>OU015490.1:159162644-159517644 GCA_907164885.2 Dolomedes plantarius | reverse complement strand
GATATAAATAAAATAATTAGAATGATTAATATTTTTTAAAACTCTATATTCTTTTAACTCGTTTTAAACACAAAAAATACACAAAGCAAAACAGGTCGTAACTGGTATGACTATTACTGCGCATCTTAAATTAAGGTCGGATAATATTAAATTGTATAATATTAATAAACGGGAATGTTTTCCACCAGTTTATTAAATATATATATTTTGTCTTTTCGGTGGTCAAATTTTTCAGCCCTCGAAACATTTTTTTTCCCAACCCCAATGCGGCAGGCACTTTTGTCGAGCCCTCGTAACATCTATATTCCATTAGACTTCCAAACGTTCAAAATTTAGCATTCCCAGCACGCAGCTGCAAGCAATAATTGATGGCAGCTATTGGGAGACGAATAGCCCCAATAATTCAAGCATGTTTTAGCAACAGGGCCTCGTACAGTCCGCGCTATCAACACCAGTGATGAGCGGGTGCAATACAATGGTGACTCGTCTGACAGCGACCCCGGATAAGTTTACCGAAGAAAAATGCATCTGATACGGAGCCCTACTGTGAGGTGAAAAATAGAGGTGATGTGAAAAAACTTGCATATGAGGATCGAGGCGGTTCCTTTACAGTTACCGCAAGGCCGTCAGTAAAGAAGAAAGAGGGTGTCATGCGCATCCCGTCCTTTGAAACGCTCCCAATTTTTACTTTACACAGAATATCACATATCTCATAAAAAGAGGATAATTACAGAAAAAGTTGAAACATTTTACATGTTGTGCAAAAGAATGCAAAAGCGTATCTTTTATTTTTTCGAGCTATGCCGATTTTAATACTTTACAACAGGCTTGCTACTATCACATCGGTACTAGAAAGAAAGTCATGTCGATCACATTTCAGTAATTCCCTTCAAAATTTACAAAATTTTCTCCCTTCATTTTTTGGCTGATTGGATAAATGCCTAAAATAAAAATATATATTACATCGACTATCAAATCGGTACTCTAAACCAAATCATGTCGATCACATTTGAGTAATTCCCTTCAAAATTTACAAAATTTTCTCCTTTCATTTTTTGGCTGATTGGATAAATGCCTAAAATAGAAATATATATTACATCGACTATCACATCGGTACTCTAAACCAAATCATGTCGATCACATTTCAGTAATTCCCTTCAAAATTTACAAAATTTTCTCCCTTCATTTTTTGGCTGATTGGATAAACGCCTAAAATAAAAATATCTATTACATCGACTATCACATCGGTACTCGAAACAAAATCATATCGATCACATTTCAGTAATTTTATTCAAAATTTATATAATTTTCTCCTTTTATTGTTTGGCTGATTGGATAAAAGCCTAAAATGAAAATATCTTATTTCTCAGTCTGCAGCAACAAATGGGCGTCTACAACCAGACTCGGTGATAAAATTCATTCTGACTGCATTGGGCACATGAAACTCGCCAAGAGGAATCTCACCTCACCTCACCTCACCTCACCTCACCTCACCTCTGTCACATCGGGCCTGTCAACACTTTATAGATTATTCATCACACAATTAAGCTCTGTTTAAACACATCTGTAGTTATTATTTATATTTTAAGTAACTTACAAGGCAAAACTTTAAAAAAGGAATCCATAACTACATGTGAGAGCATTTGAGAGTGATTGGTGCTTATACCAACCACATGGTAGCTGCCATGTATGAAATGATTATGACTTCTAGAGAATTTGATCATCTTGATTTGGTTTGCCTTCGGTAGTTGTAAGTTTTCAGTTTCAATTCTGACATATTTCTCTTCCCACACAGGCAAGTACTGCGATCTACACCTTAGTATGAAAAAAATGATTCCTTGATTTAATTGTCTCTTAAAAGCTTGAAAAAAACAAGCACGAAAAAAAAAAGTATGTGTTAACGGATGTCTAAACGACACTCAATAACATACAAATTTGTTCCCATAAAAACTTTACATACACAAACAATTTTATTCACCTCTACCTGATACTAAAATTTTTGTCTTAAAAATAACTCAGTTCAGTTTATAGTGTTTTATCCCAAGTATGCTTAGAAAATTAATTTGTTTTCAGCCGGCTCGCAGACATAGACACGCGTACGGAAAGAATGAAATTACGAAATGAACGCGAAAAAAAATTACGAAAGTACTAACCTTGAATACATTCCATATACAAAGGTATCAATCGAAACACAATTTATGATCTTCAGAGAGAATCGGAAAACACAAAAGATGATCACAATCCCACGTGTTCACAATATGCCTAGAAGGGGGTCACGCAACACCTTACAGCCAATATCACCAGTTGCTTTACACCGTTACTTGGAGGAAATCGTTTGCGTTTCCAGAAGGGGGATGGCGCGCTAAAAATATCGTCTGCGCTCTACATATAAGGGAGGTGGAGGAATGACGGGAGGGGTTTTTTCTTTAAAGATTTTTTTTCTTTTAAATAAGAGGGGGTGTCACGTGGTAGTAGCTTTACAAACGGAAGCTCAGAAAAGATGAGGAACATCCGAAGAAAGTTCCGAAGGGGAGAAAGGATTTGGAAAAAAAAAATTGGATAACACGGGGGTGGGTGGCAATGTTAATTAGCTCATGAAGATAATGAACAAATGCACTGTTAAATCTTCCTCCGGTTGCTCATATCAGATTAGACACTTTTCATTAAACAAATTAATTATCCTTTAATAGTTTAATAACAAGAAAATGAATGTTTTTTCATTTCGTGTGCAATGAGGTGGTTTGAAAAAAATTTTTAGGTAGTCTCTTCTAACGAAGCTACCGCGGGGTATTAAAGTAGGATTACTTATCGTTGTTTACCAGTTTTGTACGTATGTATGTATATATATATATATATATATATATATATATATATATATATATGTGTGTGTGTGTGTGTGTATGTCAAAATTTTGACGCATTTTGGTACTTTTCTGTTTAATTGCTTACTGCTTGCCCAAGCGATACAGACTGGGTTTGGCGCGCTGCCAAAATTATAACTCGCAGCGCAGGACATCTAAAATTTTGCTTTCCGAAGGACCGTTATAGAGGAACGTAATCCTACGTTAAAAAATGGGTGACACAGCTATGACAGTATGAATAAGATCAAAAAATATTATGAACAAACACACTGTCAATTATTTCTTCAGCAGTTCAAACCAGTTAAGGCACTTACCTTTTCATTCGAAAACTAAAGATAATTTACAAGTCTAATAGCAAGGAAATTCAAGTGTGTGCAATAGGCACTATGGGCAACAGTTACGAAACCTCTAAAAAGTTTTTTTCAATTTATATATTGTCTTATAACCCGCCATTAGAAATTTTTTTTTGAAAACCTTGATAGCGATATATATTTCAAACTAATGAACAAGAAAATAATTTGACTTGATGATCGCGAAGCTTTGCACAACATTAATAGCTAGAAGATAGAAATGAGTTTTTATAATGCTATAAAAGACAGTGAAAAGATTAATTAACCCTAGATAGACAGGATTTTTTTTTCTTACTATAAAGACTGAACGCCGTCATTTTGACGGTTAAAAATAAAATCAAGAATTTAAAATATTTAATGTTTTTTAATGGTTAAATACTTTAAATTTTGAATTGTTTCATACAAATATATACGAGTAATGAGTTAGTATATATTTAGATATATTTTTATGCAGGTATGCCGAGCTGACAACCTGGTATGGTTTATTCGTAAAACTATATGCATGGTTTGTGCAGTTCTTATTTTTCAATACCAATATTTCCGAAGAGCCAATATTTCTGTTATTTGCAAAAGGGGGAAAAGACGAAAAGTAACTAACATTTTTCCGGTATTATTTTAAAGATTTCTGCCTGTTTTCTATATTGCCGTCAAATCGACGGCTTTCAGTCTCAGCAGGTATACAACACATTTTCTCCCCCTCTTTACTATCGAATATAATTTTGTAAATGTGTGTGTATATGTCGCGTAAAATTAAAAAGTCGTAAAATTTTAGAAGCCCGAGGTCATAAATATAGACATAGCGCTCAATAGTATGTCAAAATGACGGAAAGTCGTCTTTCTCGTGTTAAACTGACAAAATAAATTCAATTCTTAATAGCCGCTGCGCGACCAGCATGGTCGCTTTTAGTTTTATATTTTCTTTTGCAAAACAACTCAACTGAAAGTAACATATGCAAGGAATGTTACCATTACCTGTCACCATAAATATTCGTTGTTAAGGGGTATTCTCTATAAGGCTAATTCTAAAACATCGTGATTAAAAAATGCGAAATTTCTTTACTTCAGAACAGAGTTAAAGATAAGACTGAGAAACGCAACTCCAATGATTTTAAAAATTACATCCCTCTCTGCATGTACTATTTTTCGAAATTAAGACATCGGCACTTTATCATTACATCAAATAAGAAATTGTTGGGGAAAAATATTTTCACGTAAAAAAATGGAGTAAAAATTCAGCAATTACTAAAATGTAGTGTGGATTACATCACTCTCTGTATGTACTATTGATCACAATTCTGATATCTACACTTAATCATATCAAATAATAAATTGTTGGGAAAAATTTCTTCACTTATAAAATGGAGCAAAATTTCAGCAAGTACTGAAAAAAGTGTACAAAATTAACTGTTACTGGCTCTCGGTTGATGTGCCGGCGACAGTTAAGCCTACCCTCGCGATCATTTATGCCCTCTCCTAATGAATTATTTCTTCTTCGCTGTCTTTCTAGAGACTGTTCCCAATTTTCCCTTGCTCCTGCAGCTCGCTTTCCAGTATTCCAGATTTCAGTGCGTAAATCCATGTTGACACGCGGTTGCAAATTGCGGACGGCCGCTAATGTTTACATCTGGTAGTTGCAGCCGTTGCCATTCGGAGTGTAGAAATATCGTCGATTTTTGTGCCGCATACCTACGCGTTTTATATATACAGATTGCTTATGGCGGCAGATAAGTTGACATTACAGATCGTTAAAACCCGTGTCAAGCTATGTGAAATTTCCCAATAAGTATTTATCTAACTACATACGACGAAATGCTTATTTTTGACTTCCGATTTTGTTTTGTTTTTTGAATCTGAAATCAGATTTTAATTGAAAAGAAAGCATTTCTTTTTTTCAAAACTTACTGTTCTTAAAAATGTACTTTTAATTTTCTTTCAATGAATATTCAATGATTTAATGTCGCATAAAAAAAAATTTAGCCATTATAAAAATTTCAAAATTACAGAAAATACGCGGTTTTTACTGGTTTTTACTTTCATGTTCAAAAAACAGAATTCAAAAAAGGTGTTTTGCTAATGTGATTAGAAAACTACTCAGAAGGAAAATTGCCCGCAGCGAAACATCGATAATTTGCAAAGTCAACAAATGTACCGACTTAACTACTTTAAAAACAAACATGAATTCTATTTACTCTATCTGCCGCAAAAATCAAACTCGAAAATTTTAATGAAAAGTATTAAAGAATTTTTATATCTTTCGTACCCAATCTCTTTAGGTGAATTCCTTCAAGATTCTAGGATATGTAGGCAGAAAAATTGCCGATAAAATAATCCTATTTATGTCAGAAGAATCCAAACAGCAAGAAAAGCGTAATTGAGTTTATGCTATCAGATAATAGGTCTGTTATTTATTAAAGTTTAGGTAAGAAAGTTTGACAGCAAATCTAAATTTGTTTCTTTGCCCTTTTCTCGTCTGGGAACACACTCTTTTGAAATAAAATTTGACGGTTTTAGAAAATAAATAAATATCAAAGGTTATATAATAAAGTTATCTTCAAAATATATAGCGCCCATCAAAAAAAATGTTCCTTCTAAAAAGTAAAATTATGTTTGAAAATATAATAAATAGTTTAGAAAGTTATAAGAAACATGCATGTAGGCAGTATACTACTCAAATGTTTACTTCACATGAACATGACTGATTCTTTTGAAGTAGAATATGAGTCATATGAATACAAAATAAAAAATATTTTTTAAGCTTAAGATTGTCTACTATTCGAATATACGCACAGGCGGCTGTATAAAAGGATTTCAAAAAAAAATTCAGGTAGTCTCTTCTATCGAAAATACCGCGGGATATTAACGTAGGATTACTTATCGTTGCTTACCTCTTTTTTATGTAATAGAAAATATATATATATATATATCTTTTTTATGTATATATATATATATATATATATATATATATATATATATATATATATATATATATGTGCGTGTGTGTGTGTGTGTACGTATGTATATATATATACATATATGTATGTCAAAATTTTGACGCAATTTGGTACTTTTCTGTTTAACTTTTTACTGCTTGTCCAAGCGATACAGACTGGGTGTGGCACGCTGCAAAAATTATAACTCGCGAGGTACGGACGACGGTTTTAGTGTTTGAAATTTTGCTTTCCGGAGGACCGTTATGGAGGAACATAATCCCACGTTTAAAAACTAAAAAAACTAAAGCAACTATGTTGAGAATGTTACTAGGGGAAAGGGGAGAAAAACAATATATTCGTGAAACAAAAATAAGCAGATCAGAATCGTAAGGTTATTAATTATTTGAAAACCATCTGGTCTTTGATTTCACTAAGATAATTTGATTTTATAAGCTTAAGATTGTCTATTATTCGAATATACGCACAGGCGGCTGTATAACAATGATTTCAAAAAAATTTCAAGTAGTCTCTGTAGGGTATTTAATTACCTTAAAACAATGGAAGCATGCATGGGTTGGAACAAGCAAGGAAGACAAAGCATTGACCTTAAACATACATTTATTTGATAATGCATAAATTTCAATTAAATTGTCATAGCTATTAATATAACAATCTCCATCATATTAACATTTTTTAACATTGAGAACCCAGAAGCAGAGGCAAACTATATTGTCAAAGATGATTTGTAGAGTCTATTGGGGAGGCACTTACTATAGCTGATGTATGCAGCGATGATGGTGGCATCGACGACAGGGACCCAGAATCATCTCCAGTCTAGGAACACCTTAGCGGGATATTCGCACTTCTCGAAGACTCTTGGGCAGACGAGAATCTCTATCATCTAACTCTAAGGAACCAAGTCTGAGATCGATCTCCTTCTTCTCCAATTCCATCCGTCCTTAGAGGAGCTGTTGTCCGTTTACAGGGGGGCCATTCTGGCCCGCCCATCACTTTCATCGGGCAGTGGGCTGCTTTTCTTTCAGTGGTTCCTGCCCCAATTGGTTCTTTATTAAACAGCCTCTGTCGCCTCTGTCCATAGTCTATGAAGTACCTCCCCCACCATAATTTTATTTTGCAAAACAACTTTGACCCTTCTCATCTAACGTTTTTACTGTGGGCCATAAAATAACGACCATCCATCTTGTAAAATTTAGACTTTAGATCGCTATCACTGGCCACACCGACAGCTATTCTTCTATTTTTTATTGGTTTACAAGCCTGTTTTATTGGTTTACCCCTGCCTCTGCATCCTTTAAAATACATTCGTTATTGGCCACACACCGTGGGGAATTATACCATTTCACATCTCAGTCTCTTCTAACGAAACTACCACGGGTTATTAACGTAGGATTACTTATCGTTGCTACCTCTTTTGCGTGCATATATGTATGTATGTGTTATATATATATATATATATATATATATATATATATATATATATATATATATATATATATATATATATATATATATATATATATATATATATAATACATACAGTGGAATCTCGATCTATCGTTTTCGAAGGGCCCGATTGAAACGAACCATAGATGCGGGAAAACGATAGATGCGGAAACATAACAAAGCAATATGACCGTTGGGACTGGATAAAATGAACAACACATACGGAAAAACGATGGATCCGAAAACGATCGATCGAGATTCCACTGTGTATATATATATATATATATATATATATATATATATATATATATATAATACATACAGTGGAATCTCGATCTATCGTTTTCGAAGGGCCCGATTGAAACGAACCATAGATGCGGGAAAACGATAGATGCGGAAACATAACAAAGCAATATGACCGTTGGGACTGGATAAAATGAACAACACATACGGAAAAACGATGGATCCGAAAACGATCGATCGAGATTCCACTGTGTATATATATATATATATATATATATATATATATATATATATATATATATGTGGGAAGCGAATTCTTAAGTAATCAATAAATTCACAATAATGCATGAAATTTTAACTATTCTATATTTAAACTAGATTAATATAAAAAAGAAGCTATATACAAAAGGATTTGAGTTGAGTTGAGGTAACATGTACACAACAGTCGCTGGCAAATTATAAATACAGTTCTAGGGGCCGTCTTGCCCAAACTTCAGTTACATTACAGTACAGTGCAGGTATAGTTATAGGGCCGTCTGCCCGTTCACTAGCACGACCGTCAGCGTCGGCATCCAGGGGTGAACTGGCAAATAACCCCTCTCTCCGCGGGATGGCACTGTCGTCTCCTCGTTTACTCAGCGCTGCGTTGAAATACTTCCATTATATATATATATATATATATATATATATATATATATATATATATATGTGTGTGTGTGTGTGTGTGTGTGTCAGTCAGTCAGTCAAAATTTTGACGCACTTTGTTCCTTTTCTGTTTAACTGTTTACTGCTTGCACAAACAATACAGGCTGGGGTTTGGCTCGCTGCCAAAATTATAACTCGCGAGGTACGGACGGACGTCTTTTTAACGTCTGAAATTTTCCTTTCCGGAGGACCGTTAGGGAGGAACGTAATCCTACGTTAAAATAAATAAATAAATAAATAAAAACTACTTAACTATGTTGAGAATGTTATTACGGGAGGGGGGATAAAAACAATCTATTCGTGAAACAAAAATAAGCAGATCAGAATCGTAAGAAGGTTATGAATTATTTGAAAACCATCTGCCCTTTGATTTCACTATTCGTATTCAAAGTACATAAATGCTTTACCAAATTAGCAGATAGCTGCTATATATAAAAAAATACAGTGAAAAAAAAAGTACAAAGATTACATCAAAAATCATTAATAATCATCCGAGCGATGTAATTACGTAGATCTATTTAAGCATGCATTTCATTATTTTTAGCACGTAGATTACGTAAATTATTGGCTCACATAGTTTCATAATTCACAGCGCGAAGTAAGAGAATCTAAGTAAACGGCTATTGAGAGACAGATCGATATCTTGTCACGTATGAATGTAAAATTAAACGGTGAACAAAATAAGTAAACTGAATGGAATTACTTATTGATTCAAGTCCTACCTTCAGAGCATCCTCTAATTATAAGAACACAAAAAATTCAACTAAATATTTAACGAAATTATTTCAAATAAGAAGCCAGAAAAAAAGTAATCGTATGTGTCATTTACTCTAAAACTGTGGCTACTCCGAGAGAATTCAAGAATTAGTCCGCGAGGTCTAGAGTGTTAAAAAAAAAAAAAAAAAGAAAGTTTCAGCTTTTCAAAACGACTGCGAATTCAAACAATTCTTTTTAAAACTGGAAGCAAAACAATTTACAGTTCCCAAATTGTTTGTTCCGATTCTAAAAATTCCCGTATTTCTTCCCCTTTCTTACGTTTTGAGTACGAAAAAAAAAAATCCTCGTTCTGCTCAAAAATTTCTAATATATTTTCTATGGCGTCACAGCCATTTTACATCAGCTCGTATCGTAAAGCAAATAAAAGTTGAAATATATCGTTCATTTTTAAGTCTTCGTAGGCTTTTATGTTTGCTATTAAATTTTCTATTGCTTTAAATTTGTCATTAAGTTTGTCACTTTTTATTAAAATTGTTTATCACGTGGAGTTTATCCAGAAAATAAAACACACGTTTGCCTCCAGAAAGTAAAACACACGTTTGCCTCCAGAAAATAAAACACACGTTTGAGAGAGGGTCCTCGATGATTTATTTATTTATTTATTTTGAACAAGTGGTCCCTCATCAACGAAAGGTTAAGAACCACTGCTTAATAATAGCACCATTTTCTTTCAAGATAAAACTGGAAATTACAGTTCCCACGTTTTGTTGAAGTTTGTTTAAAATGAGGAATAATTTAACATTAATAAGTTGACTAAACCTCGTTAATTTTTTTTAAAATTTCTTATCTATCTTTCCATTATTTTCGTAATAATTTATATCTGTTATGACCTATTTTTTAGATAACCACACAAGGGGGGGGGTTCACCACTGTTTTATTCAATTTAAATAACTTTTTAGTGAATTTCACCGAAAAAAATTTGACAGTATATCTCTCTACTCTAAAAGAAAGTAACTCCGGCTGCCGCCGCCGCTGTCAAAAGCTTGTCACGCAATCTCCTCCGAAACAGCTGGGGGTATGGGGTCGAGACCGATACCAATAGATGCAGAAAAATGTGGGGAACAAAGTAAGACATGTCTCATCTTCGTCGGACTTTGTGTTTTTTTAATTTTATGTTTTGTGCGAAAATATTGAGTTTTTCATCTTCAGATTACGATAACTCGCCAAAATTGATCGTAGAATTTTGATCTTTTTACAATCTAAGACTACAGACATTTCTCTTTCAAACTAGAGCTCATTTGTTTAAAAATATTTTAAAACAGACTAATATTTTCATCAAAAAATGAAACACAGTTTTTCAAGAAATATCGTCCCCTATGTGGATGTAATATCGATGCTCCTCGGGTTTTTATCTTACAAAGAAAATATTTACATCATCTGGAAGCTGAAAGCTTTCTTATTCGTATAAACCTCATTTCAAGTTTCTATCTTAAAATTTCGATTTTTAATTGAACTTTAAAGCTGACAATGCAACAGTGATGAAAAGCCCTTCGCATAAGGGTGACAACAGTAAATGGATGGAACCTGTTACATTGCCCGAGAACCACCCCTATGTATCTCGCTATTAGCCCTAACAGAAGAGCCAGCGTAGCGAGCCTAGCCGTGAAGCCCCTAGCATTTATAATTAAACTGTAAGGCAGTGATATTTTTTGAAGGCAGAAGTCTCATTCAAAGCACAAACTCAGTAGGTTAGAAATCTACCGCCTTTATTAGGTGGTCAATGAAAATCGCAGTTACTACGTCTAGTGCACAAATTTTAACCGTCAGTTTGTGCTGTCACGTTTGACATTACTATTGTCGTTTCCCCAACAAAATAAATCAATTTTATTAAGGAAAAAGTTTTTATCTTTTTTTATCATATAATTTTGCATCAATATAGTGGGTGAATTATTTTTCTTCAGGTTCTGTTCTGTTCTGACTTTTACATACCTTTGACTGACATCAATATTTTTTAATATTCTCTATTTCTTACAAGTTCCTTTTTTGTCATATTAAACATTTAGTTGGAATTAAATTATGGAAAATTTGGTGTTTTTTTTTTTCTTTGTCTTAAAAGGCCTTTTTAACGAAAATATGCATGAGAGAAGGTGGAAGGGAGCTAACTAGGGTAGAAACTAGGGTTTCCAAATTGGATAGATCCGTATTCTACGTGGTTTTTGAACTTTGAACCGTATCCGATATCCGTCCAATATTTTTCGGATATCTGCATCTTGCATTTTTTAAAATTTTAACTATAAAACAGACGTTTAAATTTCAATTTTGACATTTTTTTTTTTAAATTTGGGAAATATTTGAGAAATCAGTTTTCGAAATTTATTGAAGAAAACACATTGTGCATTAAAACAAAAGTTTGCATTAAATTCGTATAAAGTGTAAAAACGCCATTTTCACAAACTTTTGAAAAAAGGGCAACATTACGACTTTAAGGAAATGTCTTGTTGATCCTACCAATGTTCCTACAAAATCTGTTCTAAGTTCTGCTACAGTTCTTATGAAGAGACTTTGCCCTGACGAGACTGTACAGCATTCTGAGGATGAAGAAGACATCTTGTGTGAAGAATCCGCATCCCATGGTGAAGCAGAAAAATAATTACATGAAGAACTAAATAAATTCCTAAATTTCAGACCCATCGAAAGTTAAACATGTAAGTATATTAAACGATAGCGGCTCTTTAATGCAGGAATTTAACATCTTCAAGAGAACTTCTGAGAGAACACTAAATCTTGAATTGCTGTATAAGGCAGTGAAAACAGCGAAACCGACTTGAACAGATTAGGAGAGAGCTTTTCCGTTTCTGGAAATTAGATCTAAGTTTTCTTGCGCATCACTGAACGCATTAGTAGTTTTGAAATATTTAAATAAAAAATGGATAAAATTTTGTAATTGAAAATTTAAAAGCAATAAAAGTAATATTTATACAGTTCAGTAATATTTATTTTTTACCATGTTTTTACTAACTCGCTTTCTTGTTTGTTTGTGTGTGTGTTTGTCCAGTACAAATCTTTGAATCGATTTTTAACTAACTTCCCGACTAGCTAGACATTTGAAACTTTTAGAATAGCTCAGAACACGACGACAATGCATTTTTTTAATACTTTTAGCCATCTTTAAGCAGAATTAAATTCATTTTCAGTTAATTTTGTTTTGTAGACTGGTGCAGCCATCTATCGGCCGGGACGGGAACGAAAAGTTAAACGCAAGTTAACTTCCAATTAATTTCCTTTTCTTTCAAGTTGATGGGATAATTCATCAAAAACATTTTTAAAAAGTATCTATTAATACATAGAATTGTCAAGTTTATATGATTCAACAGAAAATTTAAAAACATGCTATATAAAAAGTTATTTTTATCTTGTAATTATTACTGGATTATCAGCATTTATGTAGCTGTCAATAGTAGACACATTTTCTCCATAGATGAACATTGAGATGTGCCAAGCACCCTAAATCTCAAATGTGTATGTGATTATATACTACACATTCATAGAAAATTTTACAGAATGAAACCTAACAAAAACCAATGCATTATTCATGAGAATATTGAAGTTTTGGAATATTGAATTTAATATTCTGTTATCCGGTATTGGACGGATATTTTTAAAATTACCATCCTATAACCGAGTTTACAGAATATCCGGATATTTGGAAAACCTAGTAGAAACCATTGAATGGGGTAGCGACTCGAGTAAGGTTGGGGAAACACTGGTTTAACAGCTTTTCCAGCATCTTTTAATATCACTATTTAACTCTTTTTTTACCACAGGTGTCGCGTCTCTTTACGTTGAGTGTGAGAAAACATTCACCTTACTTTGTTCCAAATGTAAGAGCCTTTTGGAAAACGACTGAGGAAAAAAAAACAGCGGTTGGGGAAAAAACAAAGACGGAAGAGAAGTGTTGCCAGCTACGTCATTCTAAATTCGCTGAAGGGCAGCTGCGGTATGAGCAATGAATTTAGTTTTTCGCTTTTAGTGAGGTTTCCAAAAGACAGATCATATTCTATCTGTGACACTCATTTCCCTTTCAGTCAGTCATTTCCCCTCTCGCACTTGTAAATTACATCATTAAGTTTCATTAAAACCCTATTTCTCTTGGAAGAGGGGGGGGGGACATTTTTTGAAGGTTTTTTTTTTCTATATTTCCGCTTTTTAGTTGGGAACTTATATTCCCTACATATGTAAAAACATAATATCTGAAAAGCATACTGATAACGACTGTATACTTAAGGTAAAAAAATATCTGTGTATTTAAGTTGCTAAGCCGACTTTTTGGGCAGTCCCTGAGAGAAAACTACTGCATCCATTTACTTTATATTGGTCTTAAACGAAAAATTGTAATCTGTAGATTTGTCAAATTTGGTTTTCGTAACCCCAATTTCTATTAATTAGCGATAATTTACAATTAAAAAAATTGATTTCTGCATATGCTCAGTGGTATGTTTTAATGATAAACACGTTTATTCCGAGGAGTCTCTCTAGATGTCTCTCTGCCATTTTTATTTTTATGATAATTACGTTTGTGAAATAGACGATTAAAGCTGATGGAAATTGTTTATTTTGCGCTGTTTAATGAGCGATAATTTAAAATAGAAAAAAAATTGCTTTCTGCGCATGCTGAGTGACATTTTTAAATCTGGCTTTAGATACTCACTAAGCACGAGGCCGCTTGAACACATTAATTTGTTTCTGCGCATTACTATGATTTTCAACATTTGGCAATGATGTGCTGAGTATAATTTGTGTATTAGTACATTTATTTACTATCTAGCCGTCATGTTTTGACGGGTACCAACTAGTATACATTAAATACTAGGTGGCCCGTGCGAAAATTTCGAATGCGAATAAAATACGATGCTATTTTGTAGCGAGGTTGTTGGTTTGTAGTAGGATGAAAGAAGAACCGGTTCATTGGCAGCCATTGTTTATTTGTCAAATAACAATGGTGCGTAAGGATACTGCAAAACCTATTACAAAACACCTTTGGACACACTGTTGGAGGTGAAGAATAACACAAAACAGGGAAACATGAGATAGGCGTACGTCAAAACACATGTGTAAGCAATATTAAATGTTAAGTATGGCACACACTCGTGGAAAATGTGAAATGTACCTTAAAAACCTCTTTGTACACAATATTTGACAGTGCCGTATCGACCGTGCCAGGATAAGAAAAGGGCCCAAAGTCAATATTTAACTTTTATTTTTAAACAAAAAAATGCAATGTGTTATTCTAAATTAACAATTCGTCAGAAGCGGGAGAACTTAATCTTTCAAATGGTACTTCATTGACCGATTTTAGTTAAGTATGAAGGAAGAAAAACGGATCGTCACAAAAAAATCACCTTCTAGAAATATGAGGATACATCTTAATTATAATATATATATATATATATATATATATATATATATATATATATATATATATATATATATATATATATATATATATATATATATATATATATAATAAAAATATAATGTAGAAATCTGTAAATACAGTCAAATCTTTAAGTTAGTAGCGAAATTTTGTACACAATGAAAAAACTTATGTAAGTAACCATTTTATATTTTCTTCAAAACTATATCTTGAAAGGTTAAGACGATCGATAATCAAGATTTGAAAGAAGTTTTAACTGATCGAAAAATTCTAATATTTTAACATGTAAAATGAATATCTGCAAGGTCAAATAACTTATCTTTAAGCTATGCTACCAAACAGGATAACGTCGCATATATATATATATATCTGTGGCATGGTACAAGAAGTGACTATGTCAATTTCTTCAAAAATCACTATTTGCTTATGTCTCTTTTAAAAAAATTGTTTTCAATGTAAGAAGTACCCAAGTCTGTCCAATGGTTTAGACGTGTTTTCTAAACCATTGGACAGACTTGGGTACTTCTAATATTAGGTACTTCTAACATTGAAAATAATTTTTTTTTAAACAGACATAAGCAAACAAAGTCATTTTTTGAAAAAAATTGACTTATTCACTTCCTGTACCAAGCCACAGATATATATATATATATATATATATATATGGAATGACCCGAATGGTCACCTCCTGATAACAAACACACCGAGGCCGAAATTAATACGATTCTACTCCAAAGAACAAATGCAGTTTATTCTATCAAAACACCACCTTACAATGGCCGCGTCCAACCCTCTTCTGGCGAGCACACCGAAGTAGCTCTAAACGGGTTGCCGGAAATTGGCGAGGTAGGTTAGTATTGGAAAGACGGGGTAAATCGCCAGACGACGGAAAGGTTACCATATAGAGAGAAAATTCGTATCACGGGCGATTAAAGATTAGAGGTGGTTAACAATTTTATTACTTACACTTACACTCTCTCTCTCTCTCTCTCTCTCTCTCTCTCTCTCTCTCTCACACACACACACACACACACACACACACACACACACACACACACACACACACATATATATATATATATATATATATATATATATATATATATAAATAATGCCAAGGATCTGAAGAGAGAAATAAACTCAAGAAGTTAAGGGGTCTAGGCAAATCAACTTCGTGTTATAGTGCTGATTAAAAATAAAAGCAAAAATATTTTTAATTCAGTAAATCGCAGGTTGCTTAAAACCATCATAAAAATGTATCTACGATAGCAACAAAAATTAACAGTTAAAACAATAATTCGATTTATCATCAAAACAGCTGTTACAAAAAGAATTTTAAAACTTCGTAAACAAAATAATAATATTTTATAGACAATACGGAAACAAACGGGGTACTCGGGAACCAAATCGACAAAATTTTTAGCAACAATAATAAACCACATTCAACAAACATTAAAACATAATTCCTTACAAATTACTCACAGTACTGAAATACCTCACTTCCTATTGTATCGTAACTTAATTTTCCCAACAAGTACAATACATACAATTCAACAGAATGGTGTAGCATACTACATTTTTTATCAACATTAGAATCAGTAAGTAATTATTAGTCGTGTATGAAAAAATCAGACGCCATTGCATGCAGTTCCGTCATTAATTTTATAAAATTTACACTAAAGTGTGAATTACAATTTTTATTTATTTATACTGTATCAAATTGCATTGTATTAGATACGAATATTAAATTTAATCCCTGTAATTATCAATTAATTACTTTGCACAAAGTAACTTCAACTTCGAGACATTGACATCGAAAAAAAAATCTAATTACTTTTAGAACACATATAATTAGTTTAATCGAACGCGAGAAAATAATTAGAAACGCTTAATTTTCTTCTATTTTTTTCCAAAAGCCCATTACAAAAACAAGCACTGAATGTGCGATCCAACAATATCAAGAGATTAATACAAATTCATCACGATAACGATGAAAGCATTTACGAAGAGTAATTATTGCAAAACTCGCAGAAAAATAGAACGCAATTACAAAAAAAAGGTAAAGCTTACATACAGTTACATTATTGTTTCATCGTCAACACAATGCAACAATTTATCATCTTCACACGATTCATAAATTCAGAACTTTTAAAGGCCTTAAAACAACGTCTAGTCAAATAAATAAAAAAAACTACGAATATTTTTTATTTCTATCGAAATACGTTCATCAAATCAAAAGAAACCAGGCTAAAAACGGCAGCTATTTAGAGATAATGGACAGGAAACCAATTCATTTCGAAGAAAAGTTAATCAGATAACAAGACAGAAACAGTTCTTTTTCTGCAGAAAGCTTACAACATCTGCGGCTTTTTAAACGATTTTTCCCGGGGAGAAAAAAAAGAGATATCTCAATTTAATTTTGACAACGTGTTACATAAGCGAAAGATATATAGCCGTGTAGTTACGGAGATCAGGTATTTGCAATTTAGGATAAACACGCTCTCTACGATAGACAGGAATTCAATCCGATAAAAAAAAAGTTCTTATTGAAAAAAAAATAATAGGCTTCTTCAAGAAAATCGATATAATAAATAAAAGAAAGAAAGACTAAGGATGTTAATTACTTTGGTATTTTGATTAACACATAATTCCAAACATAACTTTTCCATGTCATAACAGATTCCAATATGTAGCTAAATACGTTCTTTTCTTTCGTACATGAAGTTTTGACTAATAAAGCGCCAACGTTTCAAGTTGACACTTAAAAATTTATAATTAGTTAACTATTCTTAATCAGTACTACAGCAATTTTTTCGATTTGAGTTTCATTTTAAAAGAAATTCAAATTAATTTCACCATAATCAATATTTTCAGTTGTAAATATCCATCATAGAAAAACTCGGATAATATTGCTACAGAATGTTTGCTAATATGTTCGGGATATGGAACTAGTAAAACCATAAAAGCTATATTTTAAACTCTGAACCGTTACCCGTAAATTTTCAATTACAGTAAATTCCTTATTAACGAAGAGGTCGGAGACATAGACTGAATATTGGGTATAAAAATCGTGTTGCAGCAGTGAAATTTTTTTTAGCCAGTGAATTGACGTTTATAATCAGCTGCTGTCAATATGATTTATGTTTACAAACACTTAGAGTAAAGCAGATCATCGATTTTTTTAATTACTCAAAATTGTCTATCAGGAAGTCCCAACAACCCAGAGTTGGAAGAATACAAACAGTAGTATGAGAAATTTATATGAATTTAAAAAATTAACCAAAGAAATTTTGACCCGATATTGAGTAATTTACCCAAGTTTGGGAAGCACTACTATAAAGTGTTACAGGGTTACTATAAATCATTTAAGGTACGTAATGGGTAGATCATCCCATTAAAAAAAGGATGTCGATTCGAATCTAAGAAGTTTTTAAGATATGGGGGTAAAATCACAACCGTAAATTAGCCACTGATGTATACAAACTGGCGGCTCAACAAACATATAAGCCCAATCATGTCGTAAAGAAATAAAAGAATCTTCTCTGCCTATTCAAGTACGAATAACATAATGTTAAAATTAGCAAAAAGGGGTTCATTAGGTTTATGTTTTAATATTTTTGTACTATTTTCATTTTTAATTTCACAAATATAAACAAGATTTCAGAAACACAGAATGTAATTGCACAAAAGTTCGATTTCAATTCATGTGGCGGTTGATCAGAAGAAAAGGAATTATACTATGATGGATACAGAATGGCAGAAATACTATAAAAGTATACATTAGTCTAGAGCAGGGGTTCCCAACTTTTTTCCTACATCTACCCCACTTAAAAGAATGATTTTCTTCATCGTCCCCCTCACATTTTTCTCTATAATATGCAGCATACAACATAATTATAATACTAATAATTGCACATAAAGCAATTAAAGTTAACAATTTGACTAAGATTATGAACAAAAATTACAAAAAGGGGTTCATTAGGTTTATGTTTTAATATTTTTGTACTATTTTCATTTTTAATTTCACAAATATAAACAAGATTTCAGAAACACAGAATGTAATTGCACAAAAGTTCGATTTCAATTCATGTGGCGGTTGTGCTTGATGCATTGACACAATTTTTTTAATGTTTCGCCTGAAATTGCTTATCATCGTATAGTCACAATAACTAACATAACGAATATAAATATATATTTTACTAAAACATTTTACAGATTTATATGTAATTATAATATAATATCATTCCACACATATACAAAAGCGTCAGGACATTCGACTTTAGAAGGGTGGATCACTCTGCCCGTTGCAAATCTGTTTTTATACATATGAAAACGGATATTATTATCTAATAATTACATTCCTAAAAAATTAAATAATTTTAAAACAGAATAATTTATCATCGACCCCCAATAGACCCCTGGAATACTATAGACCCTTTTTAAACTTCCATCGACCCCCAAGGGGTCCACCTGGACCCCGTTGGGAATCCCTGGTCTAAAGTAGGGATGGGATATCGAAAGTAAAATATCGATATGAGTATCGATAATATCGGCTATTAATATCGATATAAATAATATATCTGCACAAAAATATCAATATTTCAAAATAGCGATAACACATTTTCCTTTCAATATGCAGTCTATTGTATTCGGTGGAATGATTGTATAGTAAAATAATATACTATATATATATGGTAATACTACGATAAAAAAATTATCGTAATTTTCTTAATAATGAAATAACATTTCAACAAACAATATTCTATAAAATTGAAAAGTTTCTATTTAGAGAAAGAAAGGAAGAAAACTTCATGGTGGAATTGGCGTATAACTTTTATTTAACAATGCTTTATAGTTTGTTTGTTTTATCCATTTCTTTCAACAGTTGAATATAGGCTCTCATTGATTAATTTTACAATTTTTCTGCAAAATTTTCTCGAATCCTTCATTTATTTTTTTCCTTTGATTTTGAGATTTTTCAACCCAAATTGTTATGAATTATAATTAGTTCAAATACATTCTTTTGAAAATGTGTAATCGATAATATCGGGAATATAATATCGATATTCCGATATTATCAGAAAAACAACATCGATATAATAATATCTAAAATTGAAGGGAGTTTATCGATATTCGATAACATCGATATCAATGTCCCATCCCTCGTCTAGAGTGACGTCCAAACAACTATGCAAAGCGAACTAGGCAGCCAAGCTACTGCAGACTTTTCTCTCATACGGAGAGTATATGATAACAATTTCCTTATGCCACTCCATGATGAGATACCAAAATTGCACAACCAACAACCGCTTCTAACAAGGCCCTCATCATTTATCCCTGGCCTCACTATTTTCGAGCTTTCCCTAGGCTACGTCAGCTCTATAAAGCACATCTAAACTGCAGGCTAGGATTGAAGAGGAGGGTTACAGGATATCACTTATCTCCCTGCCTAAATATACACACCTCAGACACACTTGAAGATCCTGATAGCGATCAGTAGATGGCTACGGCCTCAAAATATTTTCCCTCCAAGGTTAAAAATAAATACCTCGCATGTGTCAAATACATCAACAACTAAAATATACCTGCCTTGTAATTGCATGTGAAGATTTTATGTGCCTCTCTCAGAGGTGGCACAAGCCATCTCTTATGTCTTCATAACAGTTTGAGGAATCTGCAATTGTTTTAAGGGGTGCGAGACAGATTGTACAGTTTTTTTTTTATTCAAATACATTTTGCTAGAATTTTTTTTCAGCAACTGTGTCATATATATATAGTTACTTTTACATAAAAACTGCCCGATCGATGTAGAATTTTAAATTAAAAATTTAAATCATGTTTGACTTTTGATTTATCCGCCGAACCCATTGCTGCTCTGTTTGCATAATTTTTTCACGTTTGGAAAAAAAAGAGTTTCATGATAAGGTCTTAAAGGGTAATTCTTCGAATAAAATACCTTCAGAATTTTTAATCTAAATCAAAAATCTTGAAGGCAGTGCAATGAAAACAGATTAAAGAAACACTGTACAAAATTTCATTGAGATATCATGCAAGAAATGTTATAAACGGATGGGTAAAAGGCAAAGTGGTGTAAGTTGCTGTTGCTGGAGTAGAAAATGCTAAACCAGGTCCATAAGGCTCTTTCGCGTGAGCAAATGGGAGGCAGCAGTATCCCGATCTTCTGCAAACATGCTGACGGGGGTGCCTAAACAGTTCACAATGTGGGAAGGATTCGCAGGAGTAGCCGAACAGATTACAAGAGGTAAAGACCTTTGTAGAGTTCTCGAATCGCATACTTTTTGTATGGCCGTTCCGAAGACGATCCAGGGCAGAATGTATGGGTCTCGGACCTCTAAAGAGCAAGGCCAGACTAGGGCGCTTGCCGGGATACCAGTGATGAGCAGGAGGCTCTCTCATGCCTACTTTAGAGTTGTAAGTTAAATTATGACTTACAACACTTTGACTCCCCCATTGTCGCAGACTCCATGGTTTACCTGTTTTGACTACATGGTTACATGGACTACTTTGTTGACTCCTCCCACGTTTCACGTGATAATTTTTTGATGTTTGGCAACACGCAATTAAATTTTGAGTTTTTTCTGTTCTCTTTTTATTATTTTAGTTAAGATACGGCGCCTGTTGGTGAGTTTATTTTTCGGTCCCGTTTTCACGACGGGAAGTATGCAATTTTTCTCAAAATTTGTAGATATAGTGAGTGTATGTGTGTAATATGAAAACAGGATTGAAAGTCTAATATGTATGGAGACTATTTATTTACATCAAGCAAGAACATAAAGATCTATCTCGTCTAAGGAGCTTCCCGGGACAATTTAGGTAAGAGTTTTGCTTACCTAATAAGTTCGGTGTCATTTCAAAATATTTAATTTGAAAGTTGGGCGGAGTAACAACACTCATATATCCTTTAAAATATGGAAAATCGTAATAAATTAATATCGAGATAAACAGACATAAAGTTCACGGATGTACAAGGTGCGGCCATTAATTTCCAGGACTGATCTAATAACTCCAGAAAATATTACACGAAATACATACCCATTTAATATGTTACGAAGTAACTCTCACCTGCCGTAATGCACTTCTGTGCTCGGCTGTATAAGTTTCGGAAACAACTTTCAAAGTCATCTTTCGGAATGCTCTTTAATGTGGACGTCACCGTTTCCTTGATGGCTTCGACATCCTCAAATCTTGTTCCCTTCAGCAAATTGGCCTAGCATGAGGTCTTGGAGATGCAGCATCCTCCATACTCTCCGAACTTAGCACCGGCAGACTTTTTCTTGTTTCAAAAACTGAAAGATTTGCTGAAGGGAACAAGATTTGAGGATGTCGAAGCCATCAAGAAAACGGTGACGTCCACATTAAAGAGCATTCCGAAAGAGGACTTTGAAAGTTGTTTACGAAACTTATACAGCCGAGCACAGAAGTGTATTACGGCAGGTGGGAGTTACTTCGAAACACATTAAATGTGTATGCATTTCGTGTAATATTTTCTAGAGTTATTAGATCAGTCCTGGAAATTAATGGCCGCGCCTTGTACAACGGTTAACGCATAGACAGCATGGCATAAATATTGAATAATCTTGTTGCATTCGGGAAGAAAATTCACTCAAACACAGCTTTAATTGATTGCAGGTGATTAACGGTGGATATTCCTACGGCTTCCATTTGCATCTGGTTGATCAACGAGAGCCGGAAACAGACGTTAAGTGTAAAGGAGAAAGAAACCTTTGAATAGAGAGGATGCTAATTAAAGGCCAACTTCCTGGGGCGTAAACATATTATTTTACCGGAATGTTTTCTTAACCAAACTAAGAAATAAGTACCGTGTTTTTCGAACCATAAAACACACGCTTTTACTTAAAAAACGGATAAAAATTGAGGTGCATTTTATGGTCCGAAGGTAACATTAAAAAAATGAATATTTTATTATTTATATTATATGTATATTTATTATATATATTATATTTATTACATATTTTTTTATTTATTAAGTAAGAAATTGAAAATATCTTTATATACCTAATAAAATACAAAATATTCTTTTACCAAAAATCCTCCAATAAATTTGAGTTGCGTCTTATGTTGCGAAAAAAAAAAACGGAAATTGAATTTGAAGTTAGAGTTTAGAAATTTTTCATGAACCGCCAATAAAGCGATCACGGTCGATTGCCGATTGCGGAATGGTTTCGTCCGATCGTAGCCAACACTAGCATTTTTGCAATCGATCATGTCAGAGGCGGAAGAGATTTATGCATTCAATTTAAACTCTATATTCTATCTAGCGGTACATTCGTCTTCATTTTTTTGTTTTGAATCAAAATTTTTATAACTTATTTTGACAGGTTTCAAACAATTTGAACAGAACGGGCACCAAATTGAAAACTCTTGCATTTCAATCAAGTAGCTAACACTCAGGTATAAAGGAAAAGTTGTTAGGATAAAAAAAATTTTAAAAAATACTAGAAATATAACATTTTATGAATTTCTTTTCTTTGTCAAAGAACATTTTGATGCAAAATAAGAAAATGCATTACACATTTGATTTAGAAAACGAAAATCATCACATTGTCATGGTCATGGAACAGAAGAAAAATTGAAATTGAAATTTTGGGGGGGAAAAATTAGAGAACATTGAAGTAAGTTATTCAGATAAATCTAAATTTGATTTGAATTATTTTATAATTTACTTTTCAAGCATTAAAAAAAATTAAATATTTTTCAGGCGACAGGAAAGGTTTTCGACAGCATGAAAGCCGATCGCAGCAATAATACGCAAATTGTGGGTCGCGACCCACAGTGGAGTCGCGAAAAAAATGGAAGGGGTCGCTCACAGTTTGAAGTAAATTTATAGCATTGAATAAGTAAATAAAAAATATGCTTTAAATTTTCTATAATTACATATTTTTAATATTTTTATTTAATTATTTTTAAATGTTAAAAATATATGATATGATATTGTTGGGGTAACTGCTCCAGAAAGAAAATAATGCTATTGGATTGTGAAGATAAGTACATTATACAGTTGAACCCGGTTATAACGAACTTCAAGGGACCAAAGGTTTTGTCCGCTTTATCCGGTGGTTTGCTGTATCCGAACCGTTAAGAAAAATGCTAGAGTTCACAAATTGTATAACTCATTAGTTGCAATGTGTATTCAATAATGATGTATTAAAAATGATAAAATCTATTAAAAATGATCATTAATGAATTAAATCGATTAAAATCGATTACATTAAGTTGACACAATACTAATTAAATTACGTATAATAGGAAAACGACGGGAGAAAAATTTTCGTTCTTTATATCCGTGACTTCGTTATATACAGGGTTCGCTATAACAGGGTTCGGCTGTAAATAATCTCATATAAGCCTGTTTTTTTTTTCTTTAACTTTTCCCTTTTGGACTTTTCCTTAGACTCATTTTCATAGCATTCGGTATTTGAGATTTAATTTTTGAAGTTTACTTCATATCACTGTTGTGAATATTTGGAAATATAATCACACACTACCAGACAAACTAATATGAAATTGATAGAATTGGTCAAAATTCTTCGCGTAACAAAACAAATAAACATATCTAATAGTTCTCTAAACAAAATAAAGGCAGATTGTATAAAATAAAACGCAATTTAAAAAAACTGCAGACGCCAGTATTCCGCCGCCAGAAAATGTTGGCTGCCATATGTGTCTTAAAACTGACATTACATGGCCAACAACTATCCCACAACACAGGCCTGCCGATTAAAAGTGTCCCATTTTCTACCAAGTTAAACTGAAATATATCTTCCTCAGAACAAAGAAAAGGGCAATTGCCCCTGGGCACACATCCAAGGTGCACGTGACACACGTGTAACACTAATAAAAAGTATTTAATTTCAATTCATCATGAAAAAAGGGGGGGGGGGTTGCTGAACACTCGTTTCCCCCCACGACGCCCCTAATGTCAAAGTTAATGAACCATCGGTTGGGTATCAGTCGTTGTTTAGCCGGATTAGTATACAAACGTAATGAATAAATACGACACACCATTATGCTGAGTCCCAAAACATTTAATCAAGGATGCTCTGAACAGTTTCCTACATTACAATTTCAGCAAACGATAATCACATTTAATCATATCGTCTCAAGGTCTCTTGCGCAATCGCGAGCAATAAAAAAACAATTCTCCCGCGCATACATCTATATTCTTTTCTTACCGATCCATCTCGCCGACTAATAGAGTTTAATTTCATTGCTTTGACAGGGCAAGGCTAAAGCGAGGGTGTGGACGGGAGAAGAAAAGAAAAAAAAACCTTCGCTTTTGTCTGAAGCGTGATTAAATGAGATCATGCATACATAAGCGGGCCCCGGACAGCGAGCGGTTTAGATAAGCGCGGAGCGAGCACATTAAGAGAGGCATTTTGGTACGGTAAGCTTATAATCAGGCACGGGTAATAATACATATTACGTCTCTTTCGCCGTAACAAACTAGCAGCGGTTCTCCCCAAAGTAAAAGGCTACTGAAATGGACAAAGTAATGATACGTATTAGAGACAACTGAAGGAAATGAAATGCATTTCGCAGTAGAGAACGAAAGTAGTTGAAACTCGGTTACTTGCAGGTAATAAAGCAAGCACTTTATACAATACAACTTACCTCGGGAGTCCGGCGCAAAAACGCCGATTTCACGATGTCTCCTGTAAACACTAAAAGCAACAAACATATAAAAAGGATCTGGAAAAATAGCGTTAGAGTCATTGAGACCAGTCAGTAAATTATTAAAACAGTCCTTTCCAGTACAGAAAAACAGAATATGTTCCAGAGTCTCATGACCTTTAGAGCATACTGGACAATTATCAGTCGCTGCAAGGCTGAAGCGGTGCAAGTAGGACTCCGTGTCACGATGACAAATTCTAGCATTAAGCAAACATTCCATGGAACAAAGTATTTTGGTTTGGTTTGGATGGAGCGCTACGGTCGACTTTTTGCTACACGAGAGCTTATTAGACCGGAACCTACAGTTTAAAGCCGATTCCTAACGGGCACAAACATTCATGCCAACAGTGGGACTCGAACCCCAGGATCTGAACCGAAGGCCAGACCCCTAGCTATTCGGCCCAGAAAGTATTTTCCCCCAATGCGGCAGGCACTTAATCTGAGGATGTTAGGCCGTACTCACGAAGAATTCTGATGACTATATTATTATGAAAGCACCCAAAAGGATAAACCAACATTGCTCCCTATTATACGGGAACAGAAATGATACATCCAGGCCTTAACCGGGATTTGAACCAGGGCCCACCAGGGTAGTTACTTACGCTAACCACCGTATGAGTTGGGCGGTATGAAAGAGAGGTTAAAAGATTAGTTTAATATTCACTATTCGCAAGATTGCATTCTGGAAGGAATGGGCCTTTCTTTCTATGCCTTGCTGACATGTAGAAAGGTTATTGGTTTGGGGCAATTAAATTCATAACCGACATGGCTGCGTGAGTTTGCGGACTTAATCACAAGATCATATCAAACACACAAATAATAAAATAGAACCGAATATTCAAACCATAAGACGCACCTTAAATTTATGGAAGGATTTTTAGGAAAGAATATTTTGTATTTTGTTAGGTTTAAAAAGATATTTTCAATTTCTTACTTAATAAAAGATATTTATAATAAATGCAAAATGCAATAAATAGTATATATATATATATATAAAATAAAATATTAATTTTATTTTAATGTTACCTTCGGACTATAAGATGCACCCTAATTTTAAGTCGATTTTTTTAATGTAAAAAGGTGCGTCTTACTGTCCGAAAAATGCGATAATTCTAAATTGCCTCCACTATTTGGTTTATTTCACATTGAGCATCACTAACTGATAAACATGGCAACATTGATTTCATCTGTATATACACATGCTTAAAATTACCGACTTCGACCACCAATTTTTCCAAATTTATGCGTTACGGGTTATGTTTTCATTTCATTTATATAAGACTAGATACACATTTTCCTAAACAAAATCCACGTCTCATCCTTTACAAAATCATTCAAAATATCATGGATCGTTTGCGACATTATTTAATTTCACTTGCTTTTCAGGACACCACCATTAAATACTTCAGGTATGTCTTTTGAGACTTGAGACAGCTAAAAGTAAATTAGGTTACTCAGGTTACAAGTGATTATATAAGTGGTTAAATAAATTCAATTTGCCACCTGCTGGTGATCAAATAATCATTTACAGAAAAAAAAAATTTTAGACTGAACAGCATTTATTGTTTATGCGCTATCATACAATTCCATCATCTAGTATTCTAACAGGTTTCGCTGATCCATCAACCCCTTACACACCCAGAAATTTTGAAAGAATGACAGAAAGGGGGCAACCACAGCTCACCCTTTCAAGGTCTTGGGCCACACACTTGTAAAGCAAAATTTTGTTTAAAATGTGTCTCTTAAACTTATCTAAGAAAGAGAGTGGTAAGACAGATTAAACAGATCGCTATCTCACGGAGTTAAATTACACGTTGTAAGGATAAAGAGGTAAGAACCTGGACTCGTTGAATTTCGAGAAGCCAAACTTATCCAAACGTCGACATTTTGTAGCTTAAATTAGAGCTAACGAGCAAGTGTATCGTATCAGTACCTCAACTGCATGATTACTGCCAAACAGAATTTCTAAGCAAGCAGTTTTGGAGTATTAGAATGTATCTTAGATATATTTTACAGAGGGCAATAAAAAAATAATAATTAATAAAATTACAAATGCGTAAGAAAATAGAGAATACTTTTGTTAAAAAAAAACCCCAAATGGTTAAAACTACGATAGAAACACACAGCTTCATAATACCCACAGTACAAACTTTGAGTGGCAACTAGTTTCGAACAAATTAATATGGTTCTTCATCGGGCCATGGAACTTTGGAAGCAAGTGTCTATATGAACAATTCCTGCTATGCGATTTCCATAAATATCATGTAATAATTAAAACTACGATTTGGACCACGGGAATACGAAATTTTATAATGTGACGGGAGTTAAAAGTTTTTGTACAAACCAGGGAAGTTGGCTAAAATACTGACTACTAAACAAAGCTGAATAAGCTGTCTCTTTATATAGTGTTCAAGAGTTTATAAATCGTACTACTGAAGTTCCGATCACTAATAATTAGGTATACGTAATTTTCGTATTTACGAAATAGATGCGAATAAATGTGAAATTTGCCGATATGAGCGAATAAATGCGAAAATTATTTTTTTTACTACTTTTCGGCGAAAACTCGGTGATAAACGGATTTTTAAGCGAAATTAGGTAAGAATAGTAATAATTTATTAACATAATTGCTTAACTAAGACCATCCACGGTCTTTACCTCAACACGGTCGAGACCTCACTCTCGAAATTTGCTTATTACTTATTGCTAATGGCTTGGAAGAGAATGGGGAGACTACTACAATGTTAGCTTTTAACTGAGAATTTTGATACTTACCTAATCAAGTAAGTAAACTTGTGATTTTTTTTAAAAAATGCAAAATTTTTGAGTTTATATTTTTTGTTTTGTTTTTTGCGAATAAATGCGAAATTTTATATACTGAAATTTTTCTTGCTAAATTTCGATATTTTTTTATGAGAAATTTACGTGCACCTACTAATAATTAATGAACGTAACTCCACTGAATATATCATTCTGTACGAAAAGTAAGAAATCTAAAGATCTTTTAAAAATAGAAAAATAAACTATGAGAAATACTCTGAAATTTAACAGTTTTTTCCAACAATGTGGATTTTTTAAAAAGTTTTTCCCAATAAATTTACAAATGATTCACTGCTCTCATATATAGTATCTTGTTCAAATACAGTAAGCATTTGCTACAGTTGATGTTTACTCGTTCTACCTACGTTTCAACATTTCTCTCTTCAAAAGAAACAAAAGTTTATGTCTAATAGTTAAACTATGACAGCTATCGCACTGCTTCGACGGGGCGAAACAAGATGTCGGATGCGCTGGACCGGTATATTTCGAGCACATCAAGTCTTTCTAGTTGTGAACTCGATTTGTATATTTATCTCCAATTTTTACTGTGCATTTTATTTTTATTTCGAATATCCTGCAGGGTAATTCAGCGTAAGAGGTAGGCGAGGTGGGTAGAACGGGAAGCTTTCCATTATAGAAGCAAATTATTCAGGCGGTGTGCTTTGGATGGGTAACACTGCAAGGTCAACAGTATAAAAAGGCTGGGTTATCTTCATTATAAGTGTATCGACTTTGAAATTCGATCATCGACCGTCAAGCCATCTCGCCGTGTAACATAATATGCATAAAAATGAAATTCTTTTGAGGCCGCCACAGGACCCAAAACAGGACGTGTTTAGCATATTGTAATATTCGGCGGTATGGGAGCAACCTCTCACCCTGGGAAGAAATAGTTCCTCGGGGATTAAATTAAAAACTAAAACGAGCTGAAGCCATTACTCAATAGGTGTTCAATGATGCCAGTGAAATACATCTGGCTAGTTCCGGGACGGCACAGTATCCAAGGTGAAAGATTTTAATCTCTGCACACCTATACAGCACTGCGACATCACAGAAATGTAACATAAAGTCACAATGTAAACTCGATGAAGTCGCAGGGTGGACCCTACGTCATCGCAGGGTGACACTATGTCATCGCATATTGACATCATATAGAAAGTATTAATAATAATTTCAATAGAGCTAAATCATGCATTTCGATAGGGCCTATTCACATAGAATTCGTCAGCGTCACTTATATTGAAATGTATTTAACCAATTACAAACCTCCAAACGATTAGCCACGAATGTGTTAAGGTCTGTGATTGGTTTTAAATATGTCAATACGAGTAACGCTGACGCTGACGGATTCTAGGTGAACAGGCCCTTATTCCTTATGCGTTACGAAGAAGTTTCACATTTTTGATCAAATTGCAATGTGACGTTCGTGACGTGCTAACTGTACGGAGTTACAGTAACTCAAAAAGGCTGAATTTATTAGGAGAACAATAACGTTAAATCTGTGACATCCTTAGAGGTTATGGAGAAAATGATATAGATTCCACGGAGCAACCCAACAGATGCGGACGTGAATATATACACGCACACTCTCAATTCAACGAGAAGGACGCGGAAAATAAAACAATCGGATACTAATAATATTTTAATGTTACGTTGATGAATTTTGATCTGATTAGTGTTAATTAATATTCATAGAATTTTCCCGGTATTTAAATCATTAACATTTCCTGTTTTATTCGTATTAAAAAGAATACTGTTAAGAATTTAAAAAATGTACAATAGCATTTTTAAAAACGTTCAAGTTTACAAACTTGCATATTTTTACAATATAACATCCAGTATCCAAAGATGTATGACAGAGAACCAATAAAAGCAATGAAAAAATTTTGAAAGACGAAAGGGAAATTTAAAGTTTAAGCCTGTATTTAAATCGCTTTTAGTTTTAAGATACTTAGAAATCATCCTACCTATAAAAATGCCCCTCATGGTCGCCTAGAAGAACTTAGGAACTTGAGTATCGTAGGCCGGAATGAAGAGAATCGCAGTAAGAGTTTCAGAACTTACTGCTAGAGAGGGGACTTTACATTAATATTCTATTAAAATCCTAGTTTCGATCTTTAAATCTGCAATGGAGAGGTATAGATAGGGTGCTTCAACTCTGCTAGGAACTCCGTAATAGATTTGTTCTTGATCTTATCACTAGTTCTAGAAACTCGAAAAAAATCTGAAAACCAGACATTTAAGAATTGGGATATGTAGAAGACAGCACTCTAAGTGCGGGAAAAATAAACATATGATGTGATAATTCATAACGTTCTGATCAGAAATATAACCTGACGACAATGAGGAATGCGATTTGATCATAAGACCTACGTGTAAAGCAACCACAAAATAGCTAGATGTCAGTGCTACCAGTGACGTAGCGAGCATAACTGGCGCCCGGGACACGATACCTTTTTGGCGACCCCCTTTCCGAAAAACATATAGTAATATAATATATAGAATTAGTGAAAAGGACCATTTGGCGCCCCTGTGCGAGTGGCGCCAAGGGGCATGATAGACCCCCTTGCCCACCTCTCGCTACGCCACTGAGTGCTACATCGTCTATTCGAAGCGGACGATATCGTTGAGATGATTACCAACATTTAATCCATTTCATAGAAGGTGGAAGCATACGTTTACCAAATTGTTGTCTCGTGGAAAAGGTGAGCGAAAATTGTACTTTTCGATTTTTAAAACTAGAAATTCGATTTTTACACACTAGAAAAATTACAAAATCAAAATACACATCCTCTTTCTGACTTCTCCTCTAGCAGTAGCTATGGTTAATTTAAAATATAACTAAACAATTATCAGAGAGTGAAATAAACATTTCAAAATTCATAGAAGTTCAGTTAGATGTTATATTAATTAAAACAAAAGCATTAATTCATAAATGACACGGAACTTATGCGATTCACAACCGACCTCATAAAAAGCAATCACAAGATGAAATACAAACGTAAATTAGTTAAAACCATTTATCTCATGATTCTCATATTCTTATACATGAGCAGAATAACTAGATTCAGACGTTATTTTAAAAAATCCAACTAAATTTACAAATACTGCCAATTTTTTTCTAAGTCACCAGGGGAGGAAAGTGTTTGAAACTTGAAGGGAAATGTAAACAGATACGTTTATCATAGGTCTCCCCTTGTGTTTGGTGTCGCCATCTATGTGTAGAGGAAGAAGTTATTTTCTGTGAATACCAAACATTTTTTTTTCAGTTATAAATTGATCCATGGTAAATTATACAAATTATTTAAAATTAAGCTGAATGTTAATTTTTAATATTTATTAATACTCTTATCAATATCCATAACGATAATAGAAGCTTATTACACAAAGGAAACTTTTACGATAATTATGTATTTAGAAGTGAAAGTAATTTTTTTCAAAACCTTCACATTTCTTTCAATAAGAATCAGCTTTATATCCTAGATATTAGGACAGACGTAATATGTAAGACTTCACACTGTTACTTATTCAAGGAAATAAATATATTAAACAGAGAGAGGGTATTTAAGATATTGACACCCTCAGAAAGGAACTACAGAAACGGGAACTTTCTCCCAAGAAAGTGATTCTGATTGTAACCCAGTAGAGATGAGGACTACATGAGTCAGGTAATACACCCATACCTCGCTTTACAGCCTAGATACGTTCCAGAAAAGTTGGCCGTAAAGCGAAAAGCCGTATAACGAATCAATTATTTTGATACAAACCCATACAAATTAAATTGGATCTGTTCCAATTTCTTTTAAATAACATAGTTTTTAGTTCATAAAGCATTTTATTCATTTTATTTCCTATAAAAATGCTTACATAAAAATAAAAATACAAAACAATGTAATAACAAACAGAAATTAAAAAAATAAACATATAATCAAAAAACAAAAGAAATCATATGCACATATGTATACATATAATAAAAACATAAAATAAAATGTTTAAAAACTGTTTTAGTGTGATTACGAACATGAAGAATCACTAAGCTACGAGGGGGAGTCCGAAAATAAGTTTCCCCTGACGACTGTGGACAGAGGTGTGTATGAAAGACAAAAATATAATGAGACATTAAAGATAAGACGTAACTTTATTTTTCCACATAAGTACCAAGTACGCTGAGACATTTGTCATACCGCTTTATAAGCTTCAAAAATCCCCCAGGAAAAAATCAGGGCTCTGCATACGGAAGAAGCGTTTAATAGCTTGTGTGACTTCAGCATTGCTTCCAAAGTGCCTTCCGCCGAGATTCTTCTTTAAAGCAGTTTTGTTGCTGAACTTTTTGGAGGTTGGAACCATCAATGCTACGCGGTACTATCACACCCTGACGAAATTGAAGGTGGCTATTCGGAAAAAGCGGCCTGGCCTTCTCACATTTGGCGTTCTGTTGTTGGATGACAATGCACGTCCCCACCACCCGCCATACAGTCCTGATCTCGCAACCAGTGACTTCCATTTGTTTCCGGCTTTGAAAGCAATGCTGAAGTCACACAAGCCGTTAAACGCTTCTTCCGTAGGCAGAGCCCCGGCTTTTTCCTGGAGGGCTTTTTGAAGCTTATAAAGCGGTGTGACTAATGTCTCAACGTACTTGGTACTTATGTGGAAAAATAAAGTTACGTCTTATCTTTATCTATCTCTGTTGGATTATTTATTTTTAGTTATATTTGTCTTATCTTTAGTGTCTCATTATATTTTTTGGTCTTTCATACACACCTATGTCCACAGTCGCCAGGTGAAACTTATTTTTGGACTCCCCCTCGTATAATATGCTGCCATCATCACTTTCCGCTGTTGTGGTCGTATAACGAAACATTGTGGGCCGTAAATCGAAAAAGTGTCAAAATTAAAAAAGGCCGTTACAGCGAAATGCCGTATAAAGAGCGGCCGTACAGCGAGGTATAAGTGTATTACAGAAACTAAAAAATGTACAGGGTAGATTGTCCTCTATAGAAAATTTCTGATACTATTCAATAACTTACTGTATTTCTGCAAGTATTGCCTATACTTCAAATAGAAATACTCAGCAACGTAAAACATTTCTAGTACAAATATAAGCCCCTTTTTTTTACAGTAAAACAGTACTTACCGTCCATGGTAGCCTGGCTAAAGTATGCAACGTTAAGGAGAAATAGACCTTTTATGATTTTTTTTACCGTTTTTATAACTACTTCTTATAAAATTGTAATACTTTAATTAAAATTATACGTTTTACGTCTAATTTTAATTAAACTATTGCATTTCTTTGTAAGGTTTGTTACATTTTTATTTTAGGTCTTCTTTGAAATATGACGAGCAAAGATCGCCCAGAATTTCGGGAATACTTTAATATGCAATTTTGATTTATTTTTTTTTTCTACGGCAATGTTATGAGTATTAACAAAATTCTCTCCGCCAGTTTTTAAATTACCGTTACTTCTCATATTTAAGAGTCGTAGAAATGTTTTATAATCACGTGGGAAATCCAATGATGGAGATTTCCAACATGTGGAATATGTTAACATTGACTTCAAAGCACACCAGCGGGATTGGGAAGGTAAATTATTGTTGGCCAAGAAAATGTAACAAGTGGTATGAAACGGGTTTCACTGTATACACATGTACATACAATAAATAAAAATTTAACACACTGAACTCCTGTTTATTCGTAAATTGATCAGCTGTTTTGTGGCTTATTTTTGCTGAAAAGAAATAATGAGATCTGAAATAGAAATTTCCCGACTTAATGTCAATATTATCGGCCTTACATTAGATGAAAACCTGAAAGTATTGTTATAATATTTATTGAACTCTATTTAATTCTTCATAAGTAATTCATTCCAAAGCTATGAATAGTTGTTGTTGTTTTAGGTATGCAGGGCCATTTTTAAACCTCGTTCCGTGCTAAATTTCCTTGAACACAGGTGCATTAATAATAACCGATAATCTAAAGTTCATTGTAGCATTTGTTTTTTTACACAAGTTAAAACTACACGATTGCATCACACCTGGACATTCGTCACCTCCGGTTTTTCCAGTCATATTTTATCGCTGCTCTAATCCTTGAAAATAACGTTTTCGCGAATATCTCTGCTAGATGCACTGAATACGCAGAAATTGCTAGGTGTCATGGAGCTGTAAAATAATTACTCCACCAAAAGTTTTTATAATATGACTAAAATGTGATATATTAAGTCTGCTGTGTACTAACCCTATTGGATTCACTCAATGTTAACCTATGGAGAAAATATATCCAAGGGTTGCCGACTTGGAATGAAAGTTTTTTTTTTAAATTGTACTCCGTAATAGACGAAGAAATTTTACACTTTGGGACATTTTCGATTAAAAAAAATGTAAATAATATTTCAAAATTTAAATTATTTGGGGAAAAAATCTGGTGTGTTTTAAACGCTCCTAAATTCCTTTGATGGACGAAATTTTTAAAATGAATCCTGTTGCAAGGTGCAAAAGGCTATCTGAAAATACTATTTTTGTTGGATTAGCAGCATTTATGTAGCTGTCAATAGTAGACAAAATTTTTCCATAGGTTAACATTGTGATAGGCGAATCTAGTAGGGTTAGTACACAGCAGCCTTAATATATTTATGAAATCTCGGCAGATCATAAAAATAAAACGAATTCATTGATTTATACATGATATGAGTAAACTAGGAGAAGCATATGAGTGCGTGTTTCAGAAACTGCAAGTAATCATGAACATTCAGTCGAAACAATTTATGACTTTCCTTGAAGGAAAATCCTTGAATAACGCTTTATTTATAAAAACCCGAGGATTTATATTCACCGTATTCAACATAGCATAATAAAATGCTTATGTTTACACACTAGTCAGAACTTCTAATTATAACACATATCCCACCATTTATTTGAGATTTACGATAAGGTGGTAACAGACGATTTTACTCAAAAAGAGAGGAGGAAGCTGTAATTTGATCAAATATCGCACCGCAACAGAATCAATATTAGCGGGTTTAGCTCCTATACATCTCTATATTTAAGTTGCTAAGCCGACCTTTTGGGCAGTCCGTGAGAGAAAACTACTGCATCAATTTACTTCATTTTGGTCTTAAACGAAAGATTGCAATCTACAGATTTGTCAAATTTCGTTTTTGTAACCGCATTTTCTGTTAATGAACGATAATTTACAATTAAAAATTTATTTTTGCGCATGCTCAGTCGCATGTTTAAATCTGACTTTAGAAACTCACTGTGTCTGCGCATGTTCAGTGATATGTTTTAATGATAAACACGTTTATTTCGAGGAGTCTCTATAGATCTCTCTCTGCCATTTTTATTTTTACGATAATTATGTTTGTGAAATATAAGATTAAACCTCATGGAAATTGTTTATTTAGCGATAATTTAAAATAAAATAAACTGCTTCCTGCGCATGCTCAGAAACATTTTTAAATCTGGCTTTAGATACTCACTAAGAACGAGGCAGCTTAAACACATTAATTTGTTTATTATCATGATTTTCAACATTTGGTAATGAAGTATTGAGTATAATTTGTGCATTAGTACATTTATTTACTATCTAGCCGTCATGTTTTTACGGGTATCAACTAGTAAGATATAAAAACACCGAACTACTGGACATCACTTTTTAAGATTTACGTTGGTGCATTCCCGGCTTATTTAAAAATGTTACAATAGATCTACAGCAATCTTGTGTGGAAAGAGTAGTGTGCAACAACGCAACAGAATTATAAAAATATACGTTAAACTAGCATACCTTTATTTCGCATTCCTTGTGACAGGCGTACTTGCAATCTGAAATTTAAAAGAAAATGCTAGTATAAACAATATGTTAACAACTCAATTACAAAAATAAACTACATTTTAAAAACTATTAGTTACGAAAAAAAGGGTTTATTTTTCACTTTTAATCATTTCACATTTACAAGTAGCCCTCCTACAGACGGCATGTTACAACACAGTTTCGCTCTAACACGATAGGATAAATTGCGGGAACCCTCGTATAACACTACAACCTGTAACACGGTTTCGCTCTAGCACGATAAAAAAATGCGAAAACCTTTGTACAACACTGTACTTCTATAGCACTAGATAACATGATTTTTGTTTAACACATTTAAAAACTAAATTACCTTAAAATAATGACGGGAAGGAATAATGAACTATAGTGGCTTTACATGAAAATGTATAAACAAATTATAATTTATAACTCTATAAAATTAGAGGTAAGCCTAAGCTTAGCTGAAAATCTTGAATCCTTTTTCCTGAATGCAGACCCTTCTGCTGAAAAAAGCCGAAAATTAAAAAGGGAGCTGCAAAATTGCCTATCTCCATACCGTGAATCTACAATGACCTTGTAAGAACCAGCAAACAAACCAAAGTTACAGATTTTTCAAAGAGAATAGAAGATGCAAAAAATCTAAATGAAGAAAAAGGTTCTGAAAGTGAAGGTGTTACCGTTCAATCGAAAAAACGTTCTCGTTTGATTGTACTGAGCAGTGATGAGGAGGAAATTTATTAAATTAAGGTAGCATTAAAGAAAAATTATATTTTTTTTGTTTCTTTTCGTTTTGTGTTATACATACATTTATATTTTTAATAAAAATTAAGTTGCTCATATGGAATTTTTAAAAAAAGTTTGTTTTTAATAAGTTTTCGGAACGTAATCCCCTGTTTTGAACTGTCTCTAGGTCTCATATAACACGGTTTCACAGAACACGGCATTTTCTAGGAACCTATCTACCGTGTTATAGGAGGGTTACCTGTATATTAATTTCATTGAACAGCAGAAATTTTAGAAAAATAAATCATAACAGTCGAGATGTGATTGGTTGTTTGGAAACGCTACGGTTATTTTTTTGCTACACGAGGGATAATTAGACCGGGACCTACGTCGAGATGTGGACTTAAACAGAATATAACAACAACTGTCATAAAACAAGTTTTATAAGATCGCCAATTTTACCACGAAATACCAAAATTGAAACTATTCGATTTACATAAAACTCTGTATGGCGATTCTCTGAAGGTCTGATACTGACTTTAACCCCCAGAGGAGGCAAACATAGAACACCACTTACTAGAAACAGAATGTCTATAACGTGTGCGAAAGACATAAGAATTTCTCACATCGTCTGGGTAGTATAACTGAATAAAGTACTATGCTGTAGACTGGAAGATCTGTTGTTCAAAATTCGACCACTGTACTCATTGTTACATTGGCGCCCGACAGTAGGAAAGAACGATAAAGCACTGTTTGGCAAACACGACAAGATATCATGATAGAAAAAATTTCAGGTAGTTTCTTCAAACGAAACTACCGCGAATTATTAACGTATTATTACTTACTGATGTTTACCTCTTTTGTATGTGTATATGTATGTATATATGTATCAATGTGTTATGTATATATGTATCAATATGTACGGATGTATATATATATATATACATACACTCAAGAGCCAAAACATTATGACCACCCCTACATATTGCAATGAATTCGCCTGGATGACGTGGAAGGCACGTGATCAGGTGGAAGTGGTATTTAACTGCTGCTGGAGAGTCTGAAGAATCATTCTTTCACTTACTTCTGTGTGTGATGGGAAAGGCTGCGGATCTAAGCGACTTTGATAGAGGGCAGATTGTAATGGCTCGAAGGCTCGGAACAAGTATTTCCGAAACTGCACGACTCGTGGGTTGTTCGCGACCTACAGTTGTTAGTACTTATGCAAAGTGGATGAATGACGGTGAAACCAGCAGTAGACGACATGGTGTTGGACGTCCACACGCTATCAAAAAAAAAAAGGTCGTCGGAGACTGTCTCGCATGGTGAAGCAAAACCGGAGCCAGACAGTGGCTCAGCTGACAGCCCAATACAATGCAGGGCCAAGTAGAATAGTATCGCAGCACACTGTTCAGCGGACACTGTTGGATATGGGGCTACGCAGCAAACGTCCCACTCGTGTGCCTTTGCTGACCAAGCGTCATCGCCAACTGCGCCTGCGCTGGGCCCGGGAACATCGCGACTGGTCCATGGATCAGTGGGAGAGAGTTGCCTGGTCAGATGAATCACGGTTTGTCATTCATCACGCCGATGGCCGTGTCAGGATACTCCGTCTTCCAGGCGAACTGTTGCTCCCTCAATGTACAGTAGGTCATACACAGGCCGGTGGTGGCGGTATCATGCTTTGGGGGAAGTTCTCTTGGGCGTCTCTGGGACCCGTGGTTGTGGTAGAGCAGACCATGAATGCTACAGGGTATCTGAACATCATTGCGGACCAGTTGCACCCTTACATGGCCTCTGTTTTTCCAGCTGGAAATGGAATGTTCCAACAGGACACAAGGCTAAAATTGTGTTGGAGTGGTTCCAGGAACATGATGCTGAATTCCAGTTAATGTTCTGGCCGCCTGTGTTGCGCGCCAAAGGTGGGCCAACTCGTTATTGACAGGTGGTCATAATGTTTTGGCTCTTGAGTGTATATGTATGTCAAAATTTTAACACATTTTGGTACTTTTCTGTTTAACTGCTTACTGCTTGACGAAGCGATACAGACCGGGTTTGGCACGCTGCCAAAATCATAACTCGCAAGGATGGATGGACGGACGCCTTTAGAGTATGAATTTTTTTCTTTCCGCAGGACCGATATGGAGGAATGTAATCCTACGTTAAAATAGTATAAAATTATATAATAATTTATTGATTATTGACAAAAAAAGAACACTTCTGTACTTTTTAAAAACACGAACTGCAAAAGACTGAGCGGACTCACTCAAAATCATTCGGCCGGATTAGATGTGGGATTTCTAATCAGTAGAGTTTTCCTGGCTCAGACTCGGAAACCTGTACTGCTCAGGCCGAAAACAACCCAATTTCATAAGAGGAATAAATTGTATTTCGTGTTTCTACGAGCGACTGAATCTATTTCGACCGTTTCATTTACTGAAAAAAAAAGGGGGGGGGGACTTCGTATAAGCATATCCTCAGCATGACACAACCGACAAGTACGCTGTAGGAAAAGAGTTCCAAAAGGTGATTTACTCTGAATTTTTCCGGTGACTGACAAACTAGAAACCTAACACCTTCCTTGAATAGTAGTGCACATTTTCGATTGCTTGAATATGAAAAAATAGCCTGAACACACACTATGGACTGTAGTCTTAGACCTTAGGCATATCGAGGACAAAACCTAAGGTCTAAGACTACAGCAGAACCCCGTTATAGCGTGCCCGGTATATAACGAACTCATAGATATAAAGAACGAAAATTTTGGTTCCACCGTTTTCCTATTGTATTTAATTTAATTAGTATTGTGTCAGTTTAATGTAATCGATTTCAGTCGATTTAATTCGTTAATAATCATTTTCAATAGATTTTATCATTTTTAATACATCATTATTGAATACACATTGCAACTAATGAGTTATACATTTTGTGAACTCTAGCATTTTTCTTAACGGTTCGGAAATTGCGCACCACCGGATAAAGCGAACAAAACTTTTGGTCCCTTGAAGTTCGTTATAACGGGATTCGACTGTACTAGGTACGCAGGAGATGTATGTCTTTGTATAAGGTGTGTGTGTGTTCCATGCATTTTTAACATAGGATTACGTTCCTCAATAACGGTCCTCCGGAAAGAAAAAATTCCGAGTCCGTCGCGAGTTATAATTTTGGCAGCGCGCCAAACCCAGTAGCAGTAAACAGTTAAACAGAAAAGTACCAAAATGCGTTTAAAAAAAAAGGTAAGAAAGAAAAGAAAAGAAAAGAGGTAAGCAACGACAAGTAATCCTACGTTAATAACCCGCGATAGTTTCGTTAGAAGAGGCTACTTGAAATATTTTTTTTTAATATTTTTAGCTTGGTATTACAAAACAAGTTACCCTTTAAGGCTGCTGTGTACTAACCCTATTAGATTCGCTTAACACAATGTTAACTAATAGAGAAAAGGAAACCCAAGTCAGCAATTCTTGGACACAAGTTTCTTTTTTTTACAATTGTACTCAGTAATAGAGAAAGAAATTTGACACCTTGGGCCATTTTCCTTTATTTTTTTAAAAATGCAAATAATATTTTTAAATTTAAATTATTCGGAGAAAAAAATCTGGGAAGGCCCCTAAATTTTTTGGTGGACGAAATTTATAAAATGAATTCTGTTACAAACTGCAGAAAAGTTCGGGCTATCTGAAAATATCATTTTTATTGGATTATCAGCATTTATGGAACTGTCAATAGTAGACACATTTTCTCCATATGCTAACATAAATTGAGCGAATCCAATAGGGTTAGTACATAGCAGCCTTAACACAACTTTATTTTTAATGTGTTATTCAAGCATCGTATAGGTTTTGATAGCAATAAATGCTTTAATACAATAATCTATACATATAAAACAGTTCCGTGACTGACTGACTGACAGATAACGCAGATAACTTTTATATCGTTCAGCTGCTCAAAAAAGAATTCGATAAGATCAGCATCACCATCAAAGGGTGTTAGAGTGCACTGAAAAGCATTCCTAAAAAGCCATACTAGATTATTTGTCAACCTTTGTCAAAATGAGAACAAACAAAAGGTAAAGTGTATAAGAATGGTGAAAATATTAAACTGTTACTAATCACAAAATTAAATCACATTAAACTATAGTTCAAATAGGCACACCAAACAATTTTACCTTCACACACCAAACCGCTGGACCTTAAGGGCTGAAATTTTTCAAGGCGATTCTTCTTATAATGTAAGGGTGCACTACGAAAGACTTTTGAACAATTCTTCTTAGATTTTTTAAATTAAATTTTTAAGCTGTTTTGGTAACATATTTTAAGTTTGCATTTAAAATAATAATCCGAGGGTTATAAAATTTATATCACGTGAAAGATTATAAAAATTCCTTTAAAATGAAATCCTCTTGGAATCTTTACCTCCCTTTTCTGATTTTTGGTGCATTTTTAAAGATTAAATTTTAGAATTTAATTTATTAAATGCTGATCACGAGATTTATTTTCTTTTTTGTGATACGTTAAATTAATGTTGCGTCACGTGCATAACAATAAATTGGCAAAAAAAATATTAAAATGCGATAAAAGATAAAATTTAACCACTAGACTAACTGAGATAGAATTTTTTAAGAATTTAATTCAAAATAGTATGTTTTATGGATATTAAACATACAAATTAATTGCATACGTTTTGTATTTAATTTGAATATATTCTTCTACATTATTTTGTCTATAAAAACATCCGTTATGATTTATTTTATATATATATATATATATATATATATATATATATATATATATATATATATATATATATATATATATATATATGGGAACGCTTGCAACGCAGCGCTGAGGAAACGAGGCGACGACAGTGCCATCCCGCGGAGAGAGGTGTTACTCATCAGTTGACCCCTGGATGCCGACGCTGACGGTCGTGCGAGACAAAGGGCAGACGGCCCTGTAACAGAAGATTGGGCAAGACGGCCCTATAACTATATATGTATTTTCCAGTTACTGTTGTAAAGACGTTACCTTGATACTCAACTGAACCCCTTTTGTATATATTAATTTACTACTTTTATATCTAATCAAGTTTAAATATAGAAAATCTAAAATTACATATTGTATTGTGAATTTATTGATGACTGTGGAATTCGCTTCCCACATTATGCATATTATATATATATATATATATATATATATATATATATATATATATATATATATATATATATATATATATATATATATATATATATATATATAGCATTAATTGCATACATTGGCCGTTGAATTTAATTTGAATGTACTCCGTAGCAAAGCACGGGTATTCAGCTAGTAATAATATAATATTCATTTTAAGATGCTACTCTTCCATGAACCTATCTAACCAAAGACAGAACATGAAAATCGTATAGGAAGAGAAAAATTTACTAAATAAACGAATTTTTTTTATATATATATTCTCTTCCATCCTTTTACAAATGCACGCCGGAATCAATCTTAACATTAGCGTAATCCATTTATTCGAAAACTGTCAGAATATTTTCCTCGACTACGCTCGCAATGGCATAGTGTAATGACACCATGTTTAATTCATACCAATTATCATTACATTAATGACGAACAAAGTAGGACGCCGGTAGACCACCCTCCAACACCCTATATTCCTACGCAAAGGGAAGAAGAAATAATAAAGAAAAGGCCTTGTAAACAGGTTTCTATCCAGGGAAAGGGATTAATATTTCATCGCTGGCTCATAATGTATACAGAAAAGAGTTTGATGGCATGATTATAGCTATAGAAAGCGATACATATGGAATCACAACGAGGAGGGAGCCATTACGAGATTTTCGCGAGCATTCAGCGTCAATTGTGATTGCTAGCCATTGTCGCCTTACGATGCAAGCGATTTTAAACGCATCTGGATAAACGTCGTTCAGTCGGGATAGGCCATGAATAAATGTCATTTAATTTGCATCGGGATCTTTGAATGAGCGTTTGTAAATTGTATAAATATACATTCAATTACCGAAGAAAGGCTTTGAGAGCATTTTACTAAAGGGACTATACTCAGTTATTTCACAAACAATACTCGCTCGTGCAACTTCTTTAACAAGAAAAAATGAGGTAAATTAGAACACGCTACAAAAACTGTTGGTTGTTTTGCATTTAAAAAATAAATAGGTAAGATAAACTCTTAAGTCTAGCATAAATATATATTCATGTCTGAACAATGATCATCAAAATACGTATTTACTTTTGCTAATTAACATTATTTTGCATTCACACCTTATGAACCAAACAAATTAAAAACAGTAATTATTGTTGTTGTTATTTGTCAATGAAGACAACCGCACATAATCCACGAAAATCGTTCGATGCTTTCAATGGGGGTATCGTATAGGTGACCCCCCCCGGAGCCACCACCCCCGGGCGACAGCTGGGGCGGCTCGTACCTTCTCCCAGCCTCTCTGGCATCATAAAAGGACTTTCCGTGGTACGGATTTAATGTACTCCTACACGGCGTAGACACGAAGGTATTGAATGAAGTGCGTCGAGATTCGAACGGAGCACCCTTATTTGCAAGCCTAATGCGCGACCTTTAGCCTACCTCGGGGCGGAAGCAATAATTAAACTAACGCATATAAAAAATTATTATCATAAAAAATCAGAGAAATCAGTGTATGAGTAGCAGCTAGAAGAAAGGAGTTGCATATTCCTTTCTAATCAGACCTAAACTTGAAAGTATTAAATAAAACCATCCACTATTAGAGTCATTCCTCATATAGTTGTGGAATCAATCTGCTCATAATGTCCAAGTCTTGAAAGTCCTCACGCCTACAACAGATTAACCGAGTAATAATATATTTGTTCAATAAAGAGTAATACGATCTTCCTCACGTTCAATCGTTCTCATAATGTCCAAGTCTTGAAAGTCCTAACGACTACAACAGATTAACCGAGTAATAATATATTTGTTCAATAAAAAGTAATACGATCTTCCTTACGTTCAATCGTTCTCATAATGTCCAAGTCTTGAAAGTCCTAACGACTACAACAGATTAACCGAGTAATAATATATTTGTTCAATAAAAAGTAATACGATCTTCCTCACGTTCAATCGTTCTTATAATGTCCAAGTCTTGAAAGTCCTAACGACTACAACAGATTAACCGAGTAATAATATATTTGTTCAATAAAAATAATACGATCTTCCGAACGTTCAATCGTTCTTTCTCTATCATGAGGAAAACTTTTACAATGGTGTATTAGTAAATCCAAATGGGGGATCAGTATAGAATTTGGCAACTCCTGTGTACCCAGAAGTCATGGACCTACGAGCTACTTCATTATGGACTCCTGAGACAAATGAAAAGCACGCAGAAAACAACACAATTCCAAGAGCAGAATTTCTCTAAATTTTTCAGGAAACTTTGCCGGAATTCTGTACGGTTCAAATTAAGTATCATTTATGACAGCCCAGTCACTTTTACATAAATCTTTTCAAATAATTCCTACAGGTGACATTATAACTGTGCATTATATATTTGCAGTGTAAAGAGTGTCAAGTCTAAAATCGTAGTTTTGAGAAAAACGGGATTGAAAAAAAAGACTTTTGTAAAGATAGTTTTTTTAAAGTTTAATTTTTAATTTTTTTAAAGTAAATTTTTCCAATTTTATTTTTGTTGAGTAAAGAGTGTTAAGTCCTTGATTGGGACATAACCCCTTTAACACTAACATGTTTGCGTTTTGTTTCACATATCCCAAATTTTCACTGCTGAATAAAAATATTTAGGAGTGAAATTGGACTTAGCTTTCTGTACCCTACAGTAGCTCTTGATTTTTCAAACATGCCTGGTTTGATAACTCATGATAGTCAATTTTGGACTTAACACCCTTCGCACAGCAAACACAGTTATTGCTACTAGAGAAAGACCTCGTCAAGCTGTCACTATCAGTGATAAAGGATTTATGGAGAAGGTGTCAATATATAAGGTCAGATGGTTGAGATCCACTATCCTTAAAACTAGAAAGAATAATGCCCAAACCACTCTCTCAAATCAACAACTGGAGCCCTAAAACATGAAAACATTTCTAAACCAATTATAGATTTTTTCCATGAACTGATTTTCACTGTAAATGAATCGGATTTACACTTAATGAAATGTCATCGATTTCCCACCGTCAATGTTCTCTCCTAAAGAGAAAAAAATTTACACCCTTAATGCTTTTCCATTCGTTAATATTCCAAAGACTCGTCTTAACTACATTGGACTGACATCACTTAGTAATCATCTGTGGTATCAGTCCTCTCTCGTACAGATAAAAATTTCGTATTCAACTCACAATTTTGCTTATTTTTTTCCGGGATCTTTATTCTCTTCTTCAACAAATCATACTTTAATTGGGAAGGTAAGTTTACACACATTCTGCCTCGTTAAACATAAGTTGACTACGTTTATTGCATAATTACGCCTTTCCAAAAGAAACTACAATAAATGCCTCCCGATTGCTTTATCTTCACTTGGCGCCGGAATCATACTTCGCGTTGCACGGGGAAGCTACCTCGCTGCGTCTCCGTGATTCGAAGAAACAAACAGTTTTTGCTCTTGATGGATAGAGCACAGGCAGGTGTCTGATCGATGACTGGCCACAGCTAATTGCTGGGTAAGAGAAGCTTCCTCCGCTCGTGATGTATCAGAGACGATCATCACAAAACAGCCAGAAGTTGAATGGGTGATTTCGGTACTTCTACGCAACAGCAAAGGGATCTCTGCACGGACTTGAAACTCGAAATGTCCACAGCAATACGTTATATTTGAATTAATTTGATTCTTAGATACGAGAACGAAGTTTTTTTCTTGAACACTCTTAGGGCAGCTGCCAGCTGTATTTTGAAAGGTCTGGCTGAAACTCGTGGGAGAATACCATCTCCCATTGCATTCTGGTGGTTATTGTTCAGACATATTTTAATAAAGGCATATTCTAGGAAGTCGCGGCACTCTCTTCTCAGCAATTAACTTCTCGCCTACGTGGACGAATCTATTGTATATTAAAAACTGCAAGCAATTCCTTAAAAAATGTTTTGTACACTAACAAACAAATGGGAAACATTAAAGATCAATATCTTAAGAATTTTTTCCCTACGTTTTATATAAGTAATATTCATTTAACTACTTTACTGATTACCGATTTGGTAAAAAATATATAGTAGGTCTACTAGAGGGTCTGGTACCCAGGTTATGAGATTTATGGTAGACTGTCTCTTCACTTACTCTACGTGTTATAAGACCTGTTGATTACCACGAACATCGATGCACCGTAAATGTAAACAATTAATTAGATATTTCTAGCGTTTTCGTCATTTTAGAATACCGCAACAACGATACAACATGAACAGCCTAAAGTATATCCTACTTCAGATAAACTACAACCGTGTTTTGGCTGGTTACCAGCACAATAATTCAGTCGTGAACTTCCGTCATTTCTTTATTTTTACTCGCAGCTGCTTCTAGTTAGCATGTTGAATAGTTAATCTTTTACATCTACTTTCTCGCTTGTATCTCTATAAAAGCGAGCACTCGCATTCAGGTTTAGTTTACAGGTATTATTCCTTGCACTTACGACCGCTCGCACCTACGACCGATTTTTTTTTACTTATTTTTATCTTTTTCTCAAAAATATTGTTCCTTGAATGTACAGTACATGCTTATATGTATTACATGACTATTAAAAACTACCTTGAATAACTTTGTTAAAAAAAAACTTGCAATGTATCTTCTGTCGCAAATTCTGAATCATTGGATTGAACTAACATAATAAATAGTGATGGCGAAGAATAATTTATGCCTTCTAAATAAAGTACAATCAATATATTTAAGTTGCTAAGCCGACATTTTGGGCAGTCCGTGAGAGAAAACTACTGCATCCATTTACTTCATTTTGTTCTTAAACGAAAGATTGTAATCTGTAGATTTGTCAAATTTGGTTTTTGAAACCGCAATTTCTATTAATTAGCGATAATTTACAATTAAAAAATTGATTTCTGCGTATGCTCAGTGGAATGTTTATATCTGGCTTTAAAAACTCACTGTTTCTACGCATGCTCAGTGATATGTTTTAATTATAAACACGTTTATTCCGAGCAGTCTCTTTAGATCTCTCTCTGCCATTTTTATTTTTATGATAATTATGTTTGTGAAATAAAAAACTAAACCTGACGGAAACTGTTTATTTCGCGCTGTTTAATTAGCGATAATTTACAATTTTTAAAAAAATTGCTTTCTGCGTATGCTCAGTGACGTTTTTAAGTCTGGCTTTAGATACTCACTAAGCACGAGGCCGCTTAAACACATTAATTTGTTTCTGCGCATTATTATGATTTTCAACATTTGGCAATGATGTGTTGAGTATAATTTGTGTATTAGTACATTTATTTACTATCTAGCCGTCATGTTTTGACGGATCCCAACTAGTTTATTTTAAATTACGTATGTATGCATGAAAGTAAAAATATATGTATGTACATATTAAAAAAAATTGTTTGAAAGTCGACTTACGACCAAATCAACTTATGACCAATGCCTCGGTCCTTATCTCGGCCGTACGTTCAGGAAAATCTGTCTTTTGATTTTAGTTCTCCAACACTCAAGAGATATGCAAACCCATAGCAATTTTGAACATCCTAGGGAAGGTGGAGAACTTCATAAAAAGCTGGAAACCCAGTACTGAGTCACCTATATTTCAACTTCCATCTGTTGAATTTTTCAGGCTGTTTATTTAATGTGGCGAACCAGTTGCCCTAGCAAGTATTCAATCCTTTTATCAAAGCTGCTGTGTACTAACCGTATTGGATTCGCTCACCTCAATGGTAACCCATGGAGAAAACGTGTCTGCTATTGACAGCTACATAAATGCTGATAATCCAATAAATATGGTATTTTCCGATAGCCAGAACTTTCCTGCACCTTGCAACAGGATTCATTTTATAAACTGCGTCCACCAAAGGAATTGAGGAGCGTTTAAATCACACTAGACCAGATTTTCCCCCGAATATTTTAAATTTTAAAATATTATTTGCACTTTTTGAAAAAAAACGAAAAAAGACCCAAGGGGTAAAATTTCTTTCTCTATTACAGAGAACAATTTTTAGGGGGAAAATGTTTAAATCCAAGTCGGCAACCCTTGAACACATTTTCACCATAGGTTAACACTAAGGTGAGTGAATCCAATAGGGTTAGTACACAGCAGCTTGAAAGGGCTACCGATTATAAAGGATCACCTTGCAACAGGATACCTTTTATAAATTTCGTCCACCAAAGGCATTGAGGAGTGTTTAAAATACACTATAACAAATTTTTAACCCGAATAATTTAAATTTTAAAATATTATTTGCATTAAAAAAAATCGAAAAATTCACCAAGGTGTAAAATTTCTTTTTCTATTACGGAGTACAATTTAAAAAAAGTTTCCATCCAAGTTGGCAAACCTTGGACACATTTTCACTATAGGTTAACAGTGAGGTGAGTGAATCCAATAGGGTTAGTACACAGCAGCCTGAAGGGGCTACCAATTATAAAGGATCACTTGTAGGTGGACATTCATACAGACGTTAGTTTATGTTCGGTTTTTGTATCTTTTTTTTTAAGGAATAAGAAATTTCTTAGGTCTCGAACGTCATCACCGACTGCGCACAAGTATTTCAACTCTTGAGCTCCTTTATCCGAACAACGAATAAACAACAAAAAAACTTTTAATTGTCTCGGGCAAGATGTTCAAAGAAAAACATGACGGGCTCTCTCATAGCAGCCTCTCCGAGTCGGAAAGAGAAATAAAAACAGGGATTAAACAAGATGCTGTAAATCATTCTGACAAGCAACGAAGGTCAAGCATTCCCTTGTTCTGATGCGACATAATCAGTAATTACTATACTCCTTTCGCTCGTAAACTGGATCACCAGAGTACATCTATCTCGCTCGTGATCGGTTCAGACGTTCGTTCGGGTTCCATAGCGGTTGAACCCACATTAATACAGTGCACGTGGGGGCTACCGTCTGTCCAGTTAACTCGCGAAGCATTCTTACTTTTAATTACTTTGGCTGGATACCTGTAGCAAGGGAACATTCATGAGGATGGGTAGATAATTAATCTTTCTAAGGGTAATTACATCATAAAGATGAAGTCCGAGAAAAACCCAGCACGTGCATTCCGTTAAAGTTGCAAACTTCAAAGTTCCGACTCGATCAATGTAAAATCAAAATAACGGTTTTTCATGGTTTGCTTTTAAATTCCAAAATTAAGTACTTTTTAAGGACTTCCAAGAGCCTTTTCTGAGAATTTTAAGGATCTATCCCAAAATTCGTTCTTTTTTTCTCCAAAAAATTAATTTCTACTAATATGTTTGTTGTATTTAGTCGGTGTTTTTCAATAATTTACATTCATATAAACAAAAAAACTGAAAAATTAGAAATATATTGTTCCGTTTTCCTGGATTCGATAGGATTGAATAAAATCTCTTCAGAAAGTGCACACAAAAATAAAATTTATTATTCTGTAAATTCTTCAGGCGCATACACAAATTCAAACAGAAAACACGTAACAACTGTCTTCTATACAGCAGAAAACTCTAAAAACACAAGTCAGGATAACAGAGTCTTCAATACAATACTCGCCTATCGCGCTTTCAATACATTCAATTCTCAGCAGAAAACAACACCGAGTTCCAATGCCAACGTCAGGTATATTTATAAACTTCCAAAGCGCCCCATCTCGTTCGGCCAGCTAGAAATCTCCAGAAGCTTTTAGAGAGATCTAGAAGGTTGGCGACCATTTGGCGCCATGTCGCCAAATTTGGCGTCCAAAATAAGTTACCAAATCCATTGCGAATTTGGCGATAACTCTCATATTTGCCTAGATTACCATAGACTCATAAAATTCTTAACAATACGATAGTCAGTCATATTTAAATAATGCAAATTTGATCCTATCACTCAACATTAATCGTGAAAAGATATTTAAAAAAAACCTGAATGACTATGGTGGTGTCCCTTTTTCAAACATATATTTATATATATTATCAAACCCCACTGCGTGTGCCAGGACAAAATTCCGGTGGCACTAGGGGGTGGTGTTGATTAACCTATACGTTGCGACCATTCAAAGCAATCAACGTTTCTCGCGATTAAAGTGCAAACGTCTCCATTGACAAGTGCCCCGCATTGGCAAATGTAACATCAAACCTTCACTATATTAGGCTTCCCAATAAAAACTGACTCTCTAACTAAAATGCTCGCCACACAATAACGAAAGGATCCCACAGTGTATGGGGCTAAGTATCACAAGCTTCCCAATGTGTGGGCGTGGATTCGGATAACGGCCAAAACTGGATTTATCTGTGCGGTCCCTGCGTAGGATGCAACAATGATTTACCGTATTTTTTGGACCATAAGACGCACCTTTTCACATAAAAAAATCGACTTAAATTTTTCCGTCTTATGTCCGAGGGTGACATAAAAATAAAATGAATATTTATTATATATATAATATACGCGTAATATAATGTCACAGGGTGTCTCAAAAAACCTTGACACATTTTAAAAATTCATATATAAAATAAGTATACTGTAGGAACTGGAAATTCACAGATGTGTTACCACTTATATTAGAGTTTTTTCTGTGTCAAAAAAGTTCAACAAACGGCGCTAGTTGTTCCATGAAAACGTTAGTTGTAAAATGGCTGCAAAAGTTGTAAAATTTTTGCTGTCCCACAAATTTCTTATTTACATCCCAGAATCATTTGGCAACAAGACGGTGCACCGCCTCGTTGGGGTACGATTGTACGAGACTTTAAATGGGGAAATTCCAAACAGGTGGATTGGACGAGATGCTTCCATCCAATGGCCACCTCGATCTCCAGACATTACACCTCTTGACTTTAATTTTTTTTGGGGGGAAGGGGATTTTTTCAAAGACAAAGTTTATTCGACAAAAGTGGACAGTCTTAAAGAATTCAAAAAACGCATAATTGCTGCAATTTCATGTGTTGCGGAATCCATTTTGGAACGCACATAGGCTGAAATGGATTTCCGACTGGATATTTTCAGTATTACAAAAGGAGCTTATATTGAAATTTATTTACTATACTGAAAAACTCTAATATGTAAGGTAACACGTAAGTGAATTTCTAGTTCCTACTATGAGTACTTTTTTTTATATAAAATTTTAAAATGTGTCAAGGTTTTTTGAGACACCCTGTATATTTATTATACATTTATTACATAAGGTTTTTTTCTTTATTAAGTAATGTTAACCTTTATAGTCGTGATCCGACAAATCATTATTATGTAGAAGGAATTATAATTGTAGAGTCAACTCTTATTTCATGAGGTTTATTAACATCTTAAAATCTTGGTTAAATACGTTATTTACAAAGTTTCGTTCCGACGAACGTTAAAACTACTCGTGAGAGCTGGGCTCATTCTTTTCAAAGTCCGACGAGCTCCCCCGTCTCTCGTAAGCGTGTTGACCCTTCCACAGTCCGAATCCATTCATCTGTTCGTTACTCGCGTCTGTCTTTTATGCCTCCTCCTCTCTTTCTTGAACGACAATCGGCCTTTTTTATCCGCGATACAAAGACCACCTATTGTCGGTTTCATTGTCCACCGTTCCTACCTTAGGTGACGTGCGCCGCTGTGTTTCCTTAATCATTCTAAATGAGTTCGCTACCTCCTATTGTCAAGGGTTTCCAAAGGTGTATGGCTCTCAACACCTGTTTGCGCTACTTTTGATGCTTATTGAAGACGCTATTACACACGTTCATCAATTCCACTTAGGAATGGGAGACGAGAGTCTGACAAGTAAGAAATTGAAGATATCTGTATATACCTAACAAAATACAAAATATTCTTTTCTAAAAATCCTCCCATAAATTTGAGGTGCGTCTTATGGCCCGAAAAATACGGTACTTACAGGGTGCTCCCACCATAGAGTAAGTAACCAACAAAACTCGTAGTTTTCATGGTCAAATGTCACGAGGATCACTACCTGCCTTATTAAAAAAATAACGGAAAACATAGGGCTCTTCTTTACGCTTTACTGTACGATTACAGTTACGCTATTCCCGGTGTGAATAAACCAAATCCCAAGATCTTACAACTGGTCATTTCCTATTGCTACGACGCAATCGAAGTAAAATAATTAATTCAGATTATTAAAATGAGAGTGCCACTCCATCAAAGAACCTGTCATTCATCACTACAGGTGTAGTGAATTAAATCGAGTAGCAGTGCGGTCCCCATACCTCTCAGCGCGAGTTTCAAGCAGTCCGATTTAGATGACCGATACTAACGGCCCCACACTGAGCGCCGTATGTTTGATGTCTATAAGGAACAAGAATTTGAAAATCCATAAAAACCGTGTAATATCTAGCGCGTATGTGTTAGAAATGGGTGTGAAGATACCAGAAACTGAAATTTCATTAAAAACTTTTTGCTGTTTGCTAAAACAGATACAGTCATACCTCGGTACTCCCATGATTCGGTACTCGTAGCATTTCGCAAAAAAATTGCTTCGGTACTCGACGTTTGCTCCGTACTCGTCGCATTTCGAAGCGCAAAAAATGTTTCGGTACCCGACGTTTGCTCGGTACTCGTTGCATTTCAACGCGAAAAATTTGCTTTGGTACTCGACGTTTGCTTCGGTACTCGTCGCATTTAACGCGAAAAATTTGCTTTGGTACTCGACATTTGCTTCGGTACTCGTCGCATTTCAACGCGAAAAATTTGCTTTGGTACTCGACGTTTGCTTCGGTACTCGTCGCATTTCGACGCGAAAAGAATGCTTCGGTACTCGTCGCATTTCGACGCGAAAAAAATGCTTTGTTACTCGACGTTTGTTCGATTCTCGTCGCATTTCGAAGGCGAAAAAATTGCATCGGTACTCGTCACACATGCTATGAGAACCACACATGTATGAGACAAGACTGCGCCCCCACATCCTGTCTCTCCCGATGAAAAGAAAGAATGAAATAGGTTGCATTACAAAATTTTGGTCTAAAGCATCACCCTGACAAAGCTCTAGCAAGCCGAAATGGGGACTTGTTTAATGATAAAACAATGTCTCTCTTCAGAAAAATTTTGAAACGTAGGCAGGAGCAAGTTTCTCTTGATAGTTTTGTACTGAAACTCCCTAAATCTGAGTCTATCGGTGGTGTTAAAGAGACAGAATTCCTGTGCAAGCACCTAATATTTTAATGGAAGGAGACTCCCTTTCCAAGCAATAACTTCTCTCTCAGCCTACTTTGCCACTATCCCATTAGGTCATCAACATCTTTCTGTATAGGTGATAGATACAGGAAGATAAATTTTATTTTATTTTATCTAATTATTGTTCTAAATTATGTCCTGATAGTTTAAAGATTTTATATGAAAAAACAACCTCATTATAAATTGCCTAGCAAAATGTGACATTTCTAGTTTTTAGGAACGAATTAATTCAAGTTACATTAACTCCTTACGGGAAAAATTCGTTCGGTGCTCGTCGTGCTTGCTGGAACCAATTAACGACGAGAACCAAGGTACTACTGTACTATTTGAACAGAATTCGAAAGCTTACCAGGTATTAGTTCATCTTCGATTTCTAAAAAGAAAATAGGCCTTTTCCTAAACGTGGAGTTCCAAAGGCCGAAATTTTCATAACTTTTTAAGAGACTTTTACAATTTTTTGGTCAAACGTTTAGAATATAAATACGGTTCAAATATTTTTATTATTGACTTTAAATGGCGCTGGGAACTCTAGCCTTTTATTGGAGTTGCTATTCAAAGTTCTTATGCCCTACTTTAACCTCCTAATTGGAATTTTTTTAAAGGAAGAAGCCGGATAAAAAATCGATTGAATAAAATTTAAAAAATCGATGCATGAATTTCGCCAGATAATGCACCGGCATTTTTGAAAGGAAACAAAAGACAGAAAGAGCGTAGTATAGATAGCTTGCGACGATCTGTTAGTTAATTCTCTCGATTCAAAATGTTGCTCATTATAAACCCTCATTCATTCGTATTCGTTTGAAGAGATTCGTATTCGTTTAATTATCCTGTCTACAGCATTTCTTCACATGTCATACAAGTAATTTCTTTTTAAATTTCCAACGCCAGTGGACGAATGTTTTATTCAGAGAGATACAAATACAGGATACATGAAGGCCAGGAAGCAAAACATATAAATAAATGATGGGGTGTATGGACAGACTCGCCTCCACGTGACGCACCCCAGGCAACGCTTTGTGCGGCAAAGTGGTCTATCAACCTGCAGCCTTTCAGGGATTAATTTGTTATTTTATAAGTAAGACTGCGCTGTACGATTAATCTTAAATAGTATTGCGTGTTCAGAGATTTTCCTTTTATTAAAGCTGTCGAAATGGAAACATGTAATAATAGCATGTGTCATTTATTAAAATAAGTTGTTGTTGTTGTTTCTAATGCCCCCAAGAAATTCCAGACCAGGTAAATATATAGGCTAGTGGGCTCAATGGTGCGGCTCGGGTTTATAATGGACCACAAGTGTAGGCAGTGACATAGCGAACATAAATGGCGCCTGGGGCACGATACCTTTTTGGCACCCCCGAAAAACATATAGTAATACAATATATAGAATTAGTTAAAAAGATAGAACCCCCCCCCCCCTCTTCTCTACGCCAGAGTGTAGGAGTCCGATTTAGCAAGGTGCTTCCTCAATTTTGACCGAGCACCCCGAGGGGCGATAACAGGGGTATCGTACCCTCTCCCCCCTCTCTAAACTCATCGAGGGATTTTCCGGTTTACGGATTTAACGTGCCCATATCCGGCCTAGACACGGAGCTATTTAATGGCGCTTGTCGGGATTCGATCCGAGGACCCTAGGCTCCGAAAGCCGACGCGCTTCCACCAGGTTACCTCAAGCCCTTGTTACAATATTATTCTCTTAAGCGCGTATGGGACACATAATATTGTAATTTTAACACATTTCGTAGAAATTTTCTTTTTCAAATTTATCTTCAAATTTTAAAACATGTTTAGTTTATGATATATCTGCAGAACCAAAGGCTCTATGCATAACATTTTCACATTTGCGAGCCGAGATTCTAAAATAATTTGTCATCGGGAATTATAAGAATTTGATTTACAAAATTTTAAATCACTTTGAAGATAAAAGTTTTGTTTTGTTTTCGGAATAAATTTTTGAGTCAGGGGAAACATTTTAAGAATTATTATTCTAAATGAATAATCCTTAAGAAGTTTAATGAAAACAGATCAGAATAACGCTTTGCAAAATTTTAAGGAGATAACTTACAAGGAATCTTTTTACAAGGAATTTTTTTATGTTTTTTAAAATTGGAAGATCGCAAAAAGATCTCGCGATCCCGAGATAAACGGGATTAAAATACAGGTGTACAGCACGGCACACGACGACAAACCGGCCGTTGTGTGCCGTACTGTCGGCTTTCCGGCATGAAAATACAACAAAAAATTTTCATGTTGTATTTTCATGCCGTATACAACATGAAAATTTTGTATACGGCTTTGAAATCAGCATAGAAACATGCAGTTCGTGGGGGTTTTTTTAATTTAAAAACGCTGTATAGTATTCTTTCAGCTACGAATTAAAACTGTGTTATTTTTTTAAAGCATTTGGGGTACCAGACCTTTATTAACAATATGAGATATTTTTCTAACTATTTTTGTGTAATAATACCCAAACTTCTATTTGAAAATCCTCCAGCAAGAATATTTACCCCATGCTGGTAGCGTTAGATAAAATAAAATGCAAGCACTTATGGAAGCTTTATCAGTGCCGTCAATTCCCAGAATGAAAGTTCATTTAAAAGTCATCAAAATGAACTTTCAAAATGTCAGGGATCATCCCCACTGCTAGTTTATTTTTTGAACCACTCTATCCCTACGTGTAACTAACATAAGCATATCCGGCACGTCAAAACTAGTTACCGCTCCAAAGAATGTAGCAAACTACACGTGATCGTTTAGTTAAAATCTTCACTGAGAGAGTTAAAAAATGAAATACATAAAATGCGCTGAAATGTATAATGTCTTGGGTAATAATGAGTTTGCCAAGCCCTAAAGGAGTGGTTTATCGTAGAAGTATGCCGGCATGGGAATAAGCTAGCGATACTAGGAAATTGTAATGCTAGGCGAAAAGCTTCACTTTGAAAGTCAGATGCAGGAATGAACGTCACATGCAGAAAAGACTATTAACGCTGCTGTGTACTAACCCTATTGGATTCGATCACCTCAATGTTAACATAATGAGAAAATGTGTCCAAGGATTACCCATTTGAATTAAAGATTTTTTTTAATTGTACTCCTCAATAGAGAAAGAAATTTAACATCTCGGGACATTTTCGTTTAAAAAATTCAAATATTTTAAAATTTAAATTATTCGGGGGATAATCTGGCGTAGTGTGTTTTAAACACTCATAAAATCCTAGGCGGACGAAATTCATAAAATGAATCCTGTTGCAAGGTGCAGAAAAATTCAGGCTACCTGAAAATACCATTTTTATTGGATTATCAGCATTTATGTAGCTGAAAATAGTAGAACATTTTCTCCATAGGTTATCATTGAGGTGAGCGAATCCAATAGGCTTAGTACACAGCAACCTTACAAACATGGCTTAGTCATACTTTTTTTTTCTTGAAAGTTGTGTCCGGATATTTGTGAATTACGACATCTTACTTTTGCTTAACATTAATAAGTAAACACACATCTCTATTATTTTCCTCACAATTTGAATACTTTTTTAAATAACATTGCGCCATTTCATTACCCACAAACTGGATAAGGAAATTTCTTTCTCGATTTTCCTTACACCATGAGCTTAGGTCATGCCAATTTATAGAGATTGACTAAAAACAGGCAACAGACGTGTGCGTGATTACATTTTTCCACATTAAATTTTACTGTTAAGTTTTAATTCAGAACATAAAAAAATATACACATAAATAGCTTTAACTTTACATTATTTTGCAATGAGTTATTATATGCGCGGAATAATTTTGATTTTGAAGACAATTTTGAGTTTCAGAATATGAGAGATTTATCAAGAATAACTCTTCGAGGTTATCAACAGGTTCATCTAGATACACCTTGATTACTCTCAACAGACGGCAATGAATTTTATGAACCGAGTTTCGCCTTGAACTTCGCATCACACTTCATTAATTAGACCGCGTGAATGGGCACGGTATTATTTAAGAGTTTAAACGAATGTTCAAAACTAGTCAGTGAACACAAAGAAATCTTTTCAAGCAATTATCTCTACGATCCTGATACAATCCAGCAAAAAGTTATCTAGACTTCCTCTCGAAATGCTTTTAGCATTTTGATTCAACACGATAGTTTTCTCTACGAAATTTTTATTTTATTTCTGATGCTAAACAAACTAAATCAGTAATTTTTTGCATTAATAGTCTAGCTTTCTGGTATCATAAGTTAAGTGATTGTAGATGTACAGTGGAGTCCGGTTAATTGCGCCACCGGTTAATCGGACAGAATCCTAAAGAACCGAAACAAATCTTATTGCATAAGTCTAATAAGGCATGTTCGTGTAATCGGACCAGCCGGTTATTAGGACCAAAATGATCGCGTCCCGATGTGGTCCGATTAACCGGAATCGACTGTAAGCCCGTCTGCACACGGAGCAACTCAAAAGAAACTGATAACCGACTCAAATCACTAACCAGTCCGTGATGAGTCGCAACCTATGTAATTGAATGGAGCCACGCACACGGCGCAACTGGTTACAAACCCGTCGGACGGGTTACATAGGTTGCGACTCATCACGGACTGGTTAGTGATTTGAGTCGGTTATCAGTTTCTTTTGAGTTGCTCCGTGTGCAGACGGCCTAATTCAAAAATTTCCCGGATTAACATTTCTATTTCGGTACATAGTATTTACCAGTGATTTGTTTAATTTAGGGCAACGCATCAGTCCTAGCAGGTCATGCATCCCCATGTTATGCTATGAGAATTTTTTCTTTTAGTGATTTTCTAACCGCGAATTACTAAATATATATTTTTAATTACGTTTTCTACATTTAGAAAACGATCTTTAAATGCAGTGCACGTGTTTACAAATCCCTTTTTATTTCAGTTTAATAGTTTCAGACACGTTTTAATTTTGAAGTGAAATTGATATGAATAATTTAATGCACTATAAAAATTCAATCACAGTAAAATTTAATATTTCAAAATTCATTTTATTCATTTATACGTCTACATTCACATTGAAGAAACAGAATTCAAATACAGTGATTTCCGCTTATAAGAATCACGTTTGTTATTACTGCTTTTGATTCTTATAGCCGAAATTTAGGTTTTTGGACAGGCACACACACACACCTATATATACATATATGAGATAATTTACCATAAAATACTCTTTAGTTTACGTTAATTATCTTTTATTAGAATTATTTTTATAATTTTAAAAATACAACTGAATTTCAAGACCTATAATTAGATACACATGATTATAGTAACAGAAGAAAAAAATCCAATATTTGTTACAACACACCTGCTTCACAGTTTTAACATTTCAACTACAGGAAGGGAGCAAGAAAAAGTTTTCTATAGTAGTTTGACGTCATGAAGTTTTCAGGAGGCTTTTTATACCTCTTTCAATATTAATAGTCTCAGATGAAGATTCACCTTCTAGCTTACGTTTCACGATTTAATAACGTGCTGAATCTACTAATGTCACGTTTGCTAAGTGATAGTGGACACTTCGCCGAGGATTTATGTGTTTCATAGTCCAGGAAGCCGCGATCAGGATGTGGGAGGTGGGAAAAAAGAGTTCCTATTTTTGTTTATCAGTGGAGAAAAGTGAAATCGGACCCGGACGGGTAAAGATGCCCCCGGGTCAAGCTAATAGAACAGTGTTGTGCTAAAGCGTTTAAGGGGAAACTATTATGTTATGTCTAACAAAGAAAGGGATGAATTTTACAACTATATTCCATCCCATCTTATCAATCTTTCTTTAAAAAAAAGAAAGAAAGAACTTCGTGCCTTTTGAGGGTTTAAGTGGCTTTTTTGGAAAAATGAAAGGAAAGCGATGAGTGTAAACTGATTCTTAAAACCGGTGAATTGATTCTTTAAAGCGCAAATTTTAACATGGAAATATTACATTTGTTTTTGTTTTCGCGATATTGATTCTTATAAACGGTTGATTCTTATTACTACTGATCACTATAAGCGGTGGTTACTGTATATACATTTTCTAATACGTAATTAGAAAAATGCCGAAAGAAAAATTCCCCATAGCTTAACATAGCGACTGATATTCTGCGATGTCAACTGATGCAGTAGGCCTTATTTTAAATCAGGGCTAGCAGTTCGAATCAACGTAATAGTTTCATACACAGAGTAAAATATTTTGATTTTCCATGAGCAACCAAAATATAGAAAAGGGTAGAAGAACCATCGGCATTTTCCCCAAAGTCTTTTCGTTTCTGATTACTATCTCCTTAATGAAGGCTGAATAGCGCTGAAAAATATAACATTTTTTTTCTCAAAAGATCAGCATTTAAAGCAGGTATGTCCAACCTTTTCGCTTCCTTGGGCCACATTGAAAGAAGACTGATTGTTTTGGGCCACACAAGAATATACCTAACATTAAAAATAGTTGAATAGTAAAAAAAATATATAATATATAGTTAACATATTAATTTCATTATAAATTTTATTTATAATTTTAAAGATAGTTATAGGAGTCATAAAATTGATGTGATATTTGGCATTGAATTTGAGAGACTAATGCATCAATATCTGGGTCAATTGAAGTGGTTGCAATTCTCAGGGAACTCTCAGGATTTATTCCTGATTAAAGTGAAAATATTTATTCACAGATGTACATGCTTCCAAACAATGATGGCAGGAAAAACGCATGACTATGCAGGGAGAGATATTCATGTCTGGGCAGGTATGATTTACAAAGGTCCAACAAAGATACTTAATTAAATTTCTTTTTAAGTTGGATGCAAGATTGCAAATCTATGCATTCCATTTGAAAATTTGCTGGCAGCATATCTATATCGACTGTAAATGGAGTAGCAATGATGCAAAACAACTGTTTATTTTTCAACAAAGCGGGATCTGTAATGGCCGCCTGCCATTATCACCGAGTAGTGATGCGACATCGATAACAAAACATCGATGTTTTGAAACATCGATATTCAATATTATAACATCGATGCTAATAAAACATCGCCCAAAAACCATCGATGTTTTTAAACATCGATGTTTTAGAACATCCATTTTTTAAAACTGTTTTAGTAATCTCTAACATTAATGTTACTTCCGTTAGTCGTGGGGGGAGGGGGTGATTTAATTTTACTCTCTGATTGGGCAGACACAAATGACAAAAACTTTGGACTACATTGATGACTCAAAATTCTCGTTGTAAATACCTCCATGTTTTGCCTTCAAATGTCCAGATAAATTCGTGGTATTGCCAGAAGTTTTGAAGGACTTAAGGCAAATATTGCATTTCGCCAATTTGTCAGAGGTTTTGTAAAAATATTTCCAAACAGTACTTTTGAGGGGCATCTTACTAATAATATTAACGTCAACTTATATAAAACAAGAACAAAACAAAAACTTAAATGGATGCACTCGTGTATATACTATTTGTAAAATAAAATGCTATGGAAAGTTCTGGAGTGTCAGGCACATTCCAAGCGCTCTGATTGGTTCATTGATTGTTAATTGCCATTTGTCTGTTTGCTAAGGAATCATTCCCCCTTTTGTATTCGTCCTTTTCAGAATTCAGACTTACATTTACTGAGTTTGAAAATTATGCTACGTGGTAAATTTTTTTTATTACGGTACTTTTTCATTAAAAAAAAAACATCGAGACAACGTAAAACATCGAGTACAAAACATCGATGTTAAAAAAACATCGGCTTCAATAAATCGATGTTTAAAACATCGATGTTTTGAAAACATCGACATCGATGTCGCATCCCTATCACCGAGGAGGGTTATTGATATATTTTTCTCGCTTTGAGCTCTCTTTCTGGGCCGCATTAATACTTGCTTTGGGCCGTGTGTTGGACACCCCTGATTTAAAGGGTAACAGAATGTCGTCAGCCACTTGAAGGATTATAAGTTTCCCGCCCCTCTTTTGCTTCCTGTTCCGAGTGACAGCCGAAGATGTCCGAATGGCTAGGGCGCTAGCATAAGGTACCAAAGTGTGGGTTTGAGTCCTAATTTTGGCACGGATGTTTGTAGCCGTTCGGAATCGACTTTAAGCTGTAGGTTCCAGTCAAGCCCTCGTGTAGTAAAAACTGACCGTAGCACCCCAAACAAAACAAAACCAGAGTGACGAATATCTTTCCAATTTCCAAAATGTGGAACATGCATTACGGAAAGGAAGTAAGAATTATCAACATAAGCTCACAAATTATCTCACTCGTACGCCTGTTTCAAGGATTCTGGACAATAGCGCCCTTTACACGTACGCTCTTGGAGTGCTTGGAGCGTACGGGATTGCGCGCGGGAAAACTTGCATTACGCTCCAAAGGAGCTTTCTCTTCCTCTCCGACACCTTCATACGTGTACTCAATCGCATGGGATCGTGGTTTCACGCGGGCAAGAACGTACGCTCTTTCGCGAGTGCTTGGAGCGTACGGGATTGCACGCGGGAAAACTTGTAGTACGCTCCAAAGCAGCTTTCTCTTCCCCTCCGTCACCTTTACACGTGCACTCAATTGCGCGGGATTGTTGTTTCACGCGGGAAAGAGCGTGCGTGTAAAGGACGCTATTGACTCACGCGGTATTCAGTCGCGTAATATTCAACCGAGCTGTGCTTCGAACAGATACATGGTTGTTTTAACTTACATTCAAGTGGTATAAATGTTCCCACGTATATCATGCCAAGACAAATTACTAGATTGGGCAACTTTCCGAATCTTCGCCTAATGTTTCATATTTTATGCAGTTTAGCTTTTAAAAAAGTAAAATAGTTCTAATTATGACATAGTGGGGTTTTTTCCTTTTAGGATACGGTTATAGTCTTGTTGAAAAGTCTATAACACGACTGGAAACGGAAACGGTCATGACAGCTGTAGGAATAGGTACATGAAAAAGTTATGTTGTTTTAGCTCTTACTCATATAATTAAACATGTTGTTTAAATATCCTAAAAGCCATGTCTGATGAAGCGAAATGCGTCAGCAGGAGGTAGAGAATCAAAAGACTGCCACAATAAAAACAATTTTTCAGCATAATCGTGATGCGAAGAAAAAAACTTCAGATACCCGAGTACTTCCTGAGAAACAGACAAGTAGCATAAATCTTTCATCATTATGAATAAAATAAGGCTGTAATTGCATACGCAATTAAGAAAGGGAATAGAAAAAATATTGTCATTACTATAATTACTCTCATTATTCATATGAATAAGAATCGAGCTATCAAACGTTGGACTCCAATAAATCAAAGTCACATCTATTCTACTGTTTTTTCCAATGTTTATTGTAGCATTCAGTCGGAAAAAACAACAAATATCGCTATCAACAATACTAACACCATTTTCAAAGCACACAGATAATTCTGAAAGGGATTTGCTAGAGTCATATTTAAGTTAAGGTTACAAAAATATGTCTTTTAAGAACAGCTGGTTCATAACAGAATATTTATAATCGAAAGGAAAAAAAGACTAACTATTATAAATATACTGATGAATGGAATTACATACCTTGGCCTTGAAACCGTTATTGTGCAATCAAACAGGATGCATTTATATCTAAAATACTATTACGCATAATCTAGTGGCACTTTAAACGCTAAATATCATACTGCCGTTTCGAATTTCAAAAAAAGAAAAATGAAACACCCTTTTCAAACGCTTAAAACACAGTTTTCAGGAAATATGAGATACGTTATCCAAGGATTCTCAACAAGATTTTCGACGAAAAATAGGGTAATTGTTCATAATAAACATATTATTGTACAAGATTAAAAATGATCAAAATGTTTTTATTTGGATTTTAATATAGAGGTAATTTTTTATAGGGTAGCAGCGGTTCTTGAAGCCAAAGAAAGGCCTTACTAACATTAAAAGATTCATAGATCACTGAAACTACCCACTATTGATCATTCCAATCATTACTAATCATCAAATTCATAAATTCCTTTCGTTGAAAAGGATGCAGTAAAAAGAATCGGTGCCTTTCGTGAATCTATAATACATTAACTAATATGGTACCATATTAGTTAGAGTAAAGATGACCAGTGCGCTTCAAACCAACGTTGGTTTGAAGCACACTGGTCATCTTTTACATCACGAGGGCAAACCGAAAAGAAACCTACAGCTTGTAGCTGAGGGACGATTCCGAGCGGTTACAAACATCCATGCATACCGTGAGATTCGATCTCTCTGGATGAAATTCGGAAGACTAGCTCCCATTCACCCATCGTCCGAATGTCCATCTCAATAATGAACTGAGATGTGGTTAATGTAGAAGCGCTGAATGTTATAATTCACCACGGTGTGTGGTCGAGAGACGGTCAATAATAAAACCCTTATAACAACTCCAGAGGCAAAAAATAAATAAAGACTTCAGGAAAACTAAGGTGACGTAAAAGAAAAGCTGTCTATGTGGCCATTGATAGCGATCAAAAGACTATAAATGCTGCAAGATAGATGGCGACGTTATTTTATGGCTCACGATAAAACTTTCTGATAATGGTCAAAGTGGTATCCCAATCGAAAATTATGGTGAGAAGGTACTTGGTAGACTATGAACATGAGCAGTGAAATAAGGGGCCAATCGGGACAGGAACTGGTAAGAGAAAGGAAGCCCACTGTACAATGAGAGAAAAAGGGGCGGGCCAAAATGGCCCAGGTAAACGGACAACAGCCCCTAAAAGAAAAAAAGCGAGAGAAGTCAACAGATTTCACTTGCTGTTCCCTGGAGATTTCACGATATATAGCACCAGTTGAGCTGTCTCAGAGTCTAACGGAAGTTCCTGGAATCTAACATGATGATGATGAATATGACATGATGTGGGCACCTGTCAACGAAATTCTTCATCGCTGTATTCTTCAACAGTAGTAAGTGCCTCCCGAAAAGATCCTAGAAATAATTGCTTTGACTGAATAGTTTGTTTCTGATTCCTCATGTATTAAGTGATAATATGAAGGGCAACCTTATTCTATTATTAATTTCACTTTAAAAGAATTTTTAGTATTGTCGAATAAATGTATGATAAAGGCCAATTCTCTATGTTTCCTTGCTTGCTCCAACACATACACGCATTTAATAAGGTTCTATTACAACCTATAGTTCAGGGAATGAAAATAGAGCTTACCATGCTGAATTAGAAAATAATTATAACATTTCCTAACGTATTCGAAGCAAAGACTAAAATTTGGTCGCTAGAACCAAAAGATGCTTTAGTAGATATATTTTTTTAATATAAAAACCAAAATGATAGAATAACTGTTAAAAGCCTGATATAGAGGTTTCATACAAAATAATCGAAATCAGATCAGGCGATTAGAATGCCTATCAAATGATAATTTAATCACCAAAACCACCGTGAACCGAAAAATGTATCATTTACCAAATTTAACACTAAAACACCTCTAGCATAATTCAATAAACAGTTTATTTTAATTACTATTAAACTACAAAAAGCCGTTCACTCTTTATACCGCAATTCCGATCTTTCTAAAAGGGGCAGCAGGTTTATAACACATATCTGTTGTTATTTCCAATCCCCTTGGTGTAGAAAAGCCTACACAGTCCAAAGGACCTAGGTCTTCAAATCCTAGGTCCTTGGCAAAGGGTAGTAAGCAGCTTCACTTTAAGGCGAGGTACCACTAGGGCTGAAGACTGACTTGACCTCGAAGAACAACGGTGCAGTAATTTTGAACCGAGTAAAGTGACGAGACCGGAACACTTGACCCTGCACCTCTAGAGGTAAATTTGAGAACTTGGAGGACATTGTAACCACGACCTATTTTACGTGCCCCGGCCACCATTAGTGAACACGGTCGTGGATTTGCAGTGACGAGCATCGAACCACGGACGTTCAGATCACCGGCCCGCTGCTCTTGCCAACTGGGCCACCGCGCCCCAATAACACATATCTTCGTTTCCCTTATCCTAACAGGTGATAGCCGAACGGCTAGGGTACTGACATTCGATTCAGATCCTGTGGGTTCGAGTCCCACTGTTGGCATGGATGTTTGTAGCCGTTCGGGACGGCTTTAAACTGTAGGCCACGGCCTATGAGATCGAGAGCTACGGTGGTCAGCCTGTTTGGGGGAGTCAGAGAGAGTGCGTGGGAGAGTTTAACTAATGTTGTTGTTCCTACTGTCCTCTGACCGGAAGTTCCAGACCAAGTCCATACAGACTTTGCGCACTTAGTAGTGCGGTTCCAGAACAAATGTAAATATTATAAATAAAGTTCTGTGAGTATTGTACTTTTTTGTGATTCGTCAAAATAAAATATTTTGATTTTACACTCAAGTGGTGTTTAATTGGTTCCCGTTAACGTCGACGATCAGAGAGAGATCGAAGACGACATATAATCTCACGAGAAGAATTTCCGCAGTACATATTTAAAACTAGCTGAATACCCGTGCTTCGCTACGGAGTGCATTCAAATTAAATACAACGGTCAATGTATGCAATTAATGCCACATACACACACATATGTATATATATATATATATATATATATATATATATATATATATATATATATATATATATATATATATATAATAAATACAACGGTCAATGTATGCAATTAATTCCAAAAATATATATTTATAAAAAAAATCGTAACGGATATTTTTATATACAATATAATGTAGAAGAAAATATCGAAATTAAATCTCATAGAACCTACTAAAGAATATAGTACAGTTTGAGGAACATTTCTTTTACTGTATTTTAATATTTTTCTGGATAATGTCCAATCGTCTGCCGCAATAGAAAGAAAAAAAAAATGTCAATTTCTTTTGTTGTTATGCACGTGACGAAAAATTAATTTAAAGTATCCCAAAAAGCAAAGAAACCACGTGATCAGCATTTAATAAATTAAATTTGAAACATTAATCTTAAAGAATTCACCAAAAATCAGAAAATGGAGGCAAAGATTCGAAAAAGATTTCAATTTAAAGGAATTTTTATGATGTTTCTCGTGATATAAATTTTATAACCCTCAGATTATTTTAAATGCAAACTTAAAAGAATGTTACAAAAAAAGTTTAAAAATTTAATTTTAAAAAATCTAAGAATTTTTCAAAAATTTCTCTTAGTGCACCCCTACACTATGAGAAGAATCGCCATGCAAAATTTCAGCCCTTTGGGTCCAGCGGCTTGGTCTGTGAGTTATCTATTTGTCAGCCAGTCAGTTACGGAACTGTTTTATATATATAGATGACTGCAATTTACATAACCATGGCGATTTTAAAGTTATCTCGAATGTACTGCCACAAGGGCAGGTAATCTTGGCAAAAAAACTCAACTAGTGATATAACACAAAAAATACTACTTTTCTGAATATTTTTAACTCCCAGGATCCGAATTAGTGCTCCAAAAGTTTTGTTTATTTCACCACCTTTAAAATCCACTCAATTACTTTCCATCCATTTAAATAAGAAGACAGAACTGGATGTTCTTTTCCTCTTTACTCAGAAACCAACAATGCGTGCAATATCCTACCGTAAACATCGGTTAATTTTAGAGCCAGCATCTGTCAACACGGCTTAAAATTAGAGCAAACGCACGTCACTCAGAAGGCAAAGAAGAAAAAAATACACAGAAAAAAAAATTAATTTATCACAAAATGCGGAGATAAGATAATTTTCGGTTCAAAAAATGACTAGACTTTCTTAAGATATATAAAAAAATTTATTCTCCTCGGTGTTTCTTAATATCACTGCTATGGGTCGAAATAACGGTTCTGGGAGTCTCCACAAAGCTTCATTTGTACTATCGGTGATGTCAAGCGACAAATTTTATGGCTTGAGGCCGCGGACATAAGTCATACACTGTAACACGTGAGGTTAGACACACAGATATATATTTGAAACAAAAGCCGCTCGTCATAAAGCTGGAATGATAAATACTGCCGGCATGAAATGAAACGTCAGTGTGGGCTTAAGGGATTATTGAAAGGCGTGAAACACTAGCAGGAAATTAAGGCTGCTGGATTCGCTTACCTCAATGTAAATCTATGGACAAAATGTGTCCAAGGAATGCCGACTTGGATAGAAAGATTGTTTTAAAAATTATACTCCGTAAGAGACAAAAATTTGACACATTGGTGCATTTCTCATATTAAAAAAAATGTAAATAATATTTTTAAATTATTTGGGGGGGGAATTCTGGTCTAGTGTGTTTTAAACCCTCCTAAATTCCTTTGGTGGACGAAATTTATAAAATGAATCATGCCGCAAGGGGAAGAAAAGTTCAGGCTAATTGCAAATATCATTTTTACCATGTTTTTATTAACTTGCTTTCTTATTTGTGTGTGTGTGTGTTTGTCCAGTACAAATCTTGCAATCGATTTTTAATTAACTTCCCGACTAGCTAGACATTTGAAACTTTTAGAATAGCTCAGAACACGATGACAATGCATTTTTTAAATACTTTTAGCCATCTTTAAGCAGAATTGAATTTTTTTTCAGTTAATTTTGTTTTGTAGACTGGTGCAGCCATCTATCGACCGGGACGGGAACGAAAAGTTAAACGCAAGTTAACTTCCTATTAACTTCAATTTCTTTCAAGTTGATGGGATAATTCATCAAAAAAATTTTTAAAAAGTATTTATTAATACATAGAATTGTCAAGTTTATATGATTCAACAGAAAATTTAAAAACATGGTATATAAAAAGTTCTTTTTATCTTGTAATTATTACTGGATTATCAGCATTTATGTAGCTGTCAATAGTAGACACATTTTCTCCATAGATGAACATTGAGATGTGCCAATCCAATAGGGTTAGTACATAGCATCCTAAATCTCAAATGTGTATGTGATTATATACTACACATTCATAGAAAATTTTACAGAATGAAACCTAACAAAAACCAATGCATTATTCATGAGAATATTGAAGTTTTGGAATATTGAATTTTTGGATTTCATACATCCATTTCAAGAAGGAAAGCTTAGCTTCATCTGTGCTTTTCATACAATACTCGCTGAAAATCAACACAGTAGGATTCAACACTGAATGGGAGGGCAACAGGAATTGGCCTGGTCAGGGATTGAGGGTCGGGTGCTTTCGGATGTTAGATTAAACTACAGTCCTAATTGGCTCCGAGAGATATCAAATGATGGAAAGGAATGCTACATCGCAAGATTACGCTGGCCGAACTTAATCTTGCAGAGCAGTTCACCTAAGATTAGTGAATCGTATATGAATTGAGAAATAGGAGAGGAACGCCCTTAAAATAAATCGAAAAACGCGATAATGAAAGGAAAAACGACAAAGCTAATAAAAGAAGGAAAAATTCAAGTATATGTGTTAATAATGACATAACGATCCCATAATAACAATCATAAGATTGCGAGTGTAAGAAAAGAAAACATTTTCAGCGCCTCTTCCAAAACTAAAATTTTTCATTTTTAATAGAGGATTCTTTTGGTTTAAGACATACACATGCAGATCTGACCTTTCAAACACAACTGACTACATTCTACGGTGATTACAGAAACATTCAACCACCGCATGGGCCAGGGTTCGAATCCCGGCTACGGCATGGGTGTTCTGATACCATCTCCTCATAGAAAGCGCCGGACGATGGCCGAATGGTTAGGGTGCTGGCATTCGGTACCAGAGTCTGTGGGTGAGGTTCGAACCTCACTATAGGCATGGATGTTTGTAGCCGCTCGTAATCGGATTTAAGCGGTAGGTCCCGGTCTATTAGCCCTCGTGTAGCAAAAAATGACTGTATGGCCTTCAACCAACCTCCTAGAAAGCAATGCTGGTTCACAGAAAGCAATGCTGGTTTAAAAGTGTCCACATCGGTCGCGATGTGTATGGGTACATTACAATAGGAGGCTCCTTTACGCTCACTTTCCTCTTCACACTGACACGAAAGATGAACCGGATGTTATGGTTTTTTCATTCTCTGATGTAACTCGATTTTCAAACAGAAATGAATAGAATTCGGTTTAAGTTGATATGTAGCTGTGGTTAATTTGAATGGGCGAGCGTCCAACAGGATAATTGCCCACTGCACTGAAAAAAATAAAATACCGTTTAAAATCAGCGCAGTATTTGCTGCCATGCAAAGATTTTCAAGTGAGAAAATTGAAAACACCTCTATAAATCCTTAAAAATGTTATTGGCAGCAGAAACTTATAACATTATTACAAGACTGAATCAAATCTGTAGCTATCATGTTAAATAACGGCAAAGTAGGAATCCAAATTTTTGCACAACCTTTCTTACTTTTCGGGAAACTCTAAGACAGTGATTCTCAACCACTGTTTCGCGGCACTTTAGTGTGCCGTGAGATTCTTGAAGTGTGCCGCCACATGAATACTCATACATAAGTAATGTCAGACAAGCAGTTGAACCATTTCTACCTTCATATCGGGGACTGGTTGAACAAATGCGCATTTAAGATCTAATACAGTTCTGGACTGGCAAATGGTAACTCTGGACTGTTACAGTTCTGGACTTTTAAATCTGGATCACGAAATGAGAGTAGCATTATTATTTTTACGCCGAAATATAAATGAAATTATCAAAAAACAACAAGCTCAAATTTAGCATTAAATGTAATTTGTAATTAAATAAACATTTTGTTTATTTTGTAATGCAATTTCATTTTATATTCAAGGAAAATTATTTCGTATGCTATTTTTACAAAATGGTATATCAATCAGTTATCCAAGTAAAATTCTTTTTAATTTATCTTATTGTTAGTGTGCTGCCAAATTTTTAAAAGTGTACCGTGACGAAAAAAAGGTTGAGAATCACTGCTCTAAGACAACGAAGTCCCTACCGATCAAATCAATAAATATATATTTTTCTGAAATTTTTCGACTTTTTTTAATAGTTTCTTGCGGGTTATGTTATAGTTTGGTCCTTGAAAATGTGTTGAAAAAGAAAAAAAAAGTTTTCTAAATTCCTTAATATAATTTCTTTGAATGTGATATTTACTTTTACCAACCATACCTGCACTCATAAGGACCCTATCGATCTCGCAAAATATCTTTTTTTTTTTTTTTTTTTTTTTAAATTCCTCTGGAAGAAAATTTATTTGAGGACGTGTATATTTTGGTCCTCGTATATTTTGCTCGTCATATATTTTGGTCCTCTAGAGCAGTGGTCCCCAACCCCCGGGCCGCGGACCGATACCGGTCCGTGGATCAAAGGGTACCGGGCCGCCAGCTTAGGGCCACAAGCTCAGTGTTCTCATTGATTTAGCGTTCTAGTGAGTTAAAATGTTAAATCAATTTATATTCATTTTTTGGTGTAAGTGTATTTTATTTTGAAGGAATGTTTAAGTACAATTAAATTAAAATTATTAAATCAAAACAATCTAAAATATAAACAATCAACGTCCCCCCCCCCCCCCCCCCCAGCGGGCCGTGGTAAAATTATCAAACGTTGACCGGTCCGCGGCGATAAAAAGGTTGGGGAGCACTGCTCTAGAGCAGTGGCGTGCAAACTGTGGGTCAAGACCCACTGGCGGGAGGGGGGTCGTGAAAAAAAATTGGAGAGCTCGCAGATAGTTTTAAGTAAATTTATGTTGTAATGAATCATTTATTTTTAAAAAATGCTATAAATTTTCTAAAATACCATATTTTTAATTTTTCAATTTTTATTTTTAATGTAGGATTACGTACCTCCATAACGGTCCTTCGGAAAGGAAAATTTCACACGCTAAAACCGTCCGTCCGTCCTCGCGAGTTATAATTTTGGTAGCGCGCCAAACCCAGTCTATCGCTTAGACCAGTTAAACAGAAAAGTACCAAGATGCGTCAAAATTTTGACATACATATATGTATATATATACATACGTACATATATGTATATATATATACATACGTACATATATGTATATATATATACATATGTACATATATGCATACATATGTACATATATATAGATACATATACACATACAAAAGAGGTAAGCAACGATAAGTAATCCTACGTTAATAACCCGCGGTAGTTTCGTTAGAAGGGACTGTGTGAAATTTTTTTATATATATTAAATAATGATATGACATTGTTAAATAGGGTGTCGAATAGTTTTACCAAACACAAGTGTAGATAGTAAGCAAGACATATTTTTATTGTTATTAAGTAAATTAAATATACACTCAAAATGTAGTTTCCTTTTATTCAATTTTTTTTTTGTAAACAGTTTTATATTTTTTTAAAATTGTGTTTTACCAAAGAAATTTATTGGGGTAGAGGGTTTTTTTATTTAAAGGGGTAGATCACCTTAAAATCTCCAAAAAACTCATTTTTTTATTATGATTTAATTTTGAAAAATAGAATGTAAAGAATCTTTAAAAAAAATTAAATCGATACTTCAATTAGAAACGATTTTATGGAAAAATGTATAAAGCTAATAGTACAGTAATTTGTAGAAACTTTAAAACTTTAAATGGCTTTTTCTAAAAACTGGTATTTTTAAACTTATCACTTATCACTATTACTTCAAAACTAATGATCACAAATTGCTAAAATTTTGTATACATGTATATCTAGTATTTTTATACAATTTCCACCTAAATTTTGGTAAGTACATTTACTTAATTTTTTACAGAAATTTTTTTAAAAAAAATCTTATATTTCTTGTACACTGCAATACATTTGAAAAAAAATTTGTGAAATATGCTAATTATTTCACATAAATTTTAAATTAAAGTGTATATTAAAGTATAACCTATGGATAGAATATATACAAATAATTTAATATATATCTCCTATAGTTTTTAAAAAATTCTGTGCGCAATGCATTGCCCTAAGATTCATTATTCATAAAACATTAAATTTTTTCGACATAAAATAATTTCTAATAATCTCCGAACAATTCTGATTCTGTTTTCTAATAGATAAAGCTTTATAAAATTCACCCTAAAAAATTGGTTTCAATTAATTACCAACTAGCCGGGCTTCGCCCAGCTACGCTCAAGCCATCAAAGGAAGACTATGAATGAATCAAGTGAATGAATGACTCAATCGTTGTTTACAACCCAAGGGGATAATTTGCCGTTCTTCGCGTTTGAAGAACCGATAGAAAATTTCTGTTAAGTATCGTTCTTTAAAATTCAATTAAAAATCGAAATTTTAAGATAGAGACTTGAAATGAGGTTTATATGAATGAGAAAGCTTTCATCTTTCAGATGATGTAAATATTTTCTTTGTAAGATAAAAACTCGAAGAGCATCGACCGTAGATCCTCAAAAGTGCGTAAATTTCTCGAAAAAGTGGGTTTAATATTTTGATGAAAATATTAGTCTGTTTTAAATTATTTTTAAACAAATGAGGTCTTGTTTGAAGGAGAAATGTCTGTAGTCTTAAAATTGTAAAAAGATCAAAATTCTACGATCATTTTTTGCCGAGATATCGTAATCTGAAGTTAAAAAAACATAAAATATTCCACAAAACATAAAATAAAAAATTTTCTAGAATAAAATTTAAAATTCGGGCTTCGAGGTGCACTTTCCCATAGTATGCACTACCCGTGTGCCAATTTTCATGGCTTTAAGTTTCATAGGCCGCACACACGCACACATTGAGGCGGTACACCCGGAGAGTGTGACCGACAGACAGACCAGGACCTTGCTTTATTAATATAGATTATGTGTTTGATAACACATTAAGCTTGGTAGTAAAATCAGTACATTTTTGCGAGTTCAAAGGTGACCTCTCCCCTTACAGAAAGTGGATAGCGGCCGAAAAAAAGTTTTGGCACCACTGCTCTAGAGTATGCCAAAATGCTTTCTAAATGTCTTAATTTAATGGCTACGTACATCAATCATCGAATTCCTATACTGATAAGATACCACGATGTGTCATATCACACTAAGAAATACAGTAGAGTCCCGATAATCCGAATTGATTGGGACCAGACCCTTTTCGGATTAACGAATTTTTCGGATTAAGTGAAATCATTCTTAAAATATACTTAAATTGTATAATAAAACATGATTACATAAATATTACGTGTGATTACACAGTTTATTTTATAAAGGTCTGTCTAAACATTCCCAAATCTCCGGACGAAATGGGCGATAAGAGAGCGGAATGCTGTCTAGTACAGTACAGTAGAGTTTAAGATTTTAGACGATCAGTAGATTGTTGAAATGGTTTTGAAAGAACCTGTCAACATGTCAGACGAGAGTGAAGGTGAAGCAGACGGTGACAGCGAGCAGAGGGTATCCCACTCAGACGTCGCGGCTGCATTGGATGTAGTGCTGGGCTACGTAGAGCAACACTCCGCCGCGACCAGAGAGGACACCATTTTCTGACGCGTTAGCATGATTTGGCTTCAAGGGAGAGGTATTCTTCTCTTCGATAAAAAAATTTAACAGGTTTTTTCAAACCAATGTAGTTCAGTAATAATTAGTTCAGTACATTGTCTCACTTTCATTTTTCTTGTGATTTTCAGAAACATACTTTATATTACTTAGTATCACTGTGTAACCTCTGTTTTATTGTAACCTCTGTTCTTTTTGACTTTTGGTTTCGGATTAAGCGGACTTTCGGATTACCGAAGTTCGGATTATCGGGACTCTACTGTACCTTGATCTTTCCTTAATTCTTCTGAAAGGAAGAACCTAACATAAGTAAAATGATACTAAAAAGCCACGTTAGCCGCCTTCTTAACTTAGAAGTGTTAATTGAAATAATAAAAAAGTTTGATATATGCAGATCCCTGCAGACGACAGACAATACAAATCACTTAATGATAAGCTAAGGAGAAATTAATATGAATCTATCATGCATATCAAATTTCGTGCCTTTCGCTCAATTTGTTAGGTAACTACAGTCGTTTTTGAATTGAAACGGAAAGCACGATAAAAGCATTTCAGATTTTTTCTTTTATGCTAGCTAAAATGCGAGGAAATTACCTTTTTTCCCCTTCAACGCAAATTACGTAAGAAAAGGAAGGCTTTTTTTTTATGATTTGCCACCATAAAAGGAATTATCGAAAATTCCTTGCGAAGTATTTCAATAAAACTTAATACAGCATTCCTTTGTCCATTTTTCATTAAAGGTTCTTAGAGTAAAAATTCTGAATTTAGAGTAAAAATTCTGAAAATATCACCTGATAAAGAAAATTTAACCTTTAAAATTTTCAAAAATTTTATAAAATAATATTTTTATTACTGTTAATAATCATGTAAATAGTTGATGGATCAGCAAATAAATCAACTAAACATGTTTCGATTTCTCACCTATTTAATGAAAATCTTAAATTGTCAAAGTATTATAAAACGTATAACATGCTTTATATGAACCCAGATTTGATGACAAAAACCCTAACAAAACGTGAGTAAGTTTTTTAAAAAAAATTGTCTGTCCAGAACCCTTAAAAATAATGAAACGGTTTCGCAAAAGTTGTTTAGAACAATATATGTGATCGAATTTTCATCTGTTTCAAAATGCTCGTTTCTACAGATTTCCATTATTTTCGCTTTTAATTGAAAACTGAATTTCACGGATTTATTTTCTCAATAAATAAACTTCCATGTTATTTCAGTTTTTATACAGGTACAAAAATGCAAGCGTCAAATAATATTTATTCCCTAACAAAAGTTTCCATATGGAGAAATTCAAAACCGTTTTAGCCTCAGCACCGAATAGCACGGAATCATCGCTTCGAGGAAACGGCGAAACACAAACAAACCTCCACGACAAACAGGAAATATTTCCGACACTAAACAAGCTGCAAATCATATTCAATGGGCATAGAACTACGCAAGATAAACAGCAGTAAATCATAAAAAGCGAAAAGAAAACATCACTCACTCACTTGAACGAAAGAAACGCCACAAAACGCATCTATTCCGAAATGCTTAGCTAAAATTAATGCGCGATTTTGTATAAAAAAAATGTTGGTGAAAACAGAGACGATCCATGACTTTAAAATAACAATATTAAAATTACGAACCAAGGCGTGACATTCCACGAGTTACATCGGCAGCGCAGTAAATGACGAGATAGGCAAACCAATCCCAAGAAAAAGGCCACTCTCGCTCGGATGATTACTTCCCTGAGTGAGAGCGCAGCAGTGCCGGTGTTAATAACTGTTTAGTTAGGAGTAGTAGAGTGCACTTAACCAGAAAGAATTGAAAGAGAAAAATAAAAAATGTTACAACATTTCGTTTCAATTTTTTTTTTTTTTTTGCTCTGGATGGACGTGCGCCACATTTGGCTGTTTTCCGCTCGGAAATGGTCTTCGGTAAGTTTCGTCTCGCGTCGAAACACGAAGGGACTGTTCACATAGAATCCGTCAGCGTCAGTGTTACTCGTATTGATATATTTTAAACCAATCAGAGACCTGAACAATTTCGCTGCTAATCGTTTGGAGGTTTTTAATTCATTAAATATATTTAAATATGAGTAACGCTAACACTGAGGGATTCTATATGAACAGGCCCTTATAGAATCCGTCAGCGTCAGTGTTACTCGTGTTGAATTAATTTAAACCAATCACAGACCTTAACAATTTCGATGCTAATCGTTTGGAGGTTTTTAATTGGTTTAAAATAATGTAAAATGAGTAATGCTAACGCTGACGCAATCTATGTGAACAGGCCGTTATAGAATCCGTCAGCGTCAGCATTACTCGTATTGACATAATTTAAACCAATCACAGACCTTAACAATTCCGCTGCTAATTGTTTGGGGTTTTTTAATTGGTTAAATATATTTCAATACGAGTAACGCTGACGCTTTCTATGTGAACAGGCCCTTATAGAATCCGTCAGCGTCAGTGTTACTCGTATTGACATAATTTAAACCAATCACAGACCGTAAAAATTTCTTGGCTAATCGTTGGGAGATTTGTAATTGATAAAATATATTTTAGTGCCAGTAACGCTGACGCGAACGGATTCTATGTGAACAGGCCCTGACGATGTCAGATACACTTTTATAAGAGTAGTGTATCAAAATTATATATATATATATATATACACATACACACACAGTACCGTAACTAGGCAGGGGCAAGAGGGGCACCCGCCCAGGGCCCACTTTCTTTTATTATTTTTCCATACCTAATTAATTAAGGGGCCAAAATGCAAATTTTTGCCCAGGACACGCGGGAATGCTTAGTTAAGGCACTGCACAAACACGCACAATGGAACTTCTCTATGATGGACAGTCGTGGTTCAGAAAATATGTGGCCGTCGAATACGGGTGGTGGGCTAGAGAAGTTTTACTGTATACATATGAAAACTAAATCTGAATGGTGCAAACATTTTCTAAAAATATATTTTGGAACAATTTTTAAACTTTAAAGGAGTTTGTTGATTCTTCCGAATTTTAATTTAAACCATAACTTTTTTGTGTTAGAGTATACTATTCCAGTTTGTATTCACATGGTTTAAGAACTGTTTTTACAAGACGGTAATTTTTCAGTCCTCGTTAAGAGATTATTTATGAGTTGAGAACTGCTGAAATTCTAGCATTCACTAAACACCAACCTTTCGCATCCTGTTTGAGAACATCAAAAGATGCTATCAGGGTGGAAGGCGCAATGGTATAATACTTAAAGAGAGAACATCAGGGGACCCTCTGAGCTGAATCGCTAATTTTTAGAATATTATGACATGTTTTCGCTTTATAGGTCATAATTTTACCGCTACATTTCTGTAATTAAAATCCCCCCTTTAATAACACAAATCACCCTGTAACTACTGGAGAAAATAGTATTAATAATAGGTGCTTACGTCTGCAAGAGCTGCCCTGGTAGTCGATGGGAAGTTTGCAGTGGTCGCAAAAGCGGGATTTTCGGAAGGTTTTCGTTCGAAAAAAGTGCGAAGCGTCTTCTGGTTTCTGCAAGAGAAATATTAAAACATGTAATCATAAACAATATATCACACACGAATGCATCAAACGTTAAACAAACAAATAACCGTGAAAGCCTCAAAAGAGTTTAAGCTATTACATTTATATTGCAGACTATTTCCTACATTATTAATAGGATGTAAATTAAATTTCTAACTTTTTTTGGCAGGCTCCGATCAATCAGCTTTTACGTGCGAATTGTCAGAAGTTGTCTTCGTGCGAAGACAACTTCTGACAATTCTTGTCCATTTAAGAACTCCAGTCATAGAACTATAAAAACCTCAGCATGACGTATCTTTGCAGAACAAGTAAGTTTGTAACCTTGTCTCTATATCTATCCCTCTTCACTATTTTTTCTAATTTAATATCGTTAGTCTAAGTTACATATGACATACCGACATGTAAATATCGATTACGAAGCTGTTGACACTTAGGCGACTACCAAACTAAAGATTTCCGCGTTAAATTGAAAATAATTCTCATCAGCATTCAATTACACCCCGACTGGAATTAACACTTCTTAGAAATTTTTGAGACATCTATAAATCTGTTCATACTCATGTTTGATCTTGTGTGCAAGATACATAGAGAACTAAAATTTTGAAAAAAAGAACACGATGTTGAAATGAAATGTTTGTTTCGGCACAGCGGTGTCCAGCAAGTCCTCGTCGAAACAACTGATATATCTGCAACCATTGGAAGTCTAGAGATACCGCAAAAAGTATGAAACTGTCGAGCACGTAAGACACCAAATTAGGAAAATGACCTTCAAGAAAATGCCCAAGAAAGGGAAATAAAAAAAATAAAAAAATCCCCAGGTTGAGATGAATGGAGCAAAGAAAAAATCGGGATCGTTGTTTCGGGACGAAAGTAAAAGAAAAGCATCTGACCAGCCTTTCCAAACCGGTTGGCAGTTTCCTTGGGGATGCCTCGGGTACAGTTTTGCACCGAAGTGATTGCTTATTGACACTGACAGTGGAAGTGTAGAGTTTCAGGAGGAACAAAAGCCTCGAAGGGAAGACTCAGATATGAAAACGAATGGATATTGATTTGCATACTGAAACGACTGGAGTGGCGGGTGCCACAAACTGCTTATTCCAGTTACGCAGAAATCAAAAAATTCAATACCCGATACATTTTTCGCCTTTCAGAAAAGTCTACGAGGACGTGCGTTCTTTTCTTTATCAAATACGAGACTGAGCGCGGGTAATTCCAACACATAGAATGAATGGCACTGCTAGGATATTTGGGGTATATACGATTATATGAATTGTACATATAACCAAAGCTACTGCAAATAAAGGAGGTTTCAATACTGTATTGTAAATATATGTAAACATTTAAGGGAGTTGTGGGTGGGATTCGTAACCCCTATCTCCCTTCGCTACGCCACTTCACGTTTATAGCAATTCACACTTTTACATGTTATTGTTGATCATGTATGGGTCACCAATATAGCGCTGACTAATGTAGGCCCTGGGTGTAGTAACCCTGGTAGTAAAACTTGTCAACTCTGCTGACTCGGATGAGTACGTAATATGAATCTGACTCCAAATTAGTAAAATAACATAACTTAATATAACTTAAACTTAACAATTATGTACAAATAAACTTCCACATCTTGGCTCTAGAAAAGTCTATAAGGGATTCTGAGATAAATACTAGCGGAACCATCCAATTGCTTGCTTTTGCCGATGATATCGATATCATTGGGCAAACTAGACAAGCTGTCGTTGAGACTTTTGTTTCACTTGAGAATGCAGCGGGAAAGATGGGTCTAACCATCAATGAGGATAAAACTAAATTTATGATTGCAACAAATAAAATAATATATACAGCCCCTCTGGAGATCAATAACTACACATTTGAGAATGTAAAGCAATTTAAATACCTGGCACAATGATCTCAAGCTGCAATGACCTTAAAATTGAAATTAAAAGCAGACTAGCCATGGCTAATAGATGTTTCTATGGCCTTAGAAACCAACTAAAATCCAAATTCATCAGCATTAAAACAAAAATAAGTCTATATAAGACCCTGATAAGACCTGTTGTCTTATACGGGAGGGAATGCTGGACCCTGAACAGGGCAGAAGAAGATCGTTTATTGATTTTTGAAAGAAAAATTTTGAGGAAGATTTTTGGACCAATTATGCAAAACAACGTTTGGAGAATCGCCTATAATCACGAAATATATAAAAAGTATGGCGAACCCGATATCTTAAAGGTGGCAAAAGCATCTCGCATTAGGTGGCTAGGCCACATATTCAGATATGATTACACATTTCTCACAAAAAAAGTCACCTTTTCAAATTTGGACGGAAGGCGACGAAGAAGGAGACCCCCAACCAGATGGTTGGATGAGGTAGAAAAGGACCTAAGAACAATTGGAGTGAACCGATGGAGGGCCATTGCAAGGGATCGAGCTAGGTGGGGAAAATTGGCGAGACAGCCTTGGCCTGTAACAGGCTGTAGTGCTAGCGAAGAAGAAGAAGAAACTTCCACATATTGGGAAGGAAATCAAGATATATCTACTGAAGTTAGATACAAAGGTCGAAGACGTTGCGACGCCAACGAACTATAGGACCATAGAACTATAGGAATAGTGGTCGAACTGCACTTCCTGGGCCACGCCCTCTAGTGCAGATTTTCAGTAGGTAAGCAGCGGGGAACCATCATTGGACAGAAAGTACAGAAGAGAAGGAAAGTGATTAGTGCGCTCAGGATCCTGTAAGTTCAAATGCCTTCAGCTGAAATCACCGAAGTGAATCAGCATTGGGCAAGGACAGAAGATTAGAAGGTGACACGGATATAACAGTTCGTCTCCGAAATATGGAGAGAGATTAAATACAGGTCCTATAGTTGAGAAAATAGAGAGAAGAAAGTTTAGGGATACACCAACAAACTAAAATACCGCTGTGCTTATATAGCTCCGTAGAGACGTTGAGGCATGCGCAGAAATGCCAACCTTGTATCTTTGATTAACGTTAATATGCAAAAGGACTGATAATGAGAATATTGCAATTCGCAAGTGTGTGATTCACTCGCACGAGACCATGGTGAGTCCACACATTAGATCACAAAAGTATTAAAAAATCTCAGCAGTGGCGCAACTGCGGAAGAAGGATGATATAAACACTTACGTAACCAAAAAATGATTTTCGGTAGCTGGCACATGTTCCTTTTAACGTAGGATTACGTTCCTCCATAACGGTCTTCCGAAAAGGAAAATTTCAGAGGCTAAAACCTTCCATCCGTCAGTCTTGGCGAGTTATAATTTTGGCAGCTCACCAAACCAAGCCTATCGCTTCGCCAAGTTAAACAGAAAAGTACCAAGATGCGTCAAACTTTTGACATACATATATATATATTATTTATATATATATATATATATATATATATATATATATATATATATATATATATATATATATATATATATATATATATATAGAGAGAGAGAGAGAGAGAGAGAGATACATATATACGTACAAAAGAGGTAAGCAACGATAAGTAATCCTACGTTAATAACCCGTGGTAGTTCCGTTGGAAGAGGCTACCTGAAATTTTTTTGGTTAATATAACTGTGATAACACATAAAAAAGAGCTATTGCGGGAGGGGGGGGGGCAGAAATGGGTCTCCCATCCCCGTAGTCCACATGCACGTGATGGGATCCCTCCCCTCGAGAGCTTAGAAAATAAAATGTACCTTCGATATTTATTAACAAGTATTGACCAGATGTGTCCAATACGTGTCGTTTCTACCAATCCTTTAGGCCAGTGCTCCCCAACCTTTTTATCGCCGCGGACTGGTCAACGTATGATAATTTTACCACGGCCCGCTCAGAGGGGGGGGGGGGAATTGATTGTTATATTGTAGATTGTTTTGATTTAATAATTTTAATTTAATTGTCTTAAACATGCCTTCAAAATAAAATGCAGTTACACCAAAAAATGAATATAAAGTGATTTAACATTTTAACTCACTAGAACGCTAAATCAATGAGAATCCTGAGCTTGTGGCCTTAAGCTGGCGGCCCGGTACCATTTCATCCACGGACCGGTACCGGTCCGCGGCCCGGGGGTTGGGGGACCACTGCTTTAGGCAACCATTATTCTGCCTGGACAAGGGCAGTCTTAAAAACGTCTAAATTTTGAATTTTGTCACTGACGTCAGTAATCTCTATTTTTAACAATATATCGAAGAAATTGACTAGAGAAGCATTTAAAATATACATCAAAATACAAAAGTTCAGCTTAAAATATATCTATACTGTATATCAAAACAATTTATGCCAGTCGACTAATAAACAACTTTTAAAATGCTGAAATCTTTGTATAATAGAAAAAATTGACTCCATAACTCAGTAAAGATTGTAAATCCGGTGACCTCGCTGATCTCCAGTCCTTAAGTTACGAAGCTATGAAGAATTTTTCCTCTTCGTATTTTACCAACCACTGATAAGCAAATGCAAATATTTAATTTTTTCTCTTTTGTAAATGGATTTTTAAATGCTATGCGCGTATGTTTATCAAAAATCTTTTTTTTTAACTTTTCAAAACGACAATTTTAATTTTATACAAAGATACCTAAATTATTCATGCCCCTTGAAAAATTAACTATGGAGAATTTAAAAATTTTAATCGCGTTCCTACTATTAGTTCACACTCTCCCTATATATATATATTTATATATCTTGTTCAAATTTTCAATCGTTAATAAAATACTTTTTATTCATCCATTCAAGTTCAAATACATTTTTTTAAACTTGTTGTGGATGACACTTGATGTTAATACAGTTTTTTCAAATATTAATTCATTAATTAAATTTAATTAATCAATTTTAGTTTTATATGGGAGCCCTTTCAATAGGAAGAGACCTGGAGCATCACTTGCTCTTGAATGGTAATTTCCCCTCTTCTTACTGTGTAAATGGTAGCACTGCGGTAGCGCGGGCTCCTCCCGTCCTGTAGCTTGCGGGATCGAATCCCCAACCTGACAAACTTTTTTTCTCTCTCTTTCCTGCCCCCCCCCCCTCCTATTCTCGCACAGTAGGCAAGGTTCCGGCAGGCAATCTTTTTTTTCAATTCCTACTATTAGTTCACACTCAAATTTTTCTTTGTTGACCTAAGTAGGAATTGACTTACATTTTTTTTTATATATTACTTGTTTAACGTAGGATTACGTTCCTCAATGACGGTCCTCAGGAGAGGAAAAAAATGTCCGGTGTCGCGAGTTATAATTTTGGCAGCGCGAAAAACGCAGTAGCAGTAAACAATTAAACAAAAAAGTACCAAAATGCATCAAATAAAAAAAAGAAGTAAGAAACGATAAGTAATCCTACGTTAATAACCCGCGGTAGTTTCGTTAGAAGAGATTACCTGAAATATTTTTATTGTAAAATTCTACCTTTTTATGCACAAAAAAAAATTAAAAATGCATTTGCTACTCTGTGATTAGTATTATACTTTCATTCTTAACAGTGGGACTTCGATGTAAACTGATGCAGTGCCAACACTCAAAGAGACTGAAATTGTAGCTATTCTGAATCTTAGTTTTATTATTAATGTATGAACATGAATTGCACTTGTGATATCACAAACTCTTCTTATTAATAAATGATGAGCCGTGCAACATTCGACAACGAAACAGATTCCAATCGTAAGACAAGCCTACACAATACTCCTGCCGCAACCTTGACCTAGGTAAACATGGACGACCCGACCCGTTCAGACCGCCTTTTGTTTTTTAGCAATTTGCGACTGGGATGGCAGGCTGATAGATTTTTTTTTTAAAGTTCGCATAGTTATTTCAGGTCGAGCTGCGTTAGATAAATGAAACTTTTCTCGAAAAACAAGATATGGGCAAGCAGAAAGTTCAGTAATGGTGTCTCATGTGAACCATTTCGCCTCTGAAATGAGCTCATGTTTAATTTTAGACGTGGCTTATGCGAGGAATACATAATAGAGTCTTTTATTTGAGGGAATATTTCATGGAATTAATTAAACGAATGTATGTAATCTTAATTTCCAGTTTTAATTCGACATCATGAATATCATTTATTTATATATGGTCACACGTACTATTTTTTAATTCAATAAGCAAAATAGTAATTATATAAACAAAAGATAATTTCCATCATTTGAATTGCATTTACATACTTATATCGAGATTATTTAACGAAATATAATAAACATCATTTCAATTCCGTTTACAAAGCTATGAGGAATTAATTACTTAAAGCGAAGACGATTAGACTACACAAAGTATATTTACATACTTAAATGAAATTTATTCATGAAAGTAGATAAAAGGGAATGTATGTAGAAACTTCGGCAAAAAATCAGGCCAACTGTTTTACATTTAAAAACGAATCTCGGTGACAAAAGACGAACTTCTTTCTTCTTCAAACAAAAGAAATTGCTTTCTTAGAGTTGTCTCGCAAAAGTGATCAGCCACTCAGAATTTTCGAAAATGTTTGAAAAAATATGTTAAAAAAATTTCAGGTCGAGTCTTCTTACGAAACTACCGCGGGTTATTAACGTAGGATTACTTATCGTTGCTTACCTCTTTTGTATGTATATATGTATGCATGTGTTATGGATATATGTATCTATATATATGTACGTATGTATATATATATATATATATATATATATATATATATATATATATATATATACACATATATGTATGACAAAATTTTGACGAATTTTGGTACTTTTCTGTTTAACTATTTAACGCTTGTCCAAACGATACAGACTGTGTTTTGCGCGCTGCCAAAATTATAACTCGCGCGGTACGGATGGACGGTTTTAGTGTATGAAATTTTCCTTTCCGGAGGACCGTTATGGAGGAACGTAATCCTACGTTAAAAATGTATTAAGTTAAACTGTAGGAAATTTTCATTCGAAGTATGCAGTTAATTGCGCTTCTAATAATACAAAAAGGAAATACTGAATTTCAAAATTAATATTATCAGTCGAAAGAGGGAAAATTCTCCCACAAAAGTCTTCAGTCACCATTGTAGCTTCAAGTAGATTTCCATACAATGAAGACTTATTATTTTGAATCTAAAATAATTGTCAACTTTAAAAATCATCTTTTTGAATCATTTAACAATATTTTGCTATCATCTGATTCAACAAATGAAATAGTGTTAGAAATTAATAGGTTAGCTCTTAATTTACCTACAGAAAAGAAAAATCTGTTAAAAAAATTATTAAACAAGCTAATTTAAGCGGTTCAACACTTTATAATGAAACGACACGAATACAATATGTAACGGAGTTCAGTATAAACGAAATTATGAACGCACATCAAAACTGATCGTAGCAATAAAATGCATTTTTGCCAGAAATGTTATTTTAAAAGGCATGGGAGGATTAGGAGATTTGCAGCAGAACAAAGTGATGTATATGGAGTGTCTTTTAGTAAAGAAATTCTTGATCCAACCAGCGGAAATCTTTAAAAATAAGCTTTTTTCACAAAATCCATGGAAAGGACTATTTCTAAATACTAAAATAATTTTAACCGGGGATTAGAAAAACCTTAATATATTCAAACTAAATAACTATAAATTAAGCTCAATTCAAATTTCTAGAGCTAATTCAGCTCTCTTCCTCAGATGCACAGTATGAAAACGCTTACCTAGCAGGCCAAGGCAGGCAAAATGGCATCCAGGGAGTGTTGCCATTTCACAAGAGCGAAATTCTAAAGATTAGAATTGCCAACACGAGAAAAAAAAAGTAGTAAAGAAAGCACGAAAAACACAGAAAACTCTAGAGAATAGAAGAACCCCGGATAAAATTTGCTGACAAGTGCAAATTTAATAACTATAATAGAGATACGTACGAAAGAAGAATTTCAAACGGAGTACCTGTTTCGCGTATAAAAACACGGTAGTTGAGAAGTATTGTTGACAAGTATATTTGGCAAGAATTTGAATCTAAATTTCGACCTCAAAATATATCTTTAAAGGAAGAATTGGAGTTTTTAATGCAGTATGAATGTAATAAAACAGACACGTAAAGTTATAATTTATTTCAGCCCATTGAGTAGATTATATAATTTATCAACTTTTCTCAGTGCGAATGACACTAACTTGAAACTTCATTTTGATTCACAAACATGAAAATTAAAGTTTTAAAAGTTTTAATTACTTTAAACACTAAATGAAAAAAATTACTTTCAATTCTAAAAATAATGAAACAATCATGTTCGTTAAATTAGTTATATGCCCACAATTTTTTGACGAAAATTTTTCAAAAAATTTGTGAAAAACCTCAAAAATTTGAACAAACATATGAATATTTTACTACGTATTTTTCAAATTCTTAGTTTTTTACTACATATTTGAGTTGCAGTTTTTCTCAAATTAGAAAAAAAAACTACGTTATTTAAAAATATCAGATTCATTTTCTTGATTACAGTTATAAATATTCCGTATCACTCAGAAAAATGAATTTTTATTATAGCTTTTCTTCTTCCAGTTCTAATTTCTTTATTTCGGATCAGAAAACTTGGAAAAACGAAATGAGTGGAATATGAGATTAGAAGTATTTGAAATTCGAGGATAAAAATAAAAAAAATTCGAGTTGATTATTACGAAGATAATTTTACAAAAAAAATTCAGGTAGTCTCTTCTAACGAAACTACCGCGGGTTATTAACGCAGGATTACTTATCGTTGCTTACCTCTTTTGTATGTATATATGTATGTATATGTTAGGTATATATGTATCTATCTATATGTACGTATGTATAATATATACATATATGTATTTCAAAATTGACGCATTTTGGTACTTTTCTGTTTAACTGTTTACAGCTTGTCCAAGCGATACAGACTGTGTTTGGCGCGCTGCCAAAATTATAACTCGCGAGGGACGAACGGACGGTTTTAGCGTCTGGAATTCTGCTTTCAGGAGAAACGTAATGGAGAAACGTAATCCTACGCAAAAAAAGGATCAAATAAAAAATAAATTGTTTAAGCCAATTCTGCTTTACCAGTTAAAAGTTTTCCCTTCTAGTAATAACTGTAGGGGATTTATTTAACATATTCGAATTTTTGTTTTGAACAGGGCTGGTGACGAGAACGAAATATAGCAATCTATTTATAAACACACAACCCCTGAACGCTGAAAAAGAGAACGTTAATTAAGACACCGCACTGCCACAAATAATGCCACGTAATGTGCGTTTATTTAAATTGCTGACCGCCCTCAAAAAGAGAAGATGCTGCCATTTCCATCGGTTACCTAATTGAGGCTCAGTACCGGTACGATACTATTAGAAATTCGCCATGGATTGCTTCAAAGGCTTGAAGATCTGAGCAAGAGGACTTAGCCCCCAAAATGCTACGTCGCAATTCAGGCATAATGTATCCAAGCAGTACGAGAAGAATTGTAAATAACTAATGAAGGTTTACAATATGTCTTGATGCCTATTTTATTGTAATGAAATTTCCTCGAAGGCAAAGATAAATATTTATAATACTAGGCAAATGGTTCCAATTCAAATGAATCTGGTGGTTACAGAGGATCTCTTCAGAATAAAAGACGGATGATTACCATTAAGAACGTTATTAATCAAAAACAAAGGATTAGAATAAAAAAAATTCAGAGCTGCACCTTATCGGGTGCGGCATATCATCAAAGCCGGTTGCTGAGATATTTGTGCAACACCTCTTTCTAATACCAAATTGGCAATTATGTGTTATAAGCTGTTTCACGTGTGAATATTCTTCAAATCATAATTAATTCTACTTCTAGAGCCATGGTAACTAAGAGCCAAACTGGAACAACGGCCTTGAGTAGTTCCGAAAGACGGGAAATTTAGCGGTTATATACATGTATACAATGAAATTTCTCTAATTTTACAGTAGTCTTTAAATAAAGACTATTTTCAGACATTCTTCAGCAAATATAAGGTTATAAAGTGCTGCAGTATTGGAAACCTAGACTGCCATCAATATAAATTGGATGGTGTTATGGCTAAAATAATTTTTGCCTTAGAATTTTAATAAAATGCAGTTTTAAATGCCCTTTTTTATTTAAAAAAAAAGAGATTTATTATTCATGGCTCTAAAATTTCGTCGTTAACTCAAATCAATTAGCAGAACAAAATCTTTGACAACACTAACAAAGACAATGACAACACCAACAGAGTAATAAACATAAAATACACTAATACGTAGGTAGACCATCTGAACTACGATAAATGATCGGTACATTTCCATGAGACCATGGTAGACTAATGGTACGGGTCGGCTTTCTGTACTGAGGTTGCTCGATCGTTCCTTCGTGTCTAGGCGGGATATGGGTCAGTTATCAGTTTCTTTTGAGTTGCTCCGTGTGCAGACGGCCTTAATCCGCAGACCAGAAAGTTCTTCTATGAGGAAGGTACGATCTCCCCCCCCCCCCAGATGTCGGCCCTGGGGGTGCTCGGTCAAAATTGTGGTGGCACTTAGCCAAGTCGTATTCCGACCCTTGTGGTTCTGTTATAAACCGGAGCCGCACTACTCAGCCCGCAAAGCCTAAATGGACCTGGTCTGGAATTTCCGGCCAGTTGGCATTAGGAACAATAACTACATTTCGATGATTTAATCTAGAAATGACCCAATTAATTAAACTTTGAATAATTAATATTATGTTAAGAAAAAAAACTCCGGATTATTTTTTATTATTTAACAGGAACATGATTAAAGTATATGTTTGCATATTACTGCAACTTCGAAATAACTATCTTTGTAATTAATACAAAAATTCCGTCATAACTTATAACTACGCACATGAGCAAAATTGTAACCCACTGGTGGCTTATACGGCTTGAATTGAATAGAAAATCACATGGTTTTTGAACCAGTTCAAGGCTGTAAAACAGCAACTTAATAAGGACACAGAACAGTGGGTCGTAAAATTTGGACCCTTACGAACACAATGTTCAAGAGTGACGCCAAATTTTGAATGAATTTATGATGATATCATAATTATACTACGGGGAAAGCTCAACTAAATATCGACCAAGAAATTCTGAAAAATTATATTTAATTGACGACAGGGTGAGGCTCACACACAATAAGGTGCTATTAAATCTGACTAAAAATCTCTCAGAACAACAAAAAAAAAAAAAAAAAAATGTAGGTTAAGCTCAATTTATTTTTCATGAGCCATTACAACGAAAAAGATACCAGATGTTATCATGTAATCACAACAGACAAGTGATGGCAGTACAATCAAACCGGATAATCGCATTAATAAATATTTATATTCCTGGAAAATGCAGTACTATTGTCATAACTATATTTCTGTTTCGAATACGCCGGAGAATTCAGATTAATTCAGACCGTTAGAGCAAGTTGGTTGTTTTCCCTTCTTTTGAGAAAGAAAAAATCCAGAGATTTCGGAAATCTGGGGAAAGAAATTAGATCGATAAAAACTAGGACTGTGATAAAATTAACGAATAGATTTCTGGAGGCGTCTTTACCCTTCTGTTTCTTATTGCAAACGCAATATGATGATGATGAACTTCTAACCGTATTTGATATCTTTATGGGAAAACTTGTAATGGAAAGCTATAAATTTACAAGAAGCACTTCACTGAAAGCAGAATTATGAAATAGTAAAAAATATTAATTGCTTACGTTACAAAATATGATATATTAATGAAATTCTAAATATTTTTCTACTACTTCCGAATTGCTCATTCTTTCTGACAGTAGAACAGAATTCTGTTATATAATCATTAATGCCTTAGTAGTCTCTTCCGGATATAGCTGAACGAAAAATAAAATCAAGCGCTGTTTTTTTTCTATGTTATTTATACTGCGTTTAGTTTTTAAGTTGATTTTGGTTAACAAAATTGAGACTTTTACTTTTCCGTTTTTAAATGTAAAATGATAAATCTACCTAAATTCTGAGATATGTATAACATTTCACATGCATTTTTTTTATGTTATTTATACTGTGTTTAATTTTTAAGTTGATTTTGGTTAACAAAATTGAGACTTTTACTTTTCCGCTTTTAGAGGTAAAATGATAAATCTACCTAAATTCTGAGATATGTATAACATTTCACATGCATTTTTTCTATGTTATTTATACTGTGTTTAATTTTTAAGTTGATTTTGGTTAACAAAATTGAGATTTTTTTTACTTTTCAGCTTTTAGTGGTAAAATGATGAAAGGCTGAATCTACCTAAATTCTGAGAAGTGGATTTCCCATGCTTTATTTTTATATGTTATTTATACTGTGTTTAGTTTTTAAATTGATTTTGGTTAACAAACATTCAACAATTTGACATTTTTTTCTTTTCAGCTTTTACTGATTTATTATAAATGCATATATTTTGTTTTACTTTTCAGGTTTTTTTGCTCCAATGATGAACGGCTAAATCTAACTGAATTCTGAGGAGTTTATTGTAAATTTCTATTTTTTTATATCGGGTTATTTTTTTATTAATGCGTATAACATTTTACATGCATTTTTTTTATGTTATTTATACTGTGTTTAGTTTTTAAATTGATTTTGGTTAACAAACGTTCGATAATTCGACATTTTTACTTTTCAGCTTTTAGTGGAACAATGATGAAACGCTGAATCTACCTAAATTCTGAGATGTGTAAAACATTTCACATGTTTTTTTTGCTATGTTATTTATACTGTGTTTAGTTTTTAAATTGATTTTGATAATAAACATTTATAAAATCCCAGCCAACGCCGGGTACTTCAGTTAGTTCTGTTATATAATCATTAAAACCTTAGTAGTTTCTTCCGGATATAGCTGAACGAAAAATAAAATGAAACACCGAAACCCTGAACGATGTTACTTTCTCTTCTTTTACAAATAGGAAATTATTATAAATCCTAATTAGCTGAAAAGAAAAGCTTCTCAAACCCATAACAATTATAAGGAATACGCCAGACATGACAGTCGCTCAAAATTCTCTAAAGGCCTGACGAAGGGTAATGCTAGATGGCCCAAATCTGGAAGCCGCTTCTAAAAAATATTTCAGATATGAGAAGCGTTTGTTTATCGTCAAGTTATTTCTTATCCACAAACTGTTCAGAAGTTTCTACTTAATTATTTCTTTGTTTGAAGTTTCTACTTAATTAACAGAAATAAGAGTTCAAATTTAATTACAATATCTCTCAACAATGTCGAAATTATCACAAAGCCAGAGACTGCTTATGAAGATGTGATCTTTAAGGAAAATATATTCCGTCACAAGACAATCAATCCTTAAAACAAATAAAGAAAACCAGAAAACAAAAGGAACAAAGCATCAGCAACATACACATGTAAAAGCAGGAGCAATATTTTGTAAGAAAATACTTTTGTTCTTTTGTCCAAATTTTATAATTTTTTTTTCAAAATTATTACCTCGTTTTAAGATGACACCGGATTCCAAACATGCTCTTTCGAAACTTCCTCTTCTTAACTCTTCTTTCGAAACAATTCTCAATTAACGGGTATAGATCTGAACATTTTATTTCTTGAAAACTTATTTTGTAATGATTTTTCATCATCAAATAAATCCTTAACATGAAAACCGTTATACAAATAAAATAACTTTGAAAGTATATTTCATATAAATAAAAATTCTAAACACGTTAAATTTATTATAAATACCCTGAGTCAATAGTTCGATTGACATGATATTTGGGCGTAGGACAATTTCGAAATAACACGTGTTCAGAACTTATAAAACTTGTATTCACTAAATTTTAAATCACTCTGAAAGTCAAAACATCAGACTACATCAGATTTTTTAGAGAAATATTTTAGCCTAGTGGTAGCGCGTCGGCTTTTGGTACTGAGCTGAGCTTGCTCGGATAGAATCCCAACGAGCACCATTCAATAACTCCGTGTCTGCGCCGATTTGGGCACGTTAAATCCGTAAACTCAAAAGTCCCTCTATGATGTCAGAGAGGGTGGGAGAGGGTACGATCTCCCCAGATGTTGCCCTCGGGATGTATTGTGGTGGCACCTGGCTACATCGGACTCCGACCCTTATGATACCATTTTAAACCGGAACCGCAACCATCAGCGCACTAGCCTATAGGGACCTGGTCTGAAATACTTCCGTCCAGGGATTTTAGGAACAACAACAGGGTAACATTTGCTTCAAGGAAAACATCTTCAAAATTCTTATTCTAAACCAAGATACTAATCATGGAAACAGTTTGATAAAAATAGAACAAATTGCAAAAAATTTCATAGGGATACCATTTTCAGATACATTCTTTTAAACATTCATGAATTATTTCATAAACTAGCTGGATACCCGTGCTATAAACTGACTTAAAGTAAATGCAGGAGCAGTGCGCGTATAGGCAGTACTGCCGAAAAAATTTTGGGGGGCTTTACAATCATCGAGGATACACGCGGTTTATGTTACTTTAATGTTAATACTTCAATATAGTATGTTCCTACACTAAATAAAAATTGATTTGTTTTTTAAAACGAATTTTTTGAGTATCGAACCTCCTTAAATTCCAGTTCCTAAAATTATAAACTTTCTTGTTTCAAAGATCTTGCACCATACCTTCACCTTTTTGAGGTAAAAGTCCAAATTTACTATTCAAAAACAAGCCCTTCCCCGCCCTTATATGTAATTGTAAAAAAATATAGCTTCACCAGAAGCTACGAGTTTGTTAAGTCTGCAATTTTCAACATTACCGATATGGCTTGACCCTCAGCCGAATTACAAATTATTTGCAAGTCTCACTATTCGTCCTTTTTATTTCAAATAAATAAATTCTAGGATTGTAGAGACAAACAGGAAAAACAGCAACTCTAAAATGTTTATTATCTCCTAATACTTCCAGACGTGTTCTCTTCTTTAATTGTGGTTCCGTAATGAGTCGTGTTTCATTCGGACATTTAACTGGTAGCTCCTAATAACCCTAATTCTAAATAAATGCTCAAACTGCGATGTAAGCAATCTTGTCGTAAATTCAGTTCAGTGCACCAAGCCTGTCTTTAAATAGCGACGCATTCAATTTAACCGTGTCAATATCAGGTACATATTAATATACCTCATTGTACAATGATCCCTAATAAATTATTTTATTTACTTTTGACAGTGTCCTAAAATTACCCTTCGTATCATTGTTTACGAACTTTTTTTGACTAATTATGTGCATCACAAACATGTCATTCCGGGACTTTTCTTTTCAAGTTTCATGGCCCAGTACACCCTCGGGTCAATATTGCTGCCAAAGATCAGAGCATTGTTTATGACTTCGTCTAATCAATTTGTTTGTCACAAGACGATTTCATTACTATAGAGGGCCTTTACGATTTCGCATGATGAATGCCACAAACGGTTTATGTTTTCGTCCCTAATGATGATTTAGAGCTTCGTGATCTAAGTTTGAAGAAAAGACACACATGCGTTACGTGACTGAGTCGTATGCACTCTCAATGGATTCATTTCGGAATGCGCCAGTATATGGCTTTATAATTGGGTTTGATTTCATCGGCAGATGTTTTCGGCGATGAATAAACCCGAATCTAAGAAGAATCTCTCTCAAATAAACACAGCAGAGCACTGGGTTTAAACAAAATATGAATCCAATTTACTTCCTAATTCCATGATCAACAATCCCCCCCCCCCCACATCCAAACCTAAAAACATCAGTTAAAAATTCCTATAAGGTACAAAAGAGCAAGCGAAATTAAACATGTTAAAATTCATGGAGCAATATGTACCCACAACTTGTCAAGCTTCATGTCGCTCTATATACAGGGTGTCCGGGAAAAAGTATCCAAAAGTTATGGCTTATTTTTACGGAACTACTCATTAGAATTAAAAAAAGATTATTTAAATAGAAAGAACATCTCAGCAAATTTTAATATCAATCATAGATTTCGATGTGTGCACCTTTTGTAGCACGACAAATGTCTAAATGGTAATCCAGTTCTCTCTAAGTGTTTCGTAGCATATCAGGAATTACACGAATTGATTGAATGATACGCTTCTTTAACTCATTCACAGTTTTTAATTTTTTGTTTATACACAAGGATTTAATCAATCCCCAAGTAAAAATGTCTAATAATTCCTGATATGCTACAAAACACTTGGAGAGAACTGGATTACCATTTAGACGTTAGTCGTGCTACAAAAGGTGCCCATATCGAAATCTATGATACTATGATAGAAATCTATGATTGATATAAAAACTTGGTGAGATGTTCTTTCTATTTAAATAATTTTTTAAAATTCTAATGGGTAGTTCCGTAAAAAATAAGCCATAACTTTTGGATACTTTTAGCCCGGACACCTTGTATATCACTGATAGACAGTCACAGTTTATTCCACCCTCTCCCATACAATAGGATACATTTCTCGTAACATTAAAATTCTAGAATGTTTTATCTTACTGGGGAAAATGTGTCAAAATGAAATCGCCAGGGATTTCACCTAGAAGGCTTGGCAGCTATGTAAATTCTAGAATGTTTTATCTTACTGGGGAAAATGTGCCAAAATGAAATCGTCGGGGATTTCACCTAGAAGGCTTGGCAGCTATGTCGGGTCGGATCCGGCGCGATCCAATAAACTATGAACTGAACACAGAGGTGCCAGAAGCTTAGTAAAAAATTGCAGCAGAGAATGAATCATTTTAAAAGCTGAACGTCTAGCAAAATCGTTTTGCAAAAGTTCCACTGAAACATGTATGATACATTTTAAAGCTAGATGTGGCCGAAATGTAGAACATCCAAAGTCAGTCATATAGTAGACAGATTCAGATTCAGAGACAGGAAAGGGAAATATAGTAGAATATATATATTGGACATTTATTTAAGGGGATGGTGGACTTTCAAATTACCAAAAATCGAACTAAAAGTACAATATTTTTTTTTGGTGTATTAATATTTTTAAAAATATGTAAATATTCAAATAAAAACGCATTTAAATGAATGGATTTTATAAAATTTCACATTTTATATGTAATTTTATGAAATTTATAATAAATTATCCTCTAATATGTCAAAATAAAGTTATGTATCCATTTTAGGTTACATATTTTATATGTAGTGAAAAGTAAATGAAAACTTGGTGGCTTTAGAAAAGGGATCCGGGAGTTCGTTACATACCGGGTTCGCTATAACGGGGTTCGACTGTTTACGATGGTAACAGATATTGCTACAGTCTTATTAGACCTAAAGACTATACGTCCAAAGTGGCGCAGTAATACCTGTAAATATTTGTCAGATCAGCAGAGCCAATAAATTCCCAGACATTTTTACACAACATAGAGATCTATAACAGGAACACATAGCTTCTTAAAATGTACTGTAAGCTCTACGAAAGGCCATTAGTCTGGAACTAAACAATACAGTTCATCAGGCCGGGCAGCATTAGGTGTGATTGTCTCTACTCACAGACGTTCTTAATTTTTATTGAGAATTTTCAAGAAGCAGTGGGTTTCTGTTATGCAGATTCCACAAATTACATGCTAGGGATAGTTGCAGATCATTCTGATTTCAATGAAGGTAACGAGTGGCGAAGCTGTCACAAATAACGAAACACAAATAGAAACTTAAATATCACTGGCTTACACAACATATCAATCAATCCCAAAGCCATAAGGCATGCCCAACGAATGTTACTAATTGAAAACTGACATGAAAAGCACACCAGAATCTAAAACATCACCATGAGATAAAATGCAGGTAAACGTGCACTCGATACGAGGAAGAAGGCCCGATTCAAACGGATTGTAATGCAATCGAGGTATTTAATTCCGCGGTGGAATAAAAACAATTTGCGAATTGATACCGATCTCTGCCATCATCCCTGGCACGCTAACAGCTTAGTGACACGCAGCTGTTTGGTGGAACCGGTACACAGCGTGTTTATTAACGGCCATGTGTTTGTTCTCCATCAACATTCATCATGTTCTAATCGCTTATTCTGAAAGGGGGATAATAATCTCCGATCAGGATGAATCGTCTTTTACTCCGATTTTGAATGAAACACACATAATGATTTCATTTTCAATAATTTTTTATCTTCGGATACTTGATGGTATAATTTAGCGTAATGCAATGAGAGCGGGCTTATACAACAGTAACAATGCTCGAAATTGAAACTTTTTTCAACAACAACAAAAGATAAGTTATTTTATATATTTCGACGGTGGTTCTGAAACTGTGACCGTGGACCCTTGCGGGTAGTTATTTTAACAGTTAGGTATAGCCAAATAATTGCAGTATTCCTCGAATAGAATTTTTTTAATCTGGTTTTCGCAATTCTTTTATGAGTAGCGAAAAAGTATTTATGGAATTTAAAAAAATTAATTTTATGATCGAAATAAATTTATAAAGCTACCAAAGACAGGACAATCTCAGAAATTTTTTTTTAAAAATTCAACGCAAAATTTGAGAGATTTCAAAAGAAATTTAGAAGGTTACACAAACGTATTTTCTTACAACAAAAAAAGTTATATAAATGTACTTTGATTAGTAATAAGAATCTGATTAATAAGGATAAATACTTCTGTACATTATAATGATTAAAACGATACAAAACAACAATTATAATTACTAAATTAAATTACCCGATAACCGCTTTGTTCATAACATTTTCACATACTATTAAAAATGTTAATATTTTTAATAACCTTTTATCTTCTATAATCTTCGTCGAATTGTATCGGAAAATAAGAGCTTCGTTACACTGAATTTTTTCCATAGCATGAGAATTTAGTAGTATGTAAATGTCGTTCAAAACTTTCGTGAAATGGAGAGTTTCGTTTTACAGAGACTGTGCTGTGTTTTACAAATAATACGTGAAATAACGATGACCTCCACAAATGAGGATACGTCAAACCATCTATAATAAAATATGAAATTACCAAGGCATGGAAATATTTGCATTTATATAGATTCGCTTACAAGAATTTTTTTTTTTACCAATCCAGATAAAACAAGTATTTACGAGACTATGGTAATCTGTTCCTGTCAAATGTCAAAAATACGAGTTATCCGTAAAATTGAAATTCCCACTATTAATAGTAGGTAACATGCTCTAGAGATATCTTGTATGACAATAACCATCCATTTTAGGGAATAAAATAGGCCTGAGACATTTATCTCTTCCAATCAACATATAATGAAACACGGCTGACCTTGGGTATGATGGATCGTATCGACAGAAATTGAAAAGGATGGCGGAATCGTGATGGAGGGATTTTTTGACTTATGTTAGGATGCCAGAGAAAACGTTTAACGGGTAAAAAATGCAACACTTACGGCTTTCCGGTTTGTATTTTAAATATCTCTACAACTTTTCAACTAAACATTTACGGAGTTTGACGGATTACAAAAGTTTAATTACTGAATACTTAGATAACAGTTAAGGAGAGCAGAAGAAACTTTTAAAAGCCATTACTTGTACCAGTTTCTCAGCAAACACAAAACCACTTTAAACGCCTAAGAAATGCTTGAAGCTTACTTACACGTGAAGCTAACAAAGTCCAAACGGATGTAAGAGGCTTAAAAAATTTAGTTGGACTTTTTTTTAAATGCCTAATAATAATACTAAGTCCACTGCCGTTAATAGGGGCAGGATATCCTCAGCTGATGATTATATGAAACTGTTAACCCATTGTAAAAAGTTTTCAACTGACAATCCTCTTCCTTTTAGAAATTTTCCTTGAAAAGAAGCTGGGTAACGATAGAATGGTTAGAGCGCTAGCATTCGGTTCACAGCCTGTGGGTTAGAGCCCCATATTTGGCATGGACGTTTGTAACCGTTCGGGATCGGCTTTAAACTTTAGGTTCCAGTATATTAGTCATCGTGTAGCAAAAACGAAGCGCCTTCAGCCAACCTCATTAGAAAGCAGTGATGGTTCACCCGTTGAGTGGAACAACGCATTAAAAGGGTCCAAATCGGTCGCGATGTGTATGGGTGTTGAACATTGCTCTCTAAGTTGACCGTAGTTCTCTAAACCAGTGGTTCTAAACCATTTTAATAGTCAAAACCCCCTTGAATCTGAAAATAAGCTCTCACACCCCCTTGAAAAATGCATCTATTTTTTATTTAGGAAAAGACATTTATTGTAAGATAATTTATTTACAGCAAAAAAAAATGCATTTACAATACATACTATATTATTACATATAAAACAATATCTACATTTTTAATGGCTACGTTGTTGTTGTTTGTCCACATTTATCCTTTTAAAAGGAGGTTCTTTTTTCGAAAGAGCCCCGCGTAAGACATTAGATTTAAGCGATTTCTGGCTTTTGTTTTGATGTGCAAAAGTGATGAAAAACTCTTTTCACAAAGATAAGTGGTTGCAAATGGTAAAAGTGTCTCTAATGCTGCTTTTCACAATTCTGGATAAAGTTCTCACAGCGTACACCAGAACTATTCTAAGTCCAGTCTTTCAAATTCCATTTCAATACCTACATTAGATCGTATTGCGATTAGATCGTCTTTTAATAAAACGTTGTCGTCCATTGAATTTAGGTCAAACAAAAATGGATTGAGTATCCATCTATTAATTTTGTTTATATTTCCCGTGGAAAAGTATCCATCAAATGATTAACTCAATTGATAATTTTCATTAAAAATTTAGAACCACTCTCACACCCCTAGAAATGCTCTCTCGCACCCCCAGGGGTGCCCACTACCCCGGTTAAGAACCCCTGCTCTAAACCAACCAACTAAACACTAAAAAAAAAGAGGAGTAGAATATAGGATTTCTAAATAGACCCCCTAAAATTTGCACTCGGGGGGGGGGGGGGAGCTGGTTCAGCTTCCCTGTTGCCACTTACGCCTTTGCTCGAAAGTTGTAACAAAAAGTAGTATTCAAACATCTCTCACAGGTATTTTTCGTCAATGTGAATACAAAACGTTAGGGTGGCTAAAACTCCTACTTTAAACTGCTCTGCGAGAAGCTCGAAAACATGCGGGGAGACGGCCAGTTTTTGGTCACGGCATAATCTCGAAAGTGAAACAGACTTCCCTGTCCATGATTCACTGTGGAAGCTCCTAATTTACCGCTTACCGGGAGCACACGAGCGGCTGTAAAAAAACAAATTTTTGTAGTTTATTAGACCTCCTGAATCTAACACGATAACGTCCGTATCCTTTTAGCTCCGGCACGCCGATGGAATTTCGAGGGCATAAACCTGTCACGATGAATTAAGCATTAGCAGACTATTGGGTTCAATTTTGACACAATGAGCCATAAAACCAGATACAGAGAAATCCGGTTTCCGATCGACGGCGCAGATAAAGCCCCGAAATGTGTGTGATTTAGGGTATGGGACATGCAGGGAGGGCCCCCTTTATGCCAAAGATTTGACGAGAATTGCTTTCCTTCGCGGGACATAATGACATTTGGTCTTGAACGTGACTCCAATTTAAACCAAGGAGAGATTTGCTCGGCGGCCTTTTTTTACCCTCTGTCATGGAATCAATTTGTTCGAAGATAAAACACGTTCCCAGCTACCGTATCTACGCATTAGATAGTAATTCGGCTTCTTGCACGATCTGTGCGTCCCAGTTTTTCAGAGTGAAAAATATATACTTAGACTAATGGATAACACACCATAGGCTAGCTCCACTTGCAGAACTATAAATTTCAGTTTTATGATCTATCTTACTGATTAGATTTTAAACTTCTATAATATTTGCAATAAAAGATGCACGCTCATGGATTTAAGTATCTTTAAAATAAATATAATTAAAGCATTGGTACGTGAAACACGGCCGAGTCCCTGAAATACAGCCTCACTTCACACGCTAAAAAAACATATTACTTTCGTTTCTCTTGTTCAGTGACTTCAGATCAATCATGGGCACGTACACTTTTGTGATCGAATCAAGTCAACTCGGATATTTGACGAGCCCTTCATAGTTAATAGCATATTACAGTATTCATTATATTAATTAAAAATGCAATTTCTGAGACTCAGAGTCCCTTTAAACCTGATACAACATGCGCCTACACTTAACGCTGCTGTGTTCTATCCCTATTGGATTCGGTCATCTCAATGTTGACCTATGGAGAAAATGTGTCCAAGGATTGCCGACTTGGATTGAAAGATTTTTAAAAAATTGTATTCATTAATAGGGAAAGAAATTTTTACACCTTGGGGTATTTTTCCTTTAAAAAAATACAAAAAACATTTTAAAATTTGAATTATTCGGGAAAAAATCTGGTACAGTCGAACCCCGTTATAGCGAACCCAGTATATAACGAACAAAAATTTTGGTTCCGCCTTTTTCCTATTGTACGTAATTTAATTATTATTGTGTCAGTATAATGTAATCGATTTTAGTCGATTTAATCCATTAATGATCATTTTAAATAGATTTTATTTTTTAATACATCATTATTGAATACACATTGCAACTAATGAGTTTTACATTTTGTGAACTCTAGCATTTTTTTAACAGTTCGGATAAAGCGAACAAAACCTTTGTTCCCTTGAAGTTCGTTACAACGGGGTTCGACTGTATATTGTTGAAAACTCTCCTAAATTCGTCTGGTGGACGCAGTTTATCAAATGAATCCTGTCGCAAGGTGCAGAAAAGTTCAGTCTATCTGAAAATAACATTTTTATTGGATTATCAGCATTTAAGTAGCTGCAAATAGTAAGCACAATTTCTCCATAGGTTAACACTGAGGTGAGCGAATCCAATAGGGTTAGTGCACAGCAGCCTTAAATTAGAGACGACACAAAGCACTCTATATGCGTGCCGCTAACCCTAATGAAGGTATAGTGATTATAAATTGTCTCACACTTAATAAATCGTAAATAAACAATCCCCCTCCACTTCGAAATTTACTAAAGCACTCCTTACGAGTGCCTGCACAAAAACTACTCTTATTCACACCCTTGATATTTGCTAAACTGTCCACAGGGTCTCTGTGGGCGAAAGTCTTTGACGAGTTGATTCATAAGTAGGTGTGTGCATAAACTTCGGCACCTATCAATCCAAGTTGAGGCTTTTGTTTGTGCTCTCGAGGAGTGATAAAAACAAACTTATCAATCGGCCGGCCACTTCTCGCTTATCTCCATTGTTTGCCCCCGTGACAGAACGCGGAGTAGATTTTACAACTTTCTATCCTTATCTGGGACAGACACACAACCATTCATGTCCCACTTGTATAATCGATGACGATATAGAGACTCAAACTAGAGACTATAAGTGTAACATAAAGAGGATTCCCAAACTCAGACACTGTTTTTTATGCATATGACTACCCCTGGTATTTTACAGGAGCATTGTCCGGTTTTTTTTTAAGACTTGGTATTAATATCAATTATATATACGTGATAAACTCTTAAAGAAGTTATGCGCATAATTTTGATGTAACTCTGAAAAAGAACTTTTCTTTCAAAAATTCATATTTGTTTTGATACAGGCATCGCCGTGAGAACAGGGTATATATGAATGATTCAATTTTGACCGTTCTTTCACCTTTCGGGTCAGATTTCCGACGTGCATAATTTTCAAAACAACAAATTTATCAAGAAGGGTAAAATGTGTGTCGGCTTGAAGGGTAAAAGCGGATGACTCAAATTTTCCTTATTTTTCCTCGCGTTTTTCCAAAATGAAGTTAATCATAAAGCCTAGATATTCTTACAAAATTAACAAATTTTACCAATGCAGTAGCTAACTATAAAATATTATGCAGTATAAAAACTAACAAAACTAAATACTTGATGAATATTTTACAAAGAATATTTTACACGAAATTCTGGTAAACTAGACTATTGAAATTTCTTTATTTTAATATATTATTTCCCTCACAAAATTACTGAAAACATGATTTTTTTTTTCAGGGGAGGGCTCATTTTTGTTGTGTGCGTGCGTACAGCTAGGCTTAAGAAAAATCTGAAAAAGTGGGTAGGTAAATTTCACGCATAAAACTACTTTTCGTGCATGTGTGTGTGCCCCAAATAAACGATATAAACCGGAAAAAAGGATAAATATCTTCTTTTCCCCAGGACCTTAAAACTCGCTTACTAGACTTACTAGAACCTTACTCGTTATAACAATACTTTTACCCTTAAAGAATAGGAGAAAGGATGGTATCTGGGGTGAAATCCCTTCTCCCAAAGATTTGTGCATTAAAAGTTTTGTTATTTGCAGCAGTCAGAACAGTGGTTCTTAACCAATAGTCCGCGGACCACAGGTGATCCGGGAGAACCCATGAAGTGACCCGCGAAGTCAGCAGTGATAAAAAAAAAATTGGCTTCATCGTTTAAAAACGACCACGTGTTTAACAATTCTATAAAATTGGGCGAACATATTTTTTTTTGTTCCAAATTTTTTTTAGGTTAAAAAAAAATTCTTATATATTTCTTCCGTTTTTTTTTTATTTATTTATTTTTTATTTTTTATTATGACGCGGAGTCGCAGCGTCACAGTAATATTTCAGCAGGTAAAACAAAGCAGACGCAAAAATCTCCTTAATTTTTAAGTTTTCGTAGACTTATGTTTGCTATCAAGTCTACTTTTAAGTTTAATTTTTATTGTCATTCAGTTTATATGCAACTTTTTATTAATGTATTGTATCACAAATAGTTTGTATATTCCGAAAATGAAACTCATCTTTATTTCTAAAATGCGTGATTTGGAGATAGTCCTTGAAATTTTTTTTGTGGTGTGTGTGTGTGGCAAGTGGTTCCTTATCAATAAAAAGGTTAAGAACCACTGAGTCAGGATATGAAGTCGGACAACCCCCCCCCCCAACCCTACTCCAGCAGACGTGAATCCTGGCTGCGTTTTGACTCCAAGAGAAGTTGGTTGATTGAGAGCGCTACGGTCATTTTTTGCTACACGAGGGTACATTAAATCGGGACATACAGCTTAACCCTTCGTGGGAACATCTGCCTCTCAGGCAGCTATGGTTTCTTTATTTAACGCTGGGGCCCCTACTTTTCGACCTTAGGTCCTGTGAGTCTACATATGCTTCAGTCAACATCTTGTCTTCACTGTGGAAGGGCGATTCGTGACTCCAGCCTTCTATGGTTCAGGTAAAAATTAGATTAACCAGAGCAAAAATTAAGAATCCCAACCCAATCACTCGTTCGACTAACTAAATGCCTCTACAAAACGAACCGTAATGTAACCGATGATAATTGGTTCTGTTCAATAGAAGCTGGTCAAGAATTAAGGAGAAATGGTTTGACGACTGCGGCTACCATGAAATGTAATTAACCACAAATACCCTCTAAATTTCTAGTTAGGAATACCTGGTAAAGAGATATTCCATCTACATCAACCTCACAGGCAGATGTTCCCACTAAGCGGGAAAATAATCATGTTCCCACTAAAGGGTTAGTAGCCCAGTCAAAATAGGTTTTATGGCTAAAAAAAATATGAAAGTTTTGAAAATTGGTGGAGATGTTTGTTTAGGCATGCTAATGAACATACTAAAAGTCCCCACCGATCAGACTTGAGCTTTCGCCGCCATCTTGGAAAATGTGTACACATTTTTGGTTTTTTGGAAATAACTTTAAAAATATTGATTTTATAAAAAATAATCAAATGCAAAAATTAAAGAGCATTAAATTATGAACAAAAATCATTCATAACATTTTTTATATGTCTAACAGGAACAAAGATAATTGACTTTGAAAAGAGCGCACTATCACACCTGTGACGCGCAAGCGCGGTTCGAAATCGCGGTGGGGGGAAATACCCGCGCATGTACATACCATAATTAGCCAAATTAGTTTTACACTAAATGGGAAGGTTTTTTTGTATTTTTTCAAATAACTAGGGAAATATTAACTTTGCGTAAAAAAAGTTTATTTCAAAAATTAAAAAACATTAAATTATGTACAAAAACGGTTTTATACATTTTTGTCGTAAACCTAACAGGAACGAAGATATTGACTATAAAATGCGCGTTGATAATGGAGGTAGCTTTAAAGTCTCGTTGCAGGCGCTCTTCTTTGAATATCTAACCTCTCCCACATTTCGGCATTCTTTAAACACAAGAAAATAGACTTAATGTTTTTGGCTATGTAGATAATTAATCATTATTAATTTTATACATGAATGTAGTAAACTTGGGGGTATTCACTATCAGATTTCCATTGCGAATAATTGTTCAAGCTTACCTACTTCAGGATTTACGTGCTTTTTTCGGTACGGGATTCTCCCCTTCGTCAGGCATGTATAGATCGTCTATGGATCCGCTAGCATCGGCCCATTCATCAACTTCTTTCATTCGATCGTCATCATCAACAGGGGTGATGCCATTCTGACATACCCCATTGCAATTATTGCAGGCCGTTGTGCAGTTGATGCCTGCTTTCCGACATCCGCATCTTACTCCATTGTCAGTCTTACAGTTGCAAAACACCATGTTTAAAATGGAATCGGGAGCTACTGCATCCATAGTTGTGATGGGCACAAGAATTTTCTCTTGACGCTTCCAGCCCCACAGGCAGTTGGGCCTTTCTTTTTCAGGTGCTCCAAAGTCTTCCTCATTTTAATTTCGATGGCTCGTATTTGAGTGTGTGCGTTTAAGGTTTCTTGCGATGGTGGTTCAGTAGCAAAATCTCGAAACAACTCACGGAGATTTTTACATTCCAAATCCGATATGTTCATGCCGTCAAAAATTATTTTTGTTAAAGCTGTTTGGGTCAATAAATGAGCTCGGACTGCCCTAGCATATGCATGGCCAGGCAACATTTTTTCTACTGACGTAGGTGCATAAATCAAAGTTAGTATTTCTTTCAACCCACTTTCAGCCATTATGTACCCAATGCAGCCTAAGAATGACATTAAAATATGGAATCCACCAAGCCTCACAATACAACTTGATAATAATGGATTGGATGTTGCTGCGACTATCTCTCGAGCTTTAATATACAGTGGTTGGTCAAACGTGAGTATGCAAGACTTTTGGTGCATTTTAACACACTGCTGGGCAGCAAATTTCAGCTCAGGAAAAATGGTGTCATACTTGCTTCGTGGTAAATTAACAAAAGGAAAGGGTATTACTTTGGTCTTTTCACAAGGCTGGTTTCTGGTTATATAATGGAAAAATCCTTTCCATTCAGGTATCTGTGGAAGACCTAACCACTTAGCACACATCCAGGGGATATTAGATGGTTTAGACAGTGGTAAATCTTCCGCTAAAGGATTTAAGACATTCAAATCTTCGATAGTAATTGTTTGTAACCCAGGCCCTCGAAAATTTTCAAACGTTTCTAGAGGAATGATTCCCATTTTGCCTACGGTCGATGCGGATGTAAGTTCGGTTAATTTTTTTATCTTCGTCCCGGGTTCCACTGCTGACGCTGGAGTAAAACAAGCAATGCCCCCCCCATGCTATGAAACGTATTCAGGCCATCGATTGTCGACACATTGAAATCTGCATTGTCAAATACGAATTGGCAGAATGATCCCTCGCGCATTTGGGGTTGCGGATGATTTATGGCTGACATCTCAAGTGTTTGGGCTTCATAGTAAGAAGAACAAAATCCCAAATTCGCATTGTTATTAAATTCTTGGAACAGAACTTTTTGTACAAAAATAAATCAAGACCATTGAGCAGAGGAGACATAAATGATCGCGACCTTAGCGCTGATATAATGACGTGAGCTATTGAAGTGACTTTTTTTCCGCCTTTTTTTAATAATCAAGTGCTCCAAAAAAGATTTTGGGCTCTCTGGAATTCCCTTGTTCACATCTCTGAAAAAATTATCACTTGGAGGGTAGCAATGAGTGTCATAAACTGGTGTCTGGATATCTTCTTTTATTATGGCTACAGCAGTTTGTACTATTCGTAGACGCTCCTCACGATCATTTCGTATCCTTTTGTCGTACCAAGAGTCTGATAAGACTTTCATTCCAGTATTACGTAAACATATGACAGTAACTTTTTTGGAGTTTGAAGCAAAAATAATGCCATCCCCGTATTTTTGTTTCAACTTATTTCTCAAAGTGATGTCGTCTGAAACTAGCCCTGTAATTTGAGATTTGAGTTCAGGTAGTGAGAATTGACAGTCGTCATTATTATCAAGGAAGAAGGATATTTCGTCTACAGCTGCTGAGGCGTAATCCGACTCAGGCCGCCCTTTCTGATTGGTGCAGTGTGTAGAAAAAAAGTCATGAAGTAATCTTGGTGATAAATCGCATCAGCTGCAACTAAATCAGCAACGTTTACTATACGACACTGAACTTCCTCTCCCCACTGGTCATGTCTATTCTCTGCAGCTTCAAGAACTTTGTGTTTCATTTCGAGATTCCAAACTTCGTATATAGTTCTTCGTCTGTCAGTTGGTTTTTTCTTTTGTCTTCCTTTGAATTCTTCGTCTATCACTGCCGTACAAAAGAAACATTTTGTTCGAAAATCGAACTAAGGTAAAAAAGGTCGTAAACTTACCGCGCGCTCTTCACTTTGGGATGTTGACGCGATTTCTGCATTTCTTTTTGAATCAACTTTTATATTTCCTGGTCTGGTGTAATTTATCCGACACAACGAATGAACCGAAACAGATTTTAAATGTTCCAACTGTTCATGCTTATTGTCTTTTCTTTGGACATTAGCTCTCTTTAAAGCGTCGATCCCCTTTTCTCCTACATTCACGAAATCATCATTTGACATTAATTTTTTACTTATAAAACATAGTTCCGTATCAGCCATTGTTCACAGACGTACACGGAACAGTGACTAACTATTAACTGGCTAGGAAAATACTAGGATAAGACCGATTTGACGCCTTACGGTATGCATATGCACGTGTCTTCCAGGCATCGCGATGGGCACCCACGCATGCGCGTCCCTGGTGTAATAGTGCGCTCTTTCCAAAGTCAATTATCTTTAGTAGTGTTAGACTTAAAAAATATAATATATGTTTTTAGTGCATTGTTTTTTTGTAGAAGCTACCTCCATTATCAACGCGCATTTTATAGTCAATATCTTCGTTCCTGTTAGGTTTACGACAAAAATGTATAAAATCGTTTTTGTACATAATTTAATGTTTTTTAATTTTTGAAATAAACTTTTTTTACGTAAAGTTAATATTTCCCTAGTTACTTGAAAAAATACAAAAAACCTTCCCATTTAGTGTAAAACTAATTTGGCTAATTATGGTATGCACATGCGCGGGTATCACCCCCCACCGCGATGGGGAACTGCGCTTGCGCGTCTCAGGTGTGATAGTGCGCTCTTTTCAAAGTCAATTATCTTTGTTCCTGTTAGACATATAAAAAAATGTTATGAATGATTTTTGTTCATAATTTAATGCTCTTTAATTTTTGTATTTAATTATTTTTTATAAAATCAATATTTTTAAAGATATTTCCAAAAAACCAAAAATGTGTACAGATTTTACAAGATGGCGGCGAAAGCTCAAGTCTGATCGGTGGGGACTTTTAGTATGTTAATTAGCATGCCTAAACAAACATCTCCACCAAATTTCGAAACTTTCATATTTTTTTTAGCCATTCGTCAAAATCGGGTCTATTTTGACTGGGGTATAGGGCCGATTCCGAACGGCTACGAACATCCGTACCAAGAGTAGGGCTCAAACCCACAGACTCTGGAGACGAAGGCCAACGCCTTAGCCATTCGCCCATCGTCCGGCTGGCACCAAGAGAAACAAAACGACATTCTCTCAAAGTTGAATGAATCTTTAAACTTGCACATTTTTAACGAGGAAAAAAGAGAGCATCGCTTTGTGTTTGACGACACCATGTTTGGCGATTATTTTCCAGTATTCCGAAAAATGAATTATTATTGCTTAAAAAAAAAGTATTTCCAAAGTGCAGACAGCTGTAATTAGATTTATGCGTTACTCATGCTGTTCGCTAGACATTTATTTTAATCGAGCAAATTTATATGCAGAACTTTGAGTGAATAACCTCGATTAAATAAATATTTAACCATTTCGGGAAGACATTTCCACCAAATGAACCAATTTGATTCATGTTATTCATCCTTTGCTTACACATAGGTCATTGAAACAATTATCTGGCTTTTTCCAATTACAGTCTACGTAGGTTTAGAATAAGAAACCTACCCACGAATATTAATACTTCATCATTACTGCTTTAATATAGATCACGTTCAACTCTTGCTAGAGTATTCTTTTTAGAGCTCACGAGGCAATTGTGACACAAAGGTAATACGTTTTTTTAAATAGCAAAAAAAAAATGATGGCAATATTACAAAAGATCGACAAATTAAGGGATAGTTAAAAGCAAATAACATAAACAATTGCAAACAACCATAAAGAATTGCAAAGACAGAAATAAAAAATCATAATACAATAAAATTATTTTAAGTGCAAGTTTCACGACTTCCTTGATTCTGTTTAAAAATAAAGTCTAAGATTAAAAAGTAAAATCGCAATTGCAATACTAAAGCTCAAATTAATGTCCCTTAAAACAAAACAGATTTCTTTGCAGATCCAAAGTATGTTAGAATACGTTTAAAACGTAAGTCAATGGGTAAACAAGCGGTAAAACATTCGCTCGTAAATTTAAGATGTAGCGAGAGAAACCCTTCCTTTCGCAGAAATCAAGACTTTTTGCAACCCATGCAACACACCTCGAAAGATCATACGGAAATAGTACTACCGTGAAATTTCTGTAGCCGACCACCCCTCTAAATGGCAATACTTTGTTCAGAACCGATTCAAGACTCCATATAGCCAAATTTTGGAAGAAATTTCTTTTCGACGGCCACCCCTCAAACCAGCCACTTTTTTAGGAACCATGACTGGCCGCCTTTGAAAATTTTCACTGTACATTATTTATAAGGCCAATAATTGAGAAGAAAATAGCGTGCCAAATTACGACGTGACAGTGCTATTATAATATTATAAAATATGAGTGTTTGTGTTTGTTATAGCCATTAAACATTTTTTTAATTAGTAAGCGGTTTCTTTCCTATGATAAATCAAGACTTGTTTTTCTCAATATTACGTCGAGTAACCTTTTACGAGAGAAAAATCAAACATGTCATCACAGCATGAATATTTATAGGGGCATTAATAAACTTTTTTTTCCCAATGCACTTGTCGTCAAAGATTTGTCTATACTAAGCCGCACTTTTACTGTCTCTTTTATTATGGGGACATCATATAGGCGGACAGCATTACCCCGTATGAAGGGACGACACAAACGGATATATTTTTCGTGGCGCGACGCCGGTATTCAATCCGAGCGCATTAATGAACTGTACAAAACACTTTTATTTTAGGATAGCATCAAGATATTTTTTCCAGCCGATGCAGATCGCGGTTGGAAGAATTGGTGAACTCAGAGAAGATGATTAATGGTCAAAACGGCCGCTGCTTGATGACGACTTTACGGGGGGGAAAGTTGGCTCTGAAAAGCTCTAGCTGTGGTGATCTGGTTGGCAAAATGACACTGGATATTTGTTTCAGACCTCTGATAGGAAGGGAAAGAGAAAATGTTATAAAGACGTCAATAAGCTACCAAAATGACCCTTGATACCAAAATGGACTGTTTTGGACTTTCAAGAATTGTGAGGCCGCTCACAAATGTATACACCAGCACTCTCCAACACCTGTCTCCCAAGAGCAAGAAGACATGAGTAACCAAGAGAACCAAACATTCTCGAGCAGGGCGAATTTCGATCACTAAAAACTATCTTCGGGGAGAGGCAAAATATGAACTCGTGTCAGGCGGACCTCGGAGCATATGGTCTCGATTTTACCGGAAGCACTCTGCTAATTAATTTATTCAACTGACTCCTCAAAATTACGATCACAGAAAGCGTCTGGAAAGGTTGGACTTTTCTTCATTTAGGCAAAATGCGGAAATTGCTTTATAAGTATTCCTAGCTCATATTAACTCGTTGTTTTCAATGAAACAAGAAATGACAGTAAAAAATTTTATTTTCTAATATTTTAAATTCAGATTTGAAATATGTAAATTATGAAAATAAATACGACGAGATGTCGTCATTCAAGTTTCCTTTTCACTTCTAATGTTAGAGTGGGTGAAACTGAAATATCTTTGGAACGTTGTTGAAACTAACAAGGCACATATCCAGCGTATAAGATTTACTTGTAACGGATTCTATTGCAAAAAAATTTTAGCCTAGAAAAGGTTTGCATCTCTTATGCATTTATCCCGACAACGCTGAATGATTTCACGTCCTTTTAATGAAATCTTAAACGCGATATGGTCAATCAATATAACAGAGTAACATTTGAAAGGCATGACACTGTTACCTTCGGAAAGGAATTTTTAGTCATTTTCTAATTCAAATGTATAAGACGGAACCATAAGCCCGCTGTATAAAACGTGTTGCTGTTCTTTCTAATGCCCCCTGGCCGGAATTACAGACCAGGTCCATATACGCTTCGGGCTGACGTGTGCGGCTCCGGTTTATAGTAGCACCACAAGGGTCGGAGACCGTCTTAGGTAATTGCCACCTTAATTTTGACCAAGCACCCCCAGGGATGACATCTGGGGGGATCGTACCCTCTCCCACCCTCTTTGACATCATAGAGAGACTTTCCAACTACGGATTGTCCCTCTATGGTCTACGAATTTAACGTGCCCCTATCCGGCCAAGACACGGAAGTATTGAATGGCACGTGTCAGGATTCGGCACCGAAGCACCGAAAGCCAACACGCTACCACGGGCTACCTCGAGCCCGTATAAACCTTTCAGGGGCACGGCTTGCACGGTGTAGATTCTATTCTGGATTGTTTTTAACCTAAAAAATCTTCAAAAATTTTCCAATTATAGGTTGTAAAATGTTTTTACTTCTTTAAACTGATAACAGATGGCAGAACTAGGCATTTTCAGCTCATTTAACTGGAAAACGACGAGAAAGAGACGAGATTTACCGTTTGCACTGTGCAAACGGCGCCCTTCAAAGGGATAAAACGTAAAACTGGGGAAAAAAATTAAAAGACGCGTGCCTACAGCGATGGCCTTAACAAACAACTGCTATGGAAAAGGTCAGGAATAAATAATGCCACTAACAACAAATTAAATTCAATCATATAACGGAAGATAACGATAGAAGAGCTCCTGACACACATTCAAGTCGACATCATGATGGAGGGAGAACAAGACGAAACTACCTCAGCACTGCTGAGTAAGACTACTGCAGCTATCCTAAGCGGCACGTTTCCAACTGCCTTAAATATAAATCATCGCAGTAATCCTTGTGCTAAACTAAAGTTTCGAGATTACCAACATAATTGCGCATTCAAATTTGTCAAAAGTAGTACATTCCCCCAATTAGGCTGATTAGAGGCTTCTCTGACCGCAAACAACTCCGATCATAGAAAAGAAAATTGCCGAAGCGTTCGAGTCGAATAAAATGGGTGTGTACCGCGCACGAAATTGCAGTCCAGTGGGTCCATCATGTATGTCTCCAACTGAAAAGCTCCAATTATTGAGAAGTGGACGCCAATAATTACACACCTGAATGGCTTGTTGTTGCTCTGAACGCTTCCTCCTATAGTCGACGAAATGTAAGAGATGCTACAGCACAGCATTAAAATTTGTTAGAAAAAAAAAGAGATTAATCGTTCAATGAGTATCGTTATTGAGGATTTGCATACTTCCGTTTTCAGTCGAGAGCAAAATGTAATTTTAGAATAATTAAAATATAAATTACGTATAATTGAAACTATGTGATTAGTTTCAACCTTCGCCTCCATTGCCAGATGCTATTTTAAAATTTTGTCCACTACGTTTTTTCCAGCTTTACGAAATTTGTAAAGCGTAACAGTCAAATGTTTCTAAACTTCTGTGCCTTTACTCTAGGGAAGAACAGATTGCAATAGTTCATTTGCTAGGGTTAGCAAGAACATAGGATTGAATTCCTCGATTTTTAAAACTTAAAATGGCTGTATTAACTTTGATTATGTTTTAATTTATTTCACGTTACTACAGGGATATTTTATATTTTTTTGTAATATCTCTTTTTAAAGCATTGTGTTTTTCTTTCATTTACTTATAGGGTGGCTACTGAAGACGATAACAAAACTTGTTTTCCTTGCATACTCATCTAAAGTTTTCCCCTGCCAGCGGCGGGAGAAGAAGAAATCGCGTTCTACTGAATCTGTGAATTTCGACATGCCACAGTGTTATCTCGTCGTATTGAATTTTTAGAGTACCTGTCGAAGAGTTTTAGAGTACCTGTTATGAAGAGAGGGAAAAGTTGTTGTTGTTGTTGTTGCTTATGCCACTTGACCGACAGCAACATCAGATCAAGTCCCGAAGGCTATGGGCGATGGAGGTGCGGCTCCTGTTTTGACTGGCACCACAAGGGTCCGAGTCTGACTTGGCCAAAGGACCAGTCCCGTAAATTTGAACCGAGTCAAGTGACGAGACCAGAACACTCAACCCCGCACCTACAGAGATAATTTTGAGAACTTAGAGGACATTGCAGCCACGACAGATTTTACATGGACCAGCCGCCATTAGTGCACACAGCAGTGGGTTTTGTCAGCGACGAGCATCGAACCAGTGACTTTCAGATCACTAGCCCGCTGCTCTTGCCAACTGGGTCACTGCGCTCAAGGGGGAATTCCCCGTCTAATGAATTTTATTGTGTATTTGAATACAGGGAGACGTTATTTCGTCAATATTCTTCTAGAAATATTTATTATAAGAAATGCGCATCCTTATAAATAATATTGCTTCTAGGAAATGTTTTACCTTCTTTTCGTGTTTCCCTCATGTTCTAAGTTGATATATGAAAATATTTCCCCTTTAGTTTGATTTTATATATATATATATATATATATATATATATATATATATATATATATATATATATATATATATATATATATATATTTTATAGAGATATATATATAAGAGCTCGTCTGTTTGTTTGTCCGCTATAGAATCATAGACTGTTTCACCCACCGGGACCAAATTCGGCACAGTTAATGTTTAGGACCCGAAAAACTTAGCGCAGCAAAAACGAAATTTGGGGCTCAATTAGTTATTTCAAAATTAATTTTTTAATGATTTTTTGTGCCCCTAAGATATGCGCGTACCACCTGTGGATACAGCCTCTTCACCACAACCAGCTGCGTTAAGAGGGTTGGTCTGGGAATGACTGGGGGGGTCAAATTCAAATGCGCGGGTGAGAAAAGGGTTGGGAATAACCTTTGGCCCTGGCTCCCCTGATACACACTCTTTCTCCCCAGATACACCCTAGATAAACACAACTTTCCTGGCTCTGCTTTGTGAAATCTGCAGATGATTTTTATTACACATATCGTTTGGATGCTCATATGATGTCACATTCGTTTTCATGCGGAAAGTGATGCAGACGATTTTTTTAAACGGATTTTTACCGGAACATTAGTCACAGGTAATAAATCTGATTCAAAACATTTCTTACAAAACACACAAGCTTAAGGAAAATAGGCTTCATGGGGAATGCCGCCTCACTTTGATTAAATAAAGGGGATAACGCATCTAATACTTTACCTCTTGGGTGATGTGGAAAAACGTGCATAATAAAGGCAAATGTAAATTATAAAACTTATTTCTAATTAAACAGTGGATCAAACAAATCTAATTAAATCTAATTAAACAGTCTCTAACAAATATAATTAAACAGTATACTTATTCAATCCAAACGTGCGAATCCCGCAACACGGTGTTATTAATTCTCAATAAAATTAGACGAAGGTCCGCAGGATCAAAGTTTCTTCTTTCTTATTGTTTGTATATCATTTCAGTAGAAACGCGCTAAGCGCAGGGCCGCCCAGAGACTTTACGGGGCCTAGGGCAAACTTCTGTTGGGGGCCCCAAGACTATTTTTCAAAAGACTATTTTGTAGTAAGAGAAATCTGATTAATCGAATAATTTCTTTTTCATTTCTTTCTTTGGGGGGGGGGGGCTTTTTCAGAAGATTATTTTGAATTTTGAAGTACGGTAAAAGTTTCAGAATTTTCTTTTGGAGGAAATCTAATGAATAATTTTTTAAAACTTTTTTGGGGCCCCTACGGCAGTTGGGGGCCTGGGGCAAAGTGCCCCAGTTGCCCCCCCCCCCTCTGGGCGGCCCTGGCAAAGCGCATTCTGTCTGGCCAGATGAGCATGAAGAGTGGGGTGTGCAGCCCAGTATTTTTTTTTTGATGGAATGCATGAAAAATTTTATATCTATACATCTACCCGGGCAACGCCGGGCAAAAATGCTAGTATATATATATAGCTTCGTACAAAAAGTGACTAAATCAGTTTTTTCCAAGATGACTTTGTTTGCTTATGTCTGTTTAAAAAAATATTATCTTCAATGTAAGAAGTATCCAAATCTGTCCGATGCTTTAAATGAGTTTTCTAAACCATTGTACAGACTTGGGTGCTTCTTAATGAAAAAAACTAACTTATGCACTTCCTGGACCAAGCCACAGATATACAGTGGAATCTCGATCTATCGTTTTTCAAGGGACCGATTGAAATGAACGATAAATGCGGGAAAACGATAGATGCGGTAACATAAAGCAATATGATCGTTAGGACTGGATAAAATGAACGACACATACGGAAAAACGATGGATCCGAAAACGATCGATCGAGATTCCACTGTATATATATATATATCATCAGGGCCGCCCAGAGACTTTACGGGGCCTGGGGCAAACTTCTGTTGGGGGCCCCAAAAAATCTGATTAATCGAATATTTTTATTATTATTATTTTATTTTATTTTATTTTTTTTTTTTTTTTTGGGGGGGGGGGGGGGGCTTTTTTTAGGAGATTGTTTTGAATTTTGAAGTACGATTCAAGTTTCAGAATTTTCTTTCGGAGAAAATCTAATAAATAATTTTTTTTAATTTTTGGGGCCCCTCCGACACGTGGGGGCCTGGGACAAAGTGCCCCAGTTGTCCCCCCTCTGGGCGGCCCTGAGATATATATGTGTGTGTGTGTGTGTGTTCGTTTTGACCATCATGGGTCACTGACCTGAAAAGCCTTGTAGGAAAGTCATTGGAAGCAGAGGTTTCTCACATTCTCGGGGTAGTTCAGTGGGAAGAGAATCAGCTTAAAGGTCTGACAACGCGAGGTCAATCTTGGGGTGCGTTTCTTACAACCTCATATAGGGATATATTAATCCACAACAAAGGATAGATACTGCACAAATATATATGCCACAAAAACATGAATTTCGAAAAGTGCAGCTAAAATCAATTAAAATGATATGTCACAGAAATATGAGAAATCGGCACGAAATAGGATTAAAAACCCATCAATAAGATCTATTGACACAGCCCAAGGAAGCAATTTACCTACCGGCTTCTTAATTCAAAATAAGGAGGAAAAATAAAAACCCGTACTAAAAATAAAAAATAGTAGTGACATATAACGCACACTTAATTGCGACGCAAAATAAAAAAAAGCCTTCCCAGACGTTAATATCCCACCAGACGTATGACGAAGGCGACCAAATTAAACACAATTCAATAAGAGAACATGTCCACATTTAGAGCCGTCCGTATATCCTTTTAAGCGCAGGCTCGGCCGCTTCCTATTAACGTGTGACACACTTGCATAATGGAAGAACATGGGCGCATGAAAGTTGTCCCCTCATCTGAATTCATGTCATCGCTCCCGCAGTGCGAGCAGGCAGGACCACGACTCGATCACCTTCATTAATTAGTGGTTGAGGTTGCGATGCTTCGAGTGCTCTTGAAGGTTTGTCGCTGTGAAAAAGACACGTGTTTGTTTAAATTTAGAGTATGTGAGAAGCAAATTGGTGAGGTTTTTTTTTTTTAAACCGTAAAACTGGAAATAGAGCTTTTAATTGTTACAAATTAAAAAGAAAAATAGTTGTAAAACTCCTGTGTCAGACAGTCTGCTCTAAATAAATACTCTTATAAAGAAAGATAAAACAAGCACATACACGATAAAATGTGTTCATTACCATGTCGAAATGTATCAAAGCCATGGCATGGAAGCCCAAAGATTAGAGTACCAGTTTGGTATGACAAGAATCCATTTCCGCCATTGATGTCTCTATAACAGGGTTCACAACCTTTTTACGTTTGCGGCTCTTGGGAATGAGATTAGAAACTTGGGGCACCCTTTTGGAATTTTTTTCTTTTTTTTTCAGATTTAACGTAGCATTACGTTCCTCCATAACGGTTCTCCGGAAAGCAAAATTTCAGACGGCAAAACCGTCAGTCCGTACCTCGTGAGTTATAATTTTGGCAGTGCGCCAAACCTAGTCTGTATCGCTTGGACAAGCAGTAAACAGTTTAACAGAAAAGTACCAAAATGCGTCGAAATTTTGACATACATATATGTATATATATATGCATACGTACATATATATAGATACATATATACATAACGCATACAAATATACATACAAAAGAGGTACGCAACGATAAGTAATCCTACGTTAATAACCCGCGGTAGTTTCGTTAGAAGAGACTACCTGAATTTTTCTTTTTAAATCAAATTAGAATGTATATCAGAAAATTTAAAAAAATAGTTGCTGATTTTATTCATTTATTGAAATATATAAGTAACAAACACCAGGATAGTATACATTAGTACAGATCCAAAAATAGCCATGCGATTCAGTACAGTAATACACTAGAGCAGTGATCCCCAACCCCCGGGCCGCGGACCGGCACCGGTCCGTGGATCAAATGGTACCGGGCCGCCAGCTTAGAGCCACAACCTCAGGGTTCATATTGATTTAGCGTTCTAGAGAATTAAAATGTTAAATCACTTTATATTCATTTTTTGGTGTAACTATATTTTATTTGGAAGGCACGTTTTTAAGTACAATTAAATTAAAATTATTAAATCAAAACACAATCTAAAATATAAACAATCAACGTCTCCCCCCCCCCCCCTCAGCGGGCCGTGGTAAAATTATCAAACGTTGACCGGTCCGCGACGATAAAAAGGTTGGAGAGCACTGCACAAGAGGACTAATGGAAACCGCTAAGAATAGTTTGGTTTTATTAATATGAGACTTCCGATCGATGCTTAGATCACAAATGATTAATATCAGGTCTAATAGTTGCAAGCGGGAGAATAGTTAATTCAAACTTAGGAACCAGTTGTGATAATCTATGTCAATCGATCTGCGTCGTAATCAGCATGGGAGCAGTTAATTCAATGTAATATTTATTTTAAGTGGGCCGTACTAATATTTTTTTGATTATCCCTCAAAAAATCTCGCGGCACCCCTAACCGATCTCATGGCATCCTAAAGTGCAGCGGCACACCGGTTGGGAATCACTGCTCTGTGAAGTGCTTTAATATGCCATAAAGAAAAATTTTCAAGAAAATAAGAAAAAAGTTCACCTTTTTTCTAAATGGATTGATTATTTCATTATGATAAACAATTCAATAAGTAAGCTTCTTATTATATGCAACTTATCAAATTAATTCTTTCTTCTATTCCTCTTTTAAAATATGTTCATAGAATTAGAATTGAATAAATACTATATAAATAAATCCCACTTGAATTATACTCTCATATGAATAATTAATCTTTAAAAAATTCACCAAAAATCAGAAAATGGAGGTAAAGATTCGAAAAAGATTTCATTTTAAAGGAATTTTTATGATCTTTCTCGTGATATAAATTTTAAAACCCTCAGTTTATTATTTTAAAGGCAAACTTTAAAAAATGTAACAAAAACAGCTTAAAAATTTAATTTTAAAAGATCTAAGAAGAATTTTTCAAAAATCTTTCTTAGTGCACTCCCTACACTATAAAAAGAATCGCCATGCAAAATTTCAGCCCTTTAGGTCCAGCGGTTTGGTCTGTGCGTTATCTGTCTGTCAGTCAGTCAGTCACGGAACTGTTTTATATATATAGATAATGAAAATTTAACAAAATATATCCAAGTATTGTAAATGATGAATCTATGAATCTTTACTTTCGAATAGAAATAGAATTTTAGATATTACGTGTTATATTAATTCTAAAAATGACAGAATAATAATGATTATTTAAATATGATATTCTGAAATATTTCTTTGATCTAACTGTAAACCCGAAAGTTCATACATTCAAAAATAAATGAATGTATTAAAAAATGATATATGCACCCAAAGTATATTTCACACACAATAGAATTAAATAGGCAATAATTAATTTCGGTTCATTTTTGAGCTTATTTTGTCTCAAAATTATGTGGATCAATAGCAGGAATACTCATCGGAAACATATCAGAAACATATCTTAATTTAATTCAATATTTATCGCACACGATAACTTACGGCACTATTTCACCGAAAACTTATTGCAATTTTACATGAAATTCATCGATGTCTATCATCGATTGAAGCTGCTGATGAATTTCCTGTGTGAGTTCCTGACATCCGATGAAAATTCGACCAAAATGCGAACATCGCTCCATCTATATCCGAAGAATTTCTCCTAACTATCTAAGAACTTGTGCTTTTATGGGAAAATGGTGGAAACGATCCCAAACCTCCATACATTTAGTTCGAATTAACCATTTAGAAGGCACGTGGGGTATTTTAAATAATACCCAAGATCAATTAAAGCAGCAATTTTCTCAAACAATTACCGTTCCCTTCTTAGCGAAATGGCATGTTCAAGCTTAGACAATTATTGAAAAAACTATCTGCGAGGCTAAATTGCCTAGTTTTACCAATTAGTCTCAATTACAGACGGAATAGACTTCATTGAATCTATTATTCGCAAGAGATTTGGAAATAAGGCCACCAAAGATGCTTAGTGAAATTACTCGAGACTTTTTAAGGCATTCTGATTAAGCTGAAATGTGCTTAAATGAGTAGAGACATTGAATACAACAATGTAAAGAATTCTACACGAACTAAAACTTATAAAGAGGGCATAGACTGCCGAACAAATTAACTGAAAACTTACCCTAGCGTTGAAAATTTTAACTTTTCAATAAAAAATTGCGCAGTTGCTACAAATCCTCATATTGAAAACGGACAAATATAACTAAAATTAAATAATTTAACAGAGCAAGACAATTATTAGCAGGAAGAATACAGACAAATACAAACAGAAATCACGCACTTAGAACTCAACGCACCATAAGGCAAGATTCTGCAGCAGTAACGGAACTGAACCAAAAATCGAGGTAACCGACTGGTCTCGTCATCAGGAGGACCTACAACCTATTCAGAAAGTCCCCCCTTGAGGTAACTGATTTGGTTAGGCCTCCTGATGACGAGACCAGTCGGTTACCTCGATTTTTGGTTCAGTTCCGCTACTGCTGTAGAATCTTGCCTTATGGTACGCTGAGTCCTAAATGCGTGATTTCTGTTTGTATTTGTCTGCATTCTTACTAATAATTGTCTTGCTCTGTCAAATTATTTAATTTTAGTTATATTAGAGACATTGAAGTCAGTTTTCCAAGACGAGAAGAACAAAAGTAAAAAACCTTTGAGCTCAATGTTATCCCCCCAATGTGTATAAAACATCTGTGTAACCAACTGGTTTAAATAGGGCATCATTACATAAAAACTCTCATATGTGTAGCCCCATAAACTGTGTACCATCACTAACTGATTCCCCAAAACTCTCATGATGCCCTAACAGCGTAAAGCGGCCTTGCAAACAGCCGCCGGGATCGTAAGAAGCAATCCCTAAAACTGTCTCTGACTCCGTGGACGGAAACAACTACTAGCGTTCGTGCCGATACCCTCTGAACTCTGCTTGCTGAAAAAGGATGTTTGTCAGTCGATCCAATGTTTTCCGAGCTGGTAGCAGCATATTTTCGTGTGTGCCTGTATACTTATTAAAATTGTGTAATTCTGTAAGTAATTGTTATGTTTTCATTAAATTAGTTACAATGTCACCTAGGGTTTCATTTTTTTACTGTCGGGATCAAGTTTACTTTCTCCCTGAAGTCAACAGGTCTCGGTTGTTATGCAACTGTTCTGGCGAGTGGCCACACCTGTAAAATATATGGTGTGTATGTGGGGTGGCCTTCGCGTTTTCACGCGTTTTCGCGTTTTTTCGCGTTAAAAAAAAATTCGCAATGATACAGCGAAACTCTGGAAGTTCATTCAGAAATTTCTGACAATTTTCTGAATGAACAATTCCAAGTTTTCGAGGAAAATGTAGTATTTCTCCGGACTTTTCTCGTCATTTTTACTTTCGCCAACAGCTGCCGGTTTTCGAGAAGCGTACGACCCCTGTAAATCACAACTGAAAGCGTAGGGCGCGGTGGCCCAGTTGGCAAGAGCAGCGGGCCGGTGATCTGAACGTCCCTGGTTCGATGCTCGTCGCTGCAAATCTACCGCCGTGTTCACTAATGGTGGCCGGGGCACGTAAAATAGGGCGTGTCTACAATGTCCTCCAAGTTCTCAAATTTACCTCTGGAGGTGCGGGGTCAAGTGTTCCGGTCTCGTCACTTGACTCGGTTCAAAATTACGGGTCGGCCATTTAGCCAAGTCGGACTCCGACCCTTGTGGTGCTAATTCAAAACAAGAGCCGCACCTTCATCGCCCATAGCCTTCCGGACTTGATCTGATATACTGTCGGTCAAGGGGCATAAGACACAATCAACACACAACTGAAAGCTGTCATAGAGATTTGAGTCCAAACTCTATTTTTCATGCAATTTCAAGTTAAATGTGGAATACTCGAAATTTTATACTAAACTGTTGGACATACAGTCATACCTCGGTGTCCGTCTGCTTCGGTACTCGTCGAATTCGGTGCTAGTCGCATTTCGAAGCAAAAAAAAAAATATATGCTTCTGTACTCGACATTTGCTCGTCACGCATGCCGAAATGCTTTCTAAATTGGTTTAATTACAAAATATTTTTTTTTAAAGTATCACCCTGGCAAAGCTCTAGCAAACCAAAATGCGAAACTTGTTTATAGATAAAAAAAAATGTCTCACTTCAGAAACATTTTGAAGTACGTAGACAGGAGAAAGTTTCTCTTGATAGATTTGTAGAGAAATCCCCACAATGAGTCTACAACGGGGATCAGGGGTGTTAAGAGACAGAAAAGAGAAAGGATCCCTGTGCAAGAGCCTGATGTTTTATTGGAAGGAGACTCCCCTTCCAAGCAATAACCGCTCACCTCCTCTACTTCGACACTGCTCCATAAGGCCATCCACTACTTTCAGTACAGGTTGAATGAAAAAAATTTCATTTAATTTTATTTAATTATTGTTTTAAATTATGTCTGTGTAGTTTAAAGATTTTGTATAAAAAATCAACCCCATCAAATCATAAACTGCTTAGTAAAATGAGAAATTTCTAGTTTCCAGGAACAAATTAAGGGACTGGTAGACATTATGAAACATTACAAAGCGATTTTCGAAATTTTAACCTCCGAGGTATAAAATTTTGCATGTATATTCATTAAAGTATAACTATATTAAATACCTTATAAAATTTTATAAATATTTAATAAAAAAAATTTATAATTTAAAAATTGAAATAAGAATTCTTTTTTTTTAAATGCTCCTTGTGATCCAATTTTTAACTCCCCCCTTAATTTTGCATTTATATTACTTATAAATACGTTTTGAACAGAGTTATGTATTACTTTGTGCTTTCGTTGAATAGTTCATTTTTAGGAAATATTTTTATGCTTATAATCTGTATTTTCGTGAAATTTTTGTACTTTTCTACACTTAAGTTACACTTTGATAATTATCATCAGATTATAATCTGAATGACGTCTAAACTTAAAATGGATGCATAACTTTATTTTGATATATTACAGGAGTTTTTATTATAAAGCTTATATTTTCGTCAAAAATTACGACGCAAGGAGCATTTCAAAGACTTGCAAATCTGGAAATGACTCATTTTGAGAAAAAGCCATTTAAAAGATGCTTTTTCACCTACCTTTAATACTTACTTTTCTAAATACTTACTTTTTATTTTACTTTTCCCTACATAGTTTAAATGCATTTTATTCCAATATTTACATATTTTATAAATTTAAAAAAAATTTCTAATTTTTGTTCGATTTTTGGTAATTTGAAAGTCCACCATCCCCTTAATTCAATTTACATTACTCCTTATGGCAAAAATTTGTTCGTACTCGTCGTGCCTTCTTGGACCCAACTAACACCGAGTACCGAGGTACCACTGTATCAAAGTATATTTTTAGATCCACATCGTACTGCTAAGGTGATATACAGACGAGCACGGTATCTTACAACACGGCTTCGCTCTAACACGATAAGATAAATTGCGAAACCCTCGTATAACACTGCAACCTGTAACACGGTTTCGCTCTAACACAATAACAAATTGCGAAAATCTTTGTACAACACTGTACTTCTATAGCACTATATAACATAATTTAGTTTTTAAATGTGTTAAACGAAAATCACCTTAAAATAATGACGGGAAGGAATAATAAACTATAGTGCCTTTACATAAAAATGTATAAACAGATTATAATTTATTCATTTATAACTCTCTAAAATCACAAGAAGGCCTAAGCTTAGCTGAAAATCTTGAATCATTTTTCCTGAATGCAGACCCTTCCGCTGAAAGAAGCCGAAAATTGAAAAAGGAGATGCAAAATTGTCTATCTCCATACCGTGAATCTATAATGACTTAGTAAGAACCAGCAAATAAACCAAAATTACAGATTTTTCAAAGACGATAGAAGGTGCAAAAAATCTAAATGAAGAAAAAGGTTCAGAAAGTGAAGGTGATATCGTTCAATCGTAAAAACGTTCTCGTTTGATTGTACTGAGCAGTGATGGGGAAGAAATTTGTTAAATTAAGGTCGCAATAAATGAAAATAGGGCGCGGTAGCCCGGTTGGCAAGAGCAGCGGGCCAGTGATCTGAACGTCCCTGGTTCGATGCTCGTCGCTGCAAATTTACCGCCATGTTCACTAATGGTGGCCGGGGCACGTAAAATAGGGCGTGGCTACAATGTCCTCCAAGTTCTCAAATTTACCTCTGGAGGTGCGGGGTCAAGTGTTCCGGTCTCGTCACTTGACTCGGTTCAGAATTACGGGACCGGTCGTTTAGCCAAGTCGGATTCCGACCCTTGTGGTGCTAATTTAAAACAGGAGCCGCACCTTCATCGCCCATAGCCTTCGGGACTTGATCTGATGTTACATGTCGGTCAAGGGGCATAAGCAAAAACAACAACATAAATGAAAATAATATTTTTTGTTTCTTTTCGTTTTGTGTTATACATACATTTATATTTTTAATAAAAATTAAGTTGCTTATATGGAATTTCTTTTAAAAAGTTTGTTTTTAATAAGTTTTCTGAACGTAACCCACCCTTTGTTGAACTGTCTCTGGGTGTCATAACACGGTTTCACACAACACGGCATTTTCTAGGAACATATCTATCGTGTTATAGGAGGGTTACCTGTATTTTGAAAAGGTTGTAGCATTTTAAACCCAACCAACCGTTTTGAGAAGCAGAACAGCCAAACACAGATTCTCAGAAGCGGTTGTAGCTATTCCGTCCGCTTTGCTTGAACTCGTTTATTCGCTGTTTTTTATAAACGGATTCATACATAACAATTTCGAAGATTTATGGACGACGCACAATACACAAATTATAGCTTTCGCAGTCCACCATTAATTACGACTTAAAGCAAGTAATATGAAAGGGTTTCAGTCATAAATAGGCAAATGCATTTTCGAGAGAGAGAGAAAAAAATATCAATGCTGAAACGCAGCTTGAAAGGTACTAAATTTGACTAGGGTGTTAAGTTTTTTTCCCTCACAAGGAAACTGGTCAGAGCTGAAGAAATTTACGATCTATTTGTAAGACGATCATCCACCATAAAATACGGATAAGAGTATTTTATTAACAGAACTAGAAATGGTGCTTATTTCAAAGTATGGCAAAATATTCATGGTTAAAAAAATTGTCACCATTAGCAAACATTTGGAGATTAGTATCCTGGGAAATATGTCCAAGTAAACAGCTATTAGCAACAGCTATAAAGCAAGGCCTTCTGGAAATGAAATAAAACTATTGGAGACAGGAAAATAAGTCTAAGCCTCAGTCTGGGGAGACAACTTGGACATATCACCCAGGATATTAAACATCTACTAGCAACAGCTGTAAAACAAGGCATTTTGTAAATGTTCCCTAATCTCCAATAATTTTAGATTTCCAAAACGCTTTGCTTTATAGCTGTTGCTAATAGCTGTTTAATATCTTGGGAGATATGGCCAAGTAGTCTCCCCAGACTGAGTCTTAGACTTGTTCCCTAGTCCCCAATAGTTTTATTTCACTTCCAAAACGCCTTGCTTTATAGCTGTTTAATATCCTGGGAGAAATGTCCAAGTAGTTTCCCCAGACTAAGTCTTAGACTTGTTCCCTAGCCTCCAATAATTTTACAAGACTCAGTCTGGGTTTCGTTCCCATTACATCAGTGATTATCAGACTTTTTATACACCCCCCCCCCCTTTAGATGACCTCCAGGCCTAAAACAAGTATGTTACGCTAGTAAAATACGTTCTACACATATTCTTTGCTTGCCATCTGCACACCCCCCCCCCCACACCTAATTACTACTCACGCCTCCCCAAGGAGACGCGCCAGGTTGAGAACCACTGCTTTACACTGTTTACTGAAAAAGTATGCAATAAGGAATTTTAACTCTGCATTTATTGAATCACATTCCCCCAAAGAATCACGGTACCCCTTTTTTCCTATAACCTTCTAGAAATAACACTTATTTCATAAGATGAGAAAATTCAAAGGATATTAAATAGCCATCAGCAACGGCTATAACAATATTTTTAAAAAAATTATCGGAGACTATGGGATCTGTCTAGGTTCCATTCCTTTTACTTTTAGCATCTGTAAAAGCATCTCTCTCTCTCTCTCTCTCTCTCTCTCTCTCTCTCCTGATAGAGAGAGAGAGAGAGAGAGAGCTTAACAGACGAGAATTCTACATTAAAAGCGTAGGAACAACATCCGTATAAATGGGCTTTAAATGACCCATCGATGACCGACTTTTGGGGGTACAAATATACAAGGAAAATCAGTCAACCATGGAATAATGAGTCATAATGCTGGACCCACTCTCTTTAACGGATGAACCTTACACACTTCAGTTACCCATAATAATTATAAACGAAAATTTCTCTCCTCTCAACAGCAATTTCTCATCACTTTTGTCAGTGAAAGCTTGTTTACAGTGAATACTTTTCAAGCGTTACATTCTTTATGTCTTTTATGAGGAAAAGGCTATTCAATATAGCGCATCAACGTGATTGATTTGGGGGGTAGATCTCACCGAGAGCCCCAAATTGTTTAAATACAACTGCAATAAGTCATTTAAAATTTTGATATCTTCAGTAATTTTGGTGTATATGAGGATAAAAATCCTCTTCAGACCAAAATCCTGGTTGCGTTAATGATTGTTCACAATTTTTATTATAAGAGAAGACTATGCCTTTGAAATATAGATGTGCAAATTATAAATAGTTCAATAAATTTCCATTAATATTACTTGACTGTGTATAATAATGCAAACAATTCAATACAAACTAAAAATTTTACAAAGCGGGCATAGACTGCCGAACAAATTAACAGAAAACCTACCCTGGCGTTGAAAACTCTTAACTTTTCGATAAAGATTGCGCTGTTGCTACAAATCCTCATATTGAAAACGGACAAATATAACTAAAAATTATATATTCCAACAGAGCTAGATAATTATAGGAAGAATGTAGACAAAAAGTAAACAGAAATCAAGCACTCAGGGCTCTTCGCACTATAAGATCGAGGTAACCGACTGGTCTCGTCATCAGGGAGCCTAACCAAATCAGTTATCTCAAGGGGAACTTTCTCAATAGAATGCAGGTATAACCAAGAGACATCCCAAGGCCCCGAGATCCCCATTGAAACTTATAGTCAAAACAAATGAAAAAAAAAAAACAACGTGCACTTAGGGCTCAACGCACCATATATGCAAGTACACATACAATCCTAAAGAACACAAATGAAAAGACAGAAGGATAGAAATGCAAAGATGCTCACATACCCTAATCACATAGAAGGACTTTCCTGTCTACATATTTAACGTGTCTATATCCGGCGTAGACACGAAGGTATTTAACGGCGCTTGTCGAGATTCGATCCAAGCAGCCTCAGTACCGAAAGCCGACGCGCTACCGATAGGCTACCGCGGGCCCATGTTGTTTAGTAAAAAAGGTGATGACACGATTTTACTGTGCCGTGACAATTAGAGTAAATATTAATTCAATTTCAAACACATTACAAATGAGTAAAAGTGATATTTCTTTCCCGGGATCTTAGATTCAAATACGGTTTACTATTCCGCGTTATTTAAGTAAACGAACTACAGGAAAGTCACGTACAACGAATACAGAACACTCTAAACTTATGGCACAATTCCGTCGTCACCTACTGGATTGCTTGTTTCATTTTTTGACAGCACTGCTTCCAGGGCCAGCAGAATGTTGCCAAAATCGGAAGCCGATCACGAGAACCGACGACTGGAATCATGCTCCACGCTTAATTGATCGGCAAGCTACGATGAGTGACACATTTGATTGCCCGGGCTGCAATTTGGTAAGCAATGACCCGCCCAATCTGTTTTCCTTCTTGCGATTCATTCCGTTTCTCTGAATACGAAAGCTACTCGTTTTGGGATGCCGGCCATACCATTCGACAGAAAAATGTAATGAAAGCTATAGAAATTTTAATTGAAGAGGATAAATATATATTTTTTCGTGGGAAGCGGCACACTTACCTGTACAGGAATTATGTAATTTAAAAATTTCTCATGGAATTATTTTATTTCTTAATTATAGCGTATTATAAGCGTAATTTTTTAAACCAGCAATTATTTTCTGTATGTCACTTTTAAGGCTGCTGTATACTAAACCTATTTCATTCGCTCACCTTAATGTTAAGGGGACTCACTACCCTTAATTCTTTAATACATTCGATTTTTTGAAAAAAAAATATATGTTAAAGCCTGATCATTTCTGAATAAAATAAAGCAAACCACATGAATATATTCCGCTTAGATATTGATATTCTAAATATTTAATTACTGATCAAGTTTATGGTAAGAAAAATGTTAAACTCATTGTGACGGATGTCGAGTTGAAAGTCCTTTTTTTTTTTCAAACTAGAACCAGCTCTTTTAAAAACATGTAGTTTATTATGAGACAGAGCACAGCACGGACAAGTACAGGAGACGATATATATAACAGGTAGAAGAACAATATTTACAGGAACAAATTATCAACGTAACCTCAACGCTCTAAAGCAAATACCAGCTACGTTCGGAGTCTTCAATCACCTCCGAACTTTTCTCTCTAAAGAAATATATAAGACACGACCGGAGTCTACAATCACCTCCGTCGTTCTCCGTGACAGCTTATCAGATACGTCTGGAGTCTGCAATCACCCCCAGCGTTCTGCGTAGTACCCCTTCCCTTACGATAGGGGGCGTTATTCCTTATTATAGTGACTCGCCTGTCTCTACACCCTCCCCTCAAGATTGGGATTATACCTGAAATAATCTTAATCTGAAACTTAAGTGACAGGCGAACCACATCTTTACTACTATTCACTTTTACCAACAAATCACTTTTACCTACTCGATTATATAATGTTGACTAAAAAAACATATACTTAGCTAGATATTCATCTAATCTTACTTCATGCAAAAAAAAAACTCAAAACATATACAAAAGAAATAATTATAGCTAGATAAATAAGTTAAAAGAATTAACTTAGTATACCCAAATATTGACTTTCATATCTAAAATGCTTAGCAATAATAATAACACAATTAATAAAAAAAAATGTTCAATGAAAAGTCAGTGTTCAGGAACAGTTTATAAGGGCACAGTTTATAATCAGGAACAGTCTCTGGTGCAATATTTTACACAGTTTTTTTTTTCTTTTATTGTAGTTCCTCTCAAACACTACGCATTCATTGCGGTCATTTTGCGCTCGTGACCCATTCTGTAGGACCGCATCACTTTCCTTAGACACATAATTCACAACTGCATTTGATTTTGCCACTTCTTCCTTCAGCAACAAAATCGTAGCCTTTTTTCTCCTCTACTTTAGCATGTAATTCACCGCACAGAGTCTTTAAATTTTGTGGTTCGTCACCGGTTTCCGCAGCGGTTTTCACACACTCACGGAGTGAAGTCGCACATTTATTGTACGTAACGTTGGGAACATTGGACTTATCTAGCACGTTGCTAAAAGCAGCTGAGTTGGCCTTTGACGCTTTTGACTTCTCCGTCTCACAAACATGCAGTTCTGAAGCACCCATTACATTTTCCACATCATGCATATCACTCCTAATTTTACCACCCATGAAAAAGCGCGAATCACTTTTCGATTTCTCTACTTCGATAACATGACTTTTCGAAACACCACTTTCACTTCCTAGTTCATGCACATCTTTCTTATTTTCAAACGTATGGAAGTCGTGCGAATTACTTATTTGTTCATGGTTTCGCTGCTCGGAATATTCGTAAGAATTATTCCGCATTTCAGGTTTCACACCCGACTTTAAATTAGAAATAGGCAGTTCTTTTTCCACAATCTTATTTTTCTCCATTTTCCGTTTAACATGATCAAGAACCGCTCTTAACGATTCCCAACTTTCTCCGTTTCGCTTATCAGTACCTAATATCAGGTTACACCTTTTCGTCTCTCGCCGCGACCGTGAATTTACAGAAGTACTGTGGTTTACACATATTTCACTCCCCTCAGACCCTTCCGTGGGGATTCTACTGTCCGGCTCAAGCTCTGCTGCAGTGGGGCATGACTCTCCCAAAAGCAATAAATTGGGTGCCTGTGGGGTCAACAACCCGGGGCCGTGTAGCTCTTCTGTTGCTACGAAAATCTCGGCAGGTCTGAAAACGGGCGGTTTTTCGGGGTTTCTAAGAGAAATTGGAATTCTCGCCACTCCGGCTTTAATTGTTTCTCCAAAAGTAGAAATCAGACTAATATTGCCACTTTGCAATGGTTGCTTTATTATTTTGTCGGATTCTAAACGTGCAAATCCGATCTTCGCTATCATGTTGTCGCCACCATTTTTCTCTGTTGTCTCATTCTTTGAGAGATCGAAGTGTTTTTCCTGTGTACCCAGTTGCGAACAAAATCTGGCAAGGTGGGTATTTTCTTCATATACGTAACAGTCTTTGGGCGGATATCTATTTTTATTCGTGTTCTGACTTCTAATTGTTTCCAATTCAATTTCTTTTTCCCGCTGCGCTAATTTAATTTTCTCCAATTCAATTTTGTAAGCTTCAAGTGCTAAGTTCGTATTCCTAGCATTAATTTCATTTTTTTTCCTTTCTTCTTCTATCCTCAACTATTGAGATCAGTAAATCTGCTACAAACTCTGGTTCATCTTTAAAAGATTGACATTCCTCAATTCTATTTTTTAACTGCATCACTGTTAAACCAACAGTTGGTGCATCATCTATTTCACCAAGAAGTTCTATCAAATCTTCTTTTCTCGAATTGTTATACATTTTGGCTTTATATATATTTATATATCTTCCTTATATATATCTATATATCTCCGATGAAATTATACTTCAATTAAAATCATATCAAATATCTCCTACCTGATTTCCATGACATCTGAATGTCGTTTTCATTAGCTCTGTCAACAGTCCTTTGCTCTGGTTCACTCTGATTAAGCTCTGGTTCTCGTAAGGGAGCGTGTTGTGACGGATGTCGAGTTGAAAGTCCTTTTTTTTTTTCAAACTAGAACCAGCTCTTTTAAAAACATGTAGTTTATTATGAGACAGAGCACAGCACGGACAAGTACAGGAGACGATATATATAACAGGTAGAAGAACAATATTTACAGGAACAAATTATCAACGTAACCTCAACGCTCTAAAGCAAATACCAGCTACGTTCGGAGTCTTCAATCACCTCCGAACTTTTCTCTCTAAAGAAATATATAAGACACGACCGGAGTCTACAATCACCTCCGTCGTTCTCCGTGACAGCTTATCAGATACGTCTGGAGTCTGCAATCACCCCCAGCGTTCTGCGTAGTACCCCTTCCCTTACGATAGGGGGCGTTATTCCTTATTATAGTGACTCGCCTGTCTCTACACTCATTTTTCTCAAAATGTAATTTTGCATCATTCCGCAACTGATATCTCAAAAACTATGAAACATAATTCCATGAAATTTTTATCACCGCATAACCATGTTGTTTTATTGCGTCTGAACTAGAATTATTGCAATCACTGCACATTTTGTTATTTTTTCAGGGGTAAATTAATGCAAAAATTTAAGGACATTTTAAGTATATTTTGAGCAGTTTTAAAAAAAATTGAAAAATATTTTAATGTTGAATGTTTTATGTTCAATTGTATTTTGAATTATTTATTTTAAATATAAAACAGGAATTATACATTTAAGTGTAAAATTAATTTCATAGTTTTGCGCGCAAGCCAGTATACAATAAAAATACTTAAAAAACAAGGTATATCTAAAGCCTTTAAAAAAATTATTTTAAATTATTTTCAGAGTTGAAAATTTGTTTATTAAAATAAATATATCAGTTTATCATATACATAAAATTCGGAAAAATTGGGAGTAAATTGAAATAGTTACAAAGAGTCAAAAAGTATGAAAATATGCCTTATTTCCTCGACTTAAGTGTCGTGAGTCCCCTTAACTTAAGGAGAAAAGTGTCAACTATTGACAGCTCCATAAATGCTGATAATCTCCAATAAAAATGGTATTTTCAGATAGCCTGAACATTTCTGCACCTGGGTAAAGGATTCATTTTATAAATTTCGTCCCCCAAAGGAATTTAGGAGCGTTTAAAACACATTATACCAAATTTTTTTTCCTCAAATAATTTAAATTTTTAAATATTTGCATTTTTTTAAACGCCTCAAGGTGTAAAATTTCTTTCTCTATTACGGAGTACAATTTTAAAACAAAATCTTTAAATCCAAGTCGGCAATCCTTGGACACATTTTCTCCATAGGTTAACAATGAGGTGAGCGAATCCAATAGGGTTAGTACACAGCAGCCTTAATATATCTGTTCTTTTAACCAAATGTTGTTGCATTTATACATTATATTGTCATTTTGTATATTGATATGAATATGTATGTTTATCTTACCTAAAAGATATAACATAATCGAACGCTTTTGTGTTGACAGACTAGCAAATATTTTGACCAAAAATATTGCACGTTTTTTTTCTCAATATTTGAGCATAGTTTTGTCCAAAATATACATAATATATATTATGTGAATTTAAAAAATAATAAATATGGAAATAGAATAGAGAGGGGAAGGACAATCCATGGAGCATTTAGTCACAATAAGTCAAATGTCGCATCTAATAACATAGGCAACGAAATAAACACTTCTTCCAAAGTATTTACGCGTAAGTACAGTAAAACCTCGTTTATCCGGATAATCCTCGTTATCTCCGGATAATCCGGATCAGATTTGTAGACATTATTTTTACCATGTTTTTATTAATCCGCTTTCTTGTTTGTGTGTTTGTCCCGTACAAATCTTGTAATCGATTTTTAACTAACTTCCCGTCTAGCTAGACATTCGAAACTTTTAGAGTAGCTTAGAACACGATGACGATGCATTATGTTAATACTTTTAGCCATCTTTAAGCAGAATTAAATTCATTTTCAGTTATTTTCAGTTAATTTTGTTTTGTAGACTGGTGCAGCCATCTATCGGCCGGGACGTGAAAGAAAAGTTAAACGCAAGTTAACTTCCAATTAACTTCATTTTCTTTCAAGTTGATGTGATAATTCATCAAAAAAATTTTTAAAAAGTATTTATTAATACATAGACATGTTAAGTTTATATGATTCAACAGAAAATTTAAAAACATTGTATATAAAAAGTTCTTTTTATCTTGTAATTATTATTTAATGTTCACATTAGATAATAATTTCTAACTATGATAGCAAGAACGTAACTACAAGTACGCCTTAAATATTCGCTTTTTAGTTTGATTCAGTATATAGTTCCTGCATAGATTGTACAACAAATTATGGTAATAAAATGTTTTTTGTTGAGTTTAAGAAAGCTTTACTAAACATAAGATAATAATTTTTAACATGACAGCAAGAACGTAACTACAAGTACGCCTTAAATATTCATTTTTTAGTTTGATTCAGTGTATAGTTCCTGCATAGATTGAACAACAAATTGTGGTAATAAAATGCTTTTTGTTGAGTTTAAGAAAGCTTTACTAGACATAAGATAATAATTTTTAACATGACAGCAAGAACGTAACTACAAGTACGCCAAATATTCGCTTTTTAGTTTGCTTCAGTGTATAGTTCCTGCATAGATTGAACAACAAATTGTGGTAATAAAATGCTTTTTGTTGAGTTTAAGAAAGCTTTACTAGACATAAGATAATAATTTTTAACATGACAGCAAGAACGTAACTACAAGTACGCCAAATATTCGCTTTTTAGTTTGCTTCAGTGTATAGTTCCTGCATAGATTGTACAACAAATGATGGTAAAACATGCTTTTTGTTGAGTTTAAGAAAGCTTTACTAGACATAAGATAATAATTTTTAACATGACAGCAAGAACGTAACTACAAGTACGCCTTAAATATTCATTTTTTAGTTTGATTCAGTGTATAGTTCCTGCATAGATTGAACAACAAATTGTGGTTGTTCTGAACCAACCCCCCAAGCGCTGTTGCAGCAGCGCCCCCTTTTAAAAACAAGGGTGTTTGTTTACCAGAGTTCTTCGAGAGACCCCATCGGAGAGACGTGTTTTGCGGTGCTTGTGACCGCGTAACCGATGGGTCTGAGTCTTTTATAGAGTTATGTAATAAACTGAGCTTTAAACAGTCCATGAGTGATTACTTTGTGTGGTGTCCTGAGCTACCGACGACACCTGGTCCGTCGAGAACCTGAGAAGGCAACCTTGGATATTTTTGTGTGTTAACCTCCGGTTTATATGAGGATTTCGATTGTGATGCTCCGGAAAGAGAAGTAGGAATCTTTTATAGTACATTAGTGAATATATGTGATTTAATGAGTCCTGAATTTAAAATTGTGATTTAATGAGTCTTGAATTTAAATCTGTGATTTAATGAGTTCCGAATTTTAAAACTGATCTAATGAGTTCCGAATTTTAAAACTGTGATTTAATGAGTCCTGAATTTTAAAACTGTGATTTAATGAGTGCCGAATTTATATCTGTGATTTTATGAGTTCTGAATTTTATAACTGTGAGATAATGAGTGCTTAATTTGTGTTGCTGTGAGATTTAACGCATATTTACTGAGTTACTGATACAATGTTTAAGAACGCGATGAAAGATGATCTTCGGCTTGTTGCCGTAAATCTAAATGAAGCAGTAACGGACAAAATGTCTGTGATCGAGTTGACAAATATTATAAAGCGTTCTGAGAAATTTAAAAATGATCCTGATTATGTTGAGGAATTAATTACAGAGATTGTGGATACTAGAAAATCAGAAGAGCAGAGAGAGTTAGATTTAAAAAATAAAGAGATAGAGTTTGAAAAACTTAAGCTGGAAAAAACACGAGCCGAACTAGAATTGGCTAAAATCAGAGCAGAATCGAGAGAGATTTCCCCGGAAAAAGAAAATCCGGTTGAGAAAAGTGAGTCTTTAGAGTCGCTTGTGAAAGGTGTTCGAACTTTAACTTTAAGAGTTCCTAGCAAACCCGAAGGATGGGTGCTATATTTTGCATCGTTATAGAGGGCTTTTCACACGAAAAACGTGCCAGAAAAGTTCAAAGCTGAGATTCTCATAAATTTGCTAGGTGAGAAGGCCTCAAATGTGCTGACATACATCAAAGATGATGAGCTTTGCGACTATTCAAAAGTCAAAACAATCGTCTTACGGGAATTCGAACCGTCGCCGCAAGATATTTTAGAACAATTCAGAAAAGCAGTACGTCAGACAAATGAGACGCATTTACAATTTACATCTCGACTAACAACTAGTCTTGATTACTACCTAAAATTGAGAAAAGTGACAGATTTCGAAACGTTAAAAAAACTCTTGATTTCCGATAAACTATTTCAATCATTAGACAAAGAGACTGCTTCTTTTATAAGCGTAAGGCACGCTGAAACGTGGTTTCACCCGATTCAGATGTCCAAGGAGATTGACGTATATTTTGCTTCACGAGGAAAAACCATGACCATAAATTCCAGTTATCAGAAAAATTCATATTCGAGAAATGTGACTAAATCATTTTTATCTGAAGTGAAACATTCACAATGCATATTATATTGCGAGGAAAAAATTAATCATGTTGTATCTAAATGCCCAAAGTACAAAGCATTATCTATCAATGAAAGAATTGAGGTGGTGAAGAGAAATCGTCTATGTTTCAACTGTCTAGGATCTCACAAGAAATCAGTTTGTGAGTCAAAAAGTTCCTGTTACTTTTGTGGAAAAAAGCATCACTCTTCGCTATGCTATGCGAAAGGGGAAATTGTCCTTGGACATCACCCCCCTGAGAGAGCATCTTCGGTTACGAGTCAACCCCTCCTTTCTCCCAATGCAGAGGTCTTTGAACCCAGACATCCCTTATCAGCGGCAACAGATAGGGTCGAGTCGTCCTTCCAGAATACTAGTCAAAACAATAATTCAGTTCTTTCTGTGCGAGGGATAAATAAATGTAAAACCGTTTTGCTCAGTACTGTGAATTGTTTGTTGAGGGACAATCGAGGAAAATTATACAATGCACGAGCAGTTTTAGATCCAGGGGCAATGAATTCATTCATGACCATAGACTGTGCGAATAGTCTCGGTTTAAAAAGAGATAGAACCAATATGACAGTTTGCGGGATAGGAGATACCTCCACCACAATTAAATATGTGGTTAGTACAACAATTTCCAATTTTGAGGGAAATTTTGAAAAAGAATTAGAATTTTTAGTTGTATCCAGAATTACAGATTTCTTGCCGTCAAAAATGCTTAAGGTAAATGTGCCAGAATTAAGCTATGTAAAGCTAGCGGATGAAAACTTTAATGTGCCAGGTCGCGCAGATCTGCTTTTGAGCGGTGAAATCTTATATGAGCTGTTACAGCCAGGTCAGATTTATCCTGCTAATAGTAATTTGATTCTACAGAATACAGTTTTTGGATATGTAGTTAGTGGGAGCATACCCATAGCAACTGAGGGAAAGGTACATTGTGGGTTCATTGGGGATAATACTGGTTTAAACGAAGCTTTAGAGAAATTTTGGGAAATAGAAAATGTGGAGATAGAAGTACCCAAAAATAAAGAAGCATTAATTTGTGAAGAGCATTTTGAGAAAAACGTTAAGAGAGATAGTACGGGGAGATATATAGTAAAAATGCCATTAAAAGAAGATCCAATGAGTTTAGGAAAATCCAGAGATATTGCCCTTAAAAAATTAAATTCGCTGTGGAGTCGCTTTTTAAGAGAGCCTGAGTATTTAGAATTATATAGGGAATTTATGCGCGAATATAAGGAATTGGGCCACATGAAGGAAATTTCTGAGTGTGAGGAAGAAGTGGGAACATATTATATACCACATTTAGGAGTCTATCGCCCTGATAAAAGTACGACAAAACTTCGTGTAGTTTTTAACGCTTCTTCACGAACAACCGTAGGTAATTCACTCAACTCCTTGCAATATAACGGTGGGGTTAGTCAGGAAGACCTTTTTTCAATAATGGTGAGGTTTCGTAAGCACATTTATGCTTTCGTGGCTGATATTAAGCAAATGTATAGGATGATTTTAATTGACCCCAGCCAAACTAAACTTCTGAGAATTCTTTGGAAGGAGGGAGTGAATGAGCCAGTTAAGACTTATGAGCTCAAAACAGTGACGTATGGCACAGTAAGCGCACCTCATCTCGCTACCAGAGTGTTACTTCAGTTATCCAGAGATGAATATGAGAATTATCCTTTAGCGTCGCCAGTTTTAGAGAGGGATTTCTACATGGACGATGTCCTGAGTGGTGCCGACACTCTGAGCGAAGCAAAGGAACTTCAATCGGAGTTAATAGGGGCTCTCAAGAGCGGAGGCATGATGCTACACAAGTGGTGTAGTAATAACCCTGAATTAAAAACAGGGCTTGACAGTGACTACAGTTTTCAAGAAGAAACAAAGGCGCTAGGTGTTTCGTGGAAACCTAGCATTGACCACTTTACTTCAGCTGGAAAACGTGGTTCCGCCTACGAAGAGATCAGTGCTTTCCACAATTGCGCGCGCTTTTGACGCCCTTGGACTCTTAGGTCCGGTGGTGGCGAGAGCAAAGATCTTTTTACAAAAACTGTGGTGCTTGAATTTAGACTGGAGCGATCCGCTTCCTGACACGGAAGCGCAACAGTGGAAAGATTTCATTGAATCCTTGCCAGCAATAAATAACGTGAGTGTTAAGAGGTGTATACTGATAGAAAAATCAGTGCATATTGAGCTTCACGGATTTGCAGATGCGTCCGAGTCTGCATATGGATGCGTCATTTACTGCAAATCAACGTCAGAAAATGGTGCCTTCGAAGTGAACTTGGTTTGTAGCAAGTCACGTGTGTCGCCTCTTAAGCGGGCTACAATACCAAGGTTAGAGTTATGTGCAGCTGTTCTTTTAGCAAAGTTGATAACCAAAGTGAAAAGTGCCTTACAATTTAAGGCAAGTGACATCTATCTGTGGAGTGATTCCATGATTGTACTTTCATGGATACGAAAAGAGCCCTACCTACTAAAAACGTTCGTGGCAAACCGTGTAGCCAAAATACAAGACCTGACAACAGTGCAACAGTGGCGTCACGTGTTTTCCGAGAACAATCCAGCGGACCTTATCTCGAGAGGAATGAATCCTGAGAAACTGGCTACGAGTGAACTGTGGTTCGAGGACCCTACTTTCCTGACTGACCGAGAGTATCCCGAATGTGAAATTCCTACATCAGTCATACGAGACGAGTTCAAGTCTGAACTCAAACATTCAAAACAAAGTGACTTACATGTGCTTACTGTAACTTCTAATTCATTTCAACAAGAATTATTTAGTATTAGTAGCAGTTACACTAAATCCAATGCTGTTGTGTATTATGTAACTAGAGGGTACACTACAAAGTTTTTTGTTGACCCTACAAACCCTTTAGTTCTAAAGACTAGATCACGAGCACAAAATGCTCGCAATGAATGTGTAAAATTTGAGAGAAATTTCAATAAGAGAAAAAAGGAAAACTGTTTAACTGAGAAAAATATGATTTGTGTGCTTTAGATTACTCAAGGGTCGAACTTTTATTCATTGTATTGTTAACAATTCTTTTGAAAAATGAGTGTTTTTATAATATTTTCCATATAGGTATATTCTTGTGTAATACTTTGTGCTGTTATTGTTTAATTAACCTTTCTCTCGTATACTTAGTTAATATTGGTTAGACTTTAACTGTCCTTTTGTCATTATGGGTAAATTTCACTATTTTATCAATTCTCAAAAAATTTGGTAGAATAATTAATTGAGCAGATACTCGCTTGTCCAACTGGAAAAGAATGACAAAAGTAATTCAAATTTTTTGGAGGAAATGGCAGGTACAGTATCTTAATAATCTGCAACAGAGGTCCAAGTGGATGGTGGAGAAAAATGTGAAAATCAATGACCTAGTGTTTCTCAAGGATGAAAATCTACCTCCTCAAAAATGGGCATTAGGTAGAATAATTGAGCTCTATTTTGGTGATGACAAACGGGTCAGAGTTGTTAAGGTGAAAACTCAGTCTGGAATCTTTAAAAGGCCCATTATTAAAATCTGTATTTTACCTGTTAATGTGTAATCTTTATATTAGTATTTTTTGTTATGTGTATAGTTTAATGTTTTCATACTTGTGCTTATTATATATATATATTTTATATTTTTTTAATTTACGTGTTGTGTGGCATAATTATATAATTAAATGGTTGAATGTTACCATTGCAACGTGGGGCGGAATGTTCTGAACCAACCCCCCAAGCGCTGTTGCAGCAGCGCCCCCTTTTAAAAACAAGGGTGTTTGTTTACCAGAGTTCTTCGAGAGACCCCATCGGAGAGACGTGTTTTGCGGTGCTTGTGACCGCGTAACCGATGGGTCTGAGTCTTTTATAGAGTTATGTAATAAACTGAGCTTTAAACAGTCCATGAGTGATTACTTTGTGTGGTGTCCTGAGCTACCGACGACAGTGGTAATAAAATGCTTTTTGTTGAGTTTAAGAAAGCTTTACTAGACATAAGATAATAATTTTTAACATGACAGCAAGAACGTAACTACAAGTACGCCAAATATTCGCTTTTTAGTTTGCTTCAGTGTATAGTTCCTGCATAGATTGTACAACAAATGATGGTAAAAAATGCTTTTTGTTGAGTTTAAGAAAGCTTTACTAGACGTAAAAATTCTTTGTTAAGAAATAGTGTGAAAAGTTATTTTTATATTTTTTAATGTCTTGTAAACAAACTATATATATAACACGTAGGTATGGGGTACAAAAATCGACGATATTCCTACACTCCGAATGGCAACGGCTACAACTACCGGATGTAAACATTAGCGGCCGTCCGCGTGTGTGCGTAGTGGCTCGACGATAGCACGTAATTTGGTACAATTTAATTGCTGTATTTTACTCGTGAATAATTTTAATTTATTCATTTGATATGATTAAGTGGAGATATCTGAACTGCGAACAATAGTACATACAATAGTACATACAGAGAGTGGTGTAATCTACACCATATTTTAGTACTTGCTGAAATTTTTCTCCTTTTTATAAGTGAAGAAATTTCCCAACAATTTATTATTTGATGTAATGATAAAGTGTAGATATCTTCATTTTTGAAAATAGTACGTACAGAGAGGGATGTAATTTTTAAAATCATTGTTGTTGGGTTTCTCAGTCTTATCTTTAACTCTGTTCTGAAGTAATGGAAATTCACATTTTTTTAATCACGATGTTTTAGAATCAGCCTTATAGTGAATTTAGCAATGATTATAAATTTTTTGGCTAAACTCCCACTAACCCTTAACAACGTCAATTTATGTTTACAGGTAATGGTAACATTCCTTACATATGTTACTTTCAGTTGAATTGTTTTGCAAAAGAAAATATATCACTAAAAGCGACCATGTTGGTCGCGCAGCGGCTAGTACTATGTAATTTTGTTACAAAACTTAAGTTTTTATCGTAATAAACATTAAGGCCGTCTGCACACGGAGCAACTCAAAAGAAACTGATAACTGACGGGTTTGTAACCAGTTGCGCCGTGTGCGTGGCTCCATTCAATTACATATGTTGCGACTCATCACGGACTGGTTTGTGATTTGAGTCAGTTATCAGTTTCTTTTGAGTTGCTCCGTGTGCAGACGGGCTAAGTCCGTTTAGTTAAGGATTTTGTTTTGCTTATTACCCATATTACCCGGATTATCCGGATTTTTGATTGTCCGGATTGCCTATGGTCCAAGTTAGTCCGGATAAACAAGGTTTTACTGTACATTAATTTTTTTCTCTTTGATTTAGTATTCCATTCAATATATTATATCCAAACAAGTGTATAATAACACTGTTTAAATTTGCTGTGCCTTCACAATGATGCCTTTCATAAAAAAAATATAGAAAAATAATAATGATTATTATACCATAGTCATACTTTACAGAACAATGCACAAGCAAAGCATAAAAGAACCACCTGAACTGAGATCTTCATTTACACAATACGAAACGCCCCCTGACGCCAAATCTGAGGGAGGGAAATTCATTTATTCATTCCTAATGATCAAAATTTGTAGAAAAATCTACTTTTTGAGCCAACTGCGACACAATTGAGGTAACCTTCCTCCCCATCTACGGAAGCACAGACATTAATTTAATCTTTCTTTTCCACATTCTTACAAGATCATAAATATTTATGATCTGAGAACAATAAAACAGGGGAAAGAGTGGTCCGAAACGAAAATCCCAGCCTTGAAAGGGAAAGAGTCATCTTATATATCCCGGCGCATTGTTTAAGGCGTCAGCTTCAAAAATTTTGTGTCGTATGGACCAGCTAGACTCGTTCCACTGGAGTTACAGCTCGGGCAAAACGCACCCGCCCCCCTCAACCCCTTCCATCTGTGGCTTTTATCTGCTGGGTATTCACAATATGCTGGAGGTTATGGAATGATGACGTCTTTGTTTGGATCAGTGGTACGCAAACTGTGGGTCGCGACCCATATAGGGGTCGTGAAAATTTTTAAAGGTGTCGCGAAGAGTCTGGAGTAAATTTATATCATATTAATTAAAAAACATGCTTCAAACCTCCTATAATTACATATTTTCCTCCTATAGTTACATATTGTTTTCAGCATCGTAGTTATAAACGGAGAATTACGCTATTGAGCTTAAAGGATCTTTTTAAGATTTTTTATACTAATTGGGTCTTTATACAAGCACTTGCAATGAAGATACACGCGTGTTTACCCAAAATACAATACTTCAATTTCATATCTATACATTAGTTGCTAGAAAATAGTAATCCATAATCACAAACTAAACTGTTAAAATAAAAGAAATGGACGGCATAATTACAGTACGTGTATTAAACTCTCAGCTAATTTAAAATGGGAATAATGTTAAGCCCTCGACTCAAGAGGATAAGTTGTAAAATAAGACAATGGTGCAACCAGAATCCCTTTCAGGAATAGCAGTTTCCCGTTTCTGTGCACAAAGTGATAAAAATTTACCTACGATTTATCTTTTCCTACTAAATTTCATGTTCCTACGACAGGGATTGACTCTACCACCACCCGTGTTGTACCACTGGTACTGGGCCATAGTGTAAAAGAAAAAAAAGCACAAATTTCTCTAGCCCCTTTAATTTTAATACTATTGACCACAAAAGTAAAACTATTTTTAAAATGTAAGCTAGTTCTTTAAGGCTGAGGCGAACATTATGATGTACCTTTTAAAACGCATTGATAGATACCACACTTAGAAAACACAGGTTTACAAAGAGGGAGGAAAATTTGCTTCAACAATTCGCAGATAAAACATGTCCTTCAACGGAATTTCTTTTTAAAACTAACATTTCAAAGATTTTTTTATTATTATAACTGTGAAGAATTATTTGATGAACTCAAAGACATATACAACCGGCGATAATAAACAAAACAGCCTGTTAAATTAAAATGAAATTGTTTTGAAAACTTCTGAATAGTTCAGCAGCTTCCTCGTCAACTGATCTTGAATGATACCGGTGCTACAAGTCTAAATGAACATTATTAAACGAAGAAAACTGGCAACCTTCTAGAATCGCCTTTGCAGAGCGAAATAAATAAAAAGGCCGCCGCACAGATAACTCGTAATTTTTTTTTAAACCTCAAGAATACGGGTACCAATTACCGGCGTGGCTACAGCGCTCACAATCCATTAATAATTTTAATTTATTTTGCATTCTGAGAATCAAACGATAGATGAATGGGAAACGAAACGTAGAGCTATAGATACTTCATTAATTTTAAAAATCCCATCGTCACGGTAAAACGCAGAAAACGTGTTTCGAACTCCGCGTAGGGATACATGTTTAGGTAAAATAGCAGCGAGCGCGAAGAGGTCGAACTTATCTGCTACATGCGTAATTGCTCTTAAATTAAAGAAATGCAACCCATCTCGGCATCAACCGATGTCCGTATTCTGAAGGATTTAAATCTAAAACTACTCTTCAGCTATGTTTTTACCATAGATTTTCTCATCAGATTTGATTATCCTGAAGGATGTAAATCTAAAACTGCTCTTCAGCTATGTTTTTATCATAGATTTTTCTCATCAGATTTGATTACCCTGAAGGATGTAAATCTAAAACTGCTCTTAAGCTATGTTTTTACCATAGATTTTTCTCGTCCACTTCATTATTACCACCTGCGCGATATTTTCGAAATATTTTAGATATCTAGTAAAATTGATTCGGGACGACGTGCCCAAGATTAACACACTGTTGACCGGAAATTTATTTAAACATATACGAAAGTCACCGAAAAAGACTGAAATTTTGACATAAAGTACGGCTTTTTTATTTTCTGAAATCTCTTTTCTTCATATCGGGATCTGAGATTCACATTTTAAATGATTAAATATAAGGATTGCCTGGAACCCATTCAGGTCATAGCAAAGGTAGTTTTCAAGTAAAGAAATGTTCGGTGGATCAAGCATTTCTCCAATACGAGTTCCTTTTATCCAAAATTGTCTTCAGCATTTGCGCTCAAAATCACTAGTTTACTAGCTACCGGTCAACAATGTGTTAAGGTTTTGACAGAGCTTTTCAAACTTACTATAAGTTTCGAGGCAATGCCTGGGCCCATAGAAATGACACGCTTGAAAAAATCTTACCGCTCCTCAAAAGGCCTGCATACAGGAAAAAATCGAAGCCGAGCCCTTCAAGTATTTCGCTCCAATTAAGACTACAACAGTAAAACAGATTTGTTTATAACAAATTCACGAACGGAATACTGGAAAATATACCCAGCCACATCGATTTCAGTCATTCTACAAGGAGTAACTTCAACGAAATGCTGATACCGCCATACCTCAAAGAGAAAAGGCTGCCTGAAAATTTCTATTTTCGCGGGGCCCTATGGCCCAAATCCTGCGAATGAGAAGAACCAACTTAAGTAAAAAAAAACACCCTCCTTCCGCAAGCGTTCTTTTGAATAGAAAGATTCCCCCGATAGTGAATAAAGTCAAATATTTTTAGTTCCCTTTGAATCTCAAAAAGTTTCGGCGCTTTATTATATAAAAAACTTATCGAACGACTTAGATTTATAATATTTTGAAAAAAAATGTATAGAATGCCACCTTAAAAAATGTGGAGTCGATGTTCCATATATGAGCACTTGAGAATAAAATTGATGTCGAGGCAGACACAACGAATTAATAAAAAAGATTTATGATTTTAAAAGTTAAATGTTTTAACATGGTCAAAAACTAACTTCTTTAAAGGTATTTGTTTATCAATGATATATTCAGATAATCTGTTTATTCTGTTTACACAGACATTTCGAGTTTTATAATCCGTTATTGTCTTTCAAATAAGGGTTTTCCTTATTACCTTATCTGCATAATTTCCCAAAAAAGTTTCTGTAAAGACCTCATACAAAGGACTAACTCATATAAACATCTAAACTACCTTTAGCCTCCTCATACATTACACTATAAAGTACACGCAAACATCCGCTTTGAGGCGCGCGACAAAACAAAAGCTCCCAGACACATGTGCAACGGTTACTAACTCTAAACGTAATTTGCATGTGACACTCGTTTTTCATTACTCACCGAGATAAGTGTAAACTGTGAGTTAAAGTTCACATGCCCACATAAGTCTGGCTTAAAATTTTATTTCCAGACACCGCCAGTGATGTACGAGCGAACCGCAATGGCGGAAACTACCAACTCATAAATTGCCGAGAAACACCTACTGTCGTACATATAGGAAGGCGTCCGTCGGTCAGATGCATAATACCTTCAAAGCGTCGAGAAGAAAAAAACGAAATTCAAAACGCCCAATAGAGACTTATAAACCTTGTCAATAACGGAACTTCCCGGTTTGAAATCTTCAAGGTGCGTCGAACTGAAACAACTATGTTCACTGAATTTAACAAGTTTATCACTCGTTAAACAGTGATCTGGCCTCTTCGATTACCCACGGTGCGTAGCTGGATAAGTTCTCGAGTTCACACACGAGCTATTTCAGTGTCTTGACCTCATCTAGTGTCTTCATGCACAGCATGACACAAATAATGCCACTAGAAAGAATGAATTTTTTAAAAATAGTTGAAGAAATATCAACTCCGTCCACACCCGAAGGTTATACGGCCCTTCAATAATAAAACTAATCATCCCGATGGCAATCCAGCCCAGCCGGGTCCCGAAGTTTTTCTTTTTACAATTCGTTTACGTGTCTTTTTCCTTTTCTTTTCAATCTGAGGGGCTATCCACCTTCCCCTTGTAGGAGGAAGTGTATATTCATAAGTTCCTGCATAATATTCTTGATATACCTTTTACAATAATAATCCGTAAATAATTTACTAGGGTCCCAATCTTCAAACCTAAAGGTAAGTTTTTTCGTGCTTCAGCCCATTTGCTACAACTGTATATTCAGTGCTTTATACTTTGTATATTGCCACACTCACAAAGATCTGTTTTAGCAAAAAATCTGTTTTGATAGAACCCTATACAGCCATGTTCAGTTATTACTTGATTAACAAGGAAATCTGTCGACAGTATTTTCGTAGAAACTCTAGGGAATACCTCAAATACTTTCCTTCCTAAACTGCTTCTCTCCCAATTTTTTTGCCATATATTTATGTAATAATTCTTAATTTTATTCTTAATCTGTTCTTTAGTTCATTTATAATTTCCTGTAATTTCATTCAGTGTTGTCGCTTGTTTAGCTGCGGCGTCTACCAAAAGTAGTGTAAGTAAAAAATAGAAATTTAAAAAAAAAAGGCAAAGCCAAATTTCTTTGCTAAATAAACTTTTATTTATGCTTTGCATGATAGTCAACGCGAGTGATTAATACATCACTCGGTCGGAGTTTAAGCAAGTATATGAATGGTTCCGATTATGCAAGCATTTAAAAAAATTGGGAAAAGCTAAAAAATAAAATGCAAAATAGAAAGTCAACATCACTTACAAAGGAATATGATAGACTTTATCAGAAAAAAAGAAAAACTGAAAATCTAAGGATGTAAATAGACGTGAAGTGTCCATCTTCTATCGGTACGAGACGGAAGTGCAACTGTTACGTGGCTTTGCCAATTCATTGTTATTAACGTGTGCATCGCTTAATAAGTTCATACAGTCCACATTCGTTGTTTTTATTTAATTAGAAACGTCTTGAAACCCCCTAACGCCATAGCAGCACACGCAAAATGTCATGATGAGTCGAGACAAAGAGGGACTGAGATAGACGATAATTTTCTGCAGGATCCTAGACAGTATGCAAATTTTGAGCGCACCGGTTAAAAGATCTGGGACAGTATAAGGAACAAGCACACAAACAGAATTCCCATAGCACAAATACACACACACACACACACACAATCATACAAAACAAATATATAAAGAGATAGATAGATAGATAGATAAATATATAGATAGACAGATAGATAGATAAATATATAGATAGACAGATAAATAGATAAATATATAGATAGACAGATAAATAGATACATATACACATAGATAGATACATATACATATATACATACATACATACATACATACATACATACATAGGTATACATACACACTCATATATGTACACATACAACTACATACATATCCGTATATACATGCATTTATGCATATATTTACTCTCTCTCTCTCTCTCACACACACACACACACACACACACACACGTGTGTACATATAGAATTATACGAATACAAACATGTATATACATGTGTGTATGTACTTATTTATCTATGTACAGTGAAATCTGAACTATCCGTTTTGAGAATAATCCATGTATAACAAAAGAAAAAAGAAACAAAATACAAATATTTATCAAGATCATCCACATGAATCGTAATACGCTCCGAGAATACGGCTATTTTGCCATATACATGGTCTCGAGCCGAGACCTAAACAACTAAACTCTCCCCTACTACGAATTCAATTGCTTTTACCAGCTGCTAAACGCTTAGGTAGTTCCGAGGAACACATGTCATTTGTTTTATAAGCCCTGATTTCGTAATCAGGAGTTTCATGCAATGTGTTTAAGAAAAACTCTGCGCAAAAAAATATCACAACTGTTACAAACAATGATGTCCAGATTTAGAAGTCTAGCCCTCATGAGTAATATATGAATCTGCTTATAACTTCCAATGTACGCGCTATTTTCTCAAACCTCTACCTTATATCCATCTACTAAATAACAAAGATTCGCGTTCTTTTGACAGCACACCATGCATCAAACTTTACATTTTCCTGGAAGTTTATCACTTTTCTTGAAAGAAATGTAACAAAATGTTTACACTGCGGATTTAGGAAACAGAGCAAACACGGGCGGAAACCCACGACCATTTATGACGAGGAAAAGCAACTGATTTATGCCTCTACGGAGAATAAGCAAATATTTACACTAATGTGAAAAATATTGAAGGTGTAACTTTGCTTTAACAAAACGGCTTCATAAAAAGGCGGTAAATATATTCAATCGTGCCTTTTAAGAATAAGAATTATCACTTTACAGACTTGTAATGTATTTTTATTCTTGTTCTGGGGAGAACTCGCGCATGAGAGGGGTATGCATGCAGCATTACTCCCCGTAAACAATTTTCTGGAGGAAACAACCTTACATCTGCATAAAATGTTACATAAACGAGTCGAAAAATCGACTTAACAACACAAAGGGTCCTGAACACTTTCAAACCCTGCACTGACGTTAATTATATGAACACACCATCATTGTAACTATTATTATTTACTATCTATCAACTAAAACCAGACCTAAATCCTGATTAGGTTTTAAATTTTGCCACAGGGCTATATGATTAAAGGAAACAATCTTGACCTCTTTTAAAACATGGTCGTACTAAAACTTCTCGCATTATCAGCGGAAGTCGCCATCGAGGCCTGTGTTTAAAAGAAAATGGTCGCCCGTAGAATACTCCAAGCTGAACATTTTTAAGGAAGACATACTCAAGAAAACACAACACGTAATCTAACATAACAGCATATATTAACAAAACACACAAATATTAACAAATAGTATTACAAAGGATATAAGAGGGGCAAAGCCTAGCTGCTACATAATGATCAACCTTTCAAAACTAAACTATTTTCGTAGAGACTGTCCCTTTTCGCGCCATCTTGGCGACAACCCAACAACTCGCCACCACATTTGGCAGATTTCGCCTTGTATAATTTTAGTTAATAGTATTTCAACGGTTATAAGTCTTAGGCCATCCGCACACGGGCAGTCTCGTACTCGACTCGAACTCGAAGCGAGATGTGCCGCTTGTATGAATAATGCGAAGTCTACCCGCACACGGGTCGAATCGCACTCGAAGTGGTTTCGTCTTGAATTCGAAGCGGGATAACGAATCCATATTTTTCTCAGTAGGTTGAATGTCTTCAACGTGCAAAGTACAAAACTTCTTGTTTTTATTTGTTTAAAATGAGCAGCTTCAGTGATGAGGAGGACATTCTTATGTTATATTGGTACCGTAAGATAAAAAGGAGAAGATTTCGGAGGAGAGTACAAGTACATCCGTACTTGGAACGGAATGTTCACCATCGGTTGTTTGTTGCGCCACATTAATTACAAGAAAATGATGAAAATTTCTTAGCATTCTATAGAATGTCAAAAGAATGTCAAAAAATTTTCAGTTCGGTATATTTTAATGTTATAAAAATACATTTTTTTTTTGTTAATTATAAAATTATTTTAAATTTCGTTTTCAATCGGAGTTATAAATGCATATAATTTTTAAGATACAAAAGTTTGTGCTAAGCTCTTGCGTTTGTGTAGGTCAGACGGTGGGACTCAGGTAGCAATCACCACGACAAAGTCCAGGCTTTGACATCTTTTCATCAAAACTAAAAACATAATTTTTATGTTTACTGATTTGAAAAATTAAATATATTTAATTTCACTCTGTGTTTTGTGTTCGATTATTATTATTTTTTATGTATTTAATCAGAATAGATTTCGTGAAATTGTAACAAGATTTTTTAATGAATGATTGTAATAAGTTTTTGTAATTAATAAAGAAATACTATAATGTAATAATTTTTTTAACTAAACTATGTAACATTAATAAAGTTTGTAATTAAATACATTACCTGTCAAGTTGACTTCTCGAGCAACTTCATTTCACGCTTTTTCTGTACAATCTTTTCTAGAATATTCACGGAGCGTGTGGTCATAAAGCTCCGGGTGTTTTTAATCTTCTCCTACAAATTTAATATTGAACACTTCCATTGATAATCGAAAATTCCGCGCGTCACGCTCGATTTTTCCCGTTCCAAACAGTTCGAGTGAAACGAGACGAGTACGAAGCGAGACCGCTTCGACTTCGAGCCGATTGCCAATCGCCCCGTTAGTGGAGCCCCGTTCAATTACGTAGGAAGTTGAGTGGCGGGAAAAATCGCTTCGAGTTCGAGCCGAGTACGAGACGACCCGTGTGAGGATGGCCTTACAGTCGCAAAACTATATTTTAGAATTTTCAGACTCACAGTTATAACGATGCGTTTACACTTGCATAAATTAATCTTATCCGTATCGAAGTAATTATCCTGGTCAAGTGTGGATGAAGCTCTGTATCGTATTGGCGTATCAATTAGTGACACACTATAACAGCCCACTTCGAGCCGTCATTCGCCAAATCGACAAAGAAATATTACAAGCGATGCAGATAAGGCAGTGGAAACATTTGTCATAGCATGGCTCATTCATAAAGTGGAATTAATTAATCCTTCAGATGTGCTCTGATGGACAATAAAGTGATCGAATTAGTGGGTTTGGTTTACAGCGTAGGGTACACTTTATGCTTCACGAGGACTAGAGTTTAAAGCCGATTTCGAACGGCTACAAACATCCATACCAACAGTGGGACTCGAACCCACGGACTCTGGAACCGTATGCCTACGCCCTAACCATTCGGTCATCGTCTAAAAAATCCTTGCATCATGACCTGATACGATATATCATGTATCGACATTATACTTTGACACGACAGAAGTGTGGTCGCACCGTAGCATATTCGCACTCCCAATAAACAGGGGGCTTTTTAAAAAGGTCTTTTTTATACGAGAATCAGACCCAATTACATCCTTTCTAGATAGAAAAGTATATTGTGCTTTCCACATCAATACAGTTGGACAAAATATAGGATATACCTTCTCAATTACTATATTCTCTGTCTTATATCCATGAATTTGATATTTTAAATGGGGGTGATATGCATTAGCTACCGCTCTTCTGACCATACCTTTTTAGCTCCTGTAGTTTTGGACAGGCAGCTACCTCAAAATCCCTATATTCTTTCCCCAATCATCATTATCCCTTACGTTGCTTGCACACTAAAATTCAATTGAGTTCAACAGTTGCATATAAGAAGGCACTCACTTTGAAAAAAACAACAACGAAATAAACACCATTAAATCTCAGTTAACACGACACTAAAATTAAAAGCAGGACAAGGGCGTATCCGTTTTTTTACACGTGAGTTACGAGAAATTCCACGGCAGGCCAAACAAACAAGGAATGCATAACATCCAAATCCTTTAACACGAGTCGCGCGTAGGCAAGAAACTTAGATCCTTAAAGGCCGAAAGGAGAAAATATAAAAAAATCACTCCAACTCTCTCGAAGGGCACTCACAATAAATCACGGCTTGAAAACGCTCTTCCCTTAAGTGCCTGGCATCGAAATCTCAGATAAAAATGCTGCTCGGAGTGAGTTGTCATCATTTAAACCAGTTCGCCGCACTTTCTGCAGCTTTTAAGTAGAGAAAGGGATATGTCATTAAACAATCTACTGGAAAAAGCACCACATCATTCGTTCCGTTAGTAACAGGGCAAAAAAACACAACGTCCGATGAAAGATCACATCAGTTTGTTTTTATAAAGTAGCATCGCGACACACAGATGCCCTCGTCGGACAGAATCTCCTTCTCTGGAGTTTTTAAAAAAATGGATAGGGTTAACCAAAAATCTTAAATTATGCAGTGGTGATTTTAAAGGTTTTTACAAAGTTGTCTAATGCAGGGGGTTAGATGATAATGGGTAGTAGAGGGTGCGGCAGAATGGATACCCACATTTCAAAGGATAATAAAATAAGAACGAAACAATTCACAGAAAAAAGCTTTATATTTTTGAAAAGTACTACCAATCTAGTTTTTTCCACTATCCTCAGGGGGTGCCCGTTATTTGCAATGAATTCCAGAAGCTATTCTCTAAATTTTTCCATCAGTCTACTGGTCTTCTCTGAAAGAATGGTGGTATCTTCCTCAAGGATAGACTCGTTGCAGATTTTCAGGTGTTCTACTGTTCCGAGGACGGCCCCTTGGTTCCCTTTTGTGACGCTCCTAAGCAGACGTCTCTTCAAATGTTATTTGAAGTGGGTTCGTTAAGAAACTTTCGATACACAGCCACAATATTTATTTCAACAAACAAGGTCAAACATCTAAGACATATTAACAGTAACATGCTACATCATCGTCTGATCTCTCAGTACAGAACTGGCCAATTCTCCCCACTTCAAACTTCAGAGGCGCGCACAGCGCCCTCTTTTACCAAAATTCTCATTGGCCGTAACATCTTTGTAATGCAAACCCACTTGCTCTCCCTTCTGAAACTCACGGCAAGATTGCTTTTCGATCAGGAACGGCATCAGTTGTATGGAGCCCGAAGCGACTCCTAAATGCACTCTGGGTCGCGGTTACAGAATCGTTCGTTTTAAAGAGCGCCTCGGTAACAAAACCGCGATGTTCACCGGACCCACTCATGGTGTCTACTGACAACTAGAAAATCAGACCGAACTGTTGCCACTTTCCGCCCCTCCCGATCCCCACCAATCCTTTACCAGTGACCTTCAGAAGTGTGTGAGTCCATTCTGCCGCACCCTGTGCATGTGCACACGCTTTCAAACGAATTATAAATATTAAAAACTAATAATATATACTTCAAACTAATCATATATGTAGGACGTGCGGGTTAGCGTTGTTCAGTCCCGATCGTAAAGCGATCAACAACCATCGTAAATATAATTAAAGTTTATTCACATTTAGAATTGAAAGAAAGCACGGTCCGTCTCTGATGGAATCTACAGAGGTAATCTCAACAAAACTTTCATTATACATCTCGCCTCCTTATGGTTATCACTCAACCATACTGTTTAGTGCAGCATTCCAGATTCATCTACCTCTGTTTTCGTCGGCCGTCGTCAGGGGCGCAATCCCATATATATATATATATATATATATATATATATATATATATATATATACACGTAAAGAACACACGTAAACAAACATTTTGCGAGTAAATTTATTAATATTTATAAATAAATTATAATGAATAACAAGCAACTGAAAAAAAATAGTCCTATGATGCGATCATTAATACAGCACGCAATATTGTTGTTGAAACCATGTTTGTAACGCTACAGTGGTGCATTAAGAGATAAAGAGCAGTTACAAAGACATTCCATAACTCAACACTGGTCGGAGTGCTCTGAGACAGTGGCATAACATATCTCGCCTACTGGTTTTCGTCGTTTATTGTAATTTCTGCACTATGGTGATTTCAGACTCGGCTTTCGAGATCTAAGTTCATCCGTACCTGAAAATCCTTAAACCAAAGCATCAGACACCGACCGACTTTGAGTGTCATTGAGCCCAAGCACTTCCGGGTCCTATACAGAAGAAGCTGTATTTATACATTTAATATTCTACGTAATTTTCTTTTAATTCTTTCATGCCTTCTCCAATGCTATTGGATGATGCATCCTATGGAACTGAAGGACTCCATCCTATGGAACTATTTTATTATATAATGAGGTCCCGACAGATTCTTCTTAACAATCAGCGAAAAGTTCATCTGAAAAAGGTGTTGGAGTGTGCTGGTAAATAGAAACAAGTCATTAAAAGACATCTCATTTTCCCGTTTACGAAATACATAAAGCTCTTATTAAAAACGTTGCATACTTCTATAATGGTTTCAATGGAACCAGGGGTAAGATGACATGACTTCATATGACGTATAAATCATATTTTGTGGTGATAAGAAATAAGACGAGCAGCCGACAGTTGAGACAAGCAAAGCGAATAAAAGAACGGACATTTATCGTGGACTTTCTTACATTCCCAGAGATCAGAAGAAACCGCTCTTAGAACTTAATCCTCAAACCCTTTTCTCGCAAGTGGTCATTGAACCATCTAAAAGCTATAACATACGAGTATAATCATTATTCCTTTTAAAAAGATACAAAAACCGAACAAAAACTAATGTCTGCATGAATGCCTGAATGTCCACCTACAAGTGATCCTTTTATAATCGGTAGCCCCTTCAGGCTGCTGTGTACTAACCCTATTGCACCTCAATGTTAACATAATGAGAAAATGTGTCCAAGGATTACCCATTTGAATTAAAGACTTTTTTTAATTGAACTCCGTAATAGAGAAAGAAATTTTACACCTTGGGGCATTTTTTGAAAAATTTTAAATGCAAATAATATTTTAAAATTTAAATTATTCGGGGTAAAAATCTGTTATAGTGTATTTTAAACGCTCCTCAATGCCTTTGTTGGACAAAATTAATAAAATGAATCCTGTTGCAAGGAGCGGAAAAGTTCGGGCTATCTGAAAATACTAGTATCATTGGATTATCAACATTTGAGTAGTTGTAAAATAGCAGTCACATTTTCTCCATACGTTAACATTGGGGTGAGTGAATCCAATTGAGTTAGTACACAGCAGCCTTAAATCGCAAAATTAGAAAGAGGATTAATAGAAAATACTAACTCCTCATACCGCAATGGATCCACGAGCTCTCGTAAAGCAAAAGTTTACGTGGCGCACACGACCAATTAATTACCCTAAAGAACTGAGTCCGCGCTCAGACCTCCTCACCACTAGTGACTAGAGAGTGGGTGATTAAATGTTCCAGAATAATCTAACACTATTACAGATAACAAGGAGGGTTTGATATTTAAACAGAGGAATATGACACTACTTAAAGCTCACGGCAAGCAATGCATAGGATAATGGTGTACAAATTTTTTTCGAAAGTGACCCACTTTCTTTAACTAAAAAATAACTCGACCCCCAATGAAAATTTTATGGTAGTAGCAATTTTTTTTTAATTAGAAAAAAGTTTACAAAAAAAATATATAAAAAGAAATAAGCAAATTTTGACAAACTATTTTTAAAATCACTGACCTGTAGATTTTGGACATAAATTTACTTTGCATAGAAACTATAAAAATGCCTCGTTTACCAACTGCAGTCGTTTTTGGCAAATCTCATGTGACCGAAACTTCATATTTAAATAATAATACCGTAAGATGAGGTTACTTTGTGAGTGTAGTGGAAACTTTCTGACACACAATCATTTTTCCGTATTTTTAATCTCGCTCCGCGCCTTTGATACCGGGAAATATTTCAGAGATATCTGAGAACATAACCTAAATATCGAAAGGTGACGGTTACTTTATGACACATTGATACTGTCACAAAATAACCCACTAAGTCGACCCACCTTCTCCAGCCGCTCGATGTTGTATTTTTCCGAGTCAGTCGGGGAATAAAACAGCCTCAGATAGTCAATAAATAACTGTGAATTGGACTGTGATTTATAGTGAATATCTTAAGGTTTTCTATTCGCCGTCATCGTGAATTCTGTAAAACCAGGACTGGGAACGGAAATGTTTTTGATTTTCCAACACCTTGCAAGCACTACTTGGTCACGGGTGGAGCAAATAAGCTAGAAGGTAAAAATTAACGCAAAACAGTCAACAAGGAGTACCTTGAGACTAGAATATTGCTGCAATAATTCGTTAAAATTTACGACAGTATGGAGACCATAAATAAACGTGGGAAAAAAAAGAATCTTCGCAGACGGGCAACACGCGGTCGTTGCAAAATCCGTTGTCCTTGCACGGTATATTGAATCCGTAACAATCAAGAGTGACTGTTTCTGTAACTCAATGAATAAAACATAGTAAGAGTAGAGTTATTCCAGTTTGGCACCTCGTGAGGCGAAGAAACGTATAAATTAAAACGGCTGCGAAGAATTTCTGTCTTTGTGGGCCGATTCTGCGTTGGTAGAGCGCACCGCCAACGCCTGAGAGGTTGATTTTGCAACCGAGGTAGGATCGGCGTGAAAAACCAATAGTTACTGGTTAAGAATATCAGAAAACGAGTTTTTGTTACACATTGGAATTTCTCAGTAGGTTGATTTGATCTCTCTCCCTTAATCTGTGAGCTGTTTGCTTGCATACGCTTAACTTCATTTAAGCACACTTACCCCAAGGAGCTTGATGATAAAAGGCCTTGACTTTCGCTTAATGCCTATGTCATTTCTAACCTAGGGGCAAAAGTGACAAACTGCGTTAATTTAAATACTTTTGCTTTCATTAGAACGAGCTGAACTAAATAGTGTCTACGAATAATTAAATCTATAATTTGAATATTACCAGATTTGAGTAGGAGAGGGTTAAATTATTGCGTAAAAAAGGGTATAAATATTGCCTAAAGTATATCTTCACAGCTCATACTTGAAAACGAATAAAACAATTACCACAAATAAACCTCAGATGGTTCTCATTGGTAACATCATTGCGAGTATATCAAACTATTTAGCATACATGCTATGATGGTTGTTTCCATTTATATGAGGTCTACACAAATATAAATATTAGATACTCACATTACATTAATAAAGGAATAGAATTTTCTCATACTTAATCAACGGGACAAAATTTGAGGTAACAGGCAAATTAAGTTTTTGACAATTTAGTCAAATTTTTGTCACATAAAACAACTCAGACTCGCTTAAAATAATTCGCACTTATCATTTTGAAAGTTCTTTGCAGTAATAATCTAAAAGCAGTGGTAGATTACACGAAGGGATCCACTTCTACAAGCCCAACCTGAAGTATTTAGTCAAATGTTATATCAATTTACTTATAAGGCAGTGGGCCAGTGATCTGATCGTCCCTGGTGCGATGCCGGTCTCTGACAAATCCACCGCCATGTACGCTAATGGCGGCTGGTGCACGAAAAATCTGTCGTGGCTGCAATGTCCTCCAAGTTCTCAAAATTTATCTCTGGAGGTGCGGGGTCAAGTGTACCGGTCTCGTCACTTGACTCGGTTCAAAATTACGGGACCGGTCCTTTAGCCAAGTCGGACTTCGACCATTGTGGTGCTATTCAAAACCGGAGCCGCACCATTCTGTCCAATAGCCTTTATGGACTTGATCTGATATACTGTCGGTCAAGGGGCTTAAGCCACAAAAACAGCAACAACACAATGTCTCGATATTTTTTGAGGAAAATTTAATTTGCCTCAAAAGGGGTAGCTTTAAAATAGGTATTTGTAACCTTTGCTTCGTTTGAAAAATTCTATATTGAATGAACGCGAAGCATGCAGAACTCATTATTTTTCAACAATGACTATAATTAAACCATATACCAAACAGAATAAGACAACACGCAGTACTTTCAAAGGTATATTTCGTTATGCGAACTAAGATTTAAAAGACTGAGTCCTAATGCGCTACAAACAAATGGAAAAAGAAAAAGTAGTAGACTGGAATTTTTTAAGCAATGCTCAATGAGTGCAAAAATCGGGCCTTCTCGGGAAGAATCAGTGATGTTCCAGTATTGAAGTGCTTCTCATCAGTTCTCAGATTATGTAATAAACTCCCTACTGAACTATTTGATCCTGTCGACTTACCCAGCAACACACTTTTATTTGGCATTCCAGAAGCAAAGCTACCACTTTTTCTCATCCAAACTCCAGATAGAAACGCGTTCGGTTCCACAGCCTGTGGGTTCGAGTCCCATTACTGGCATGGATGTTCATAGCCGTTCGTAATCAGCTTTAAACTGTTCGTCCCGGTCTAATTAGATTTTTTGTAACAAAAGCTGACGGTATCGCACTCAACCAAGATGTAAACAAACAAGACAGAAGCGCGTGTAAAGTTACCAAACAATAAAGTTTGTTCCCTCGAATAAGGATTCATTCATAGCAGCATTTAATCAAATAAAGTATGGAATTCATTCTATACAAAATTATTCAGTAACTTTATGCATAAAAGCTTTAAACAAAATATGTGATCAAGAAATTTTCTGGCCGACAGAAAGAAGGTTAACCCTCTTGTTTTTAATATATAGTTAAATACACCACCCCTTCAGTTAAATCAAAATTTATCCATATCTACCACATACAGACAAGACGAGTAAATCAAAATCACTAACACAGATGTCTGTCAATGCATCTTAACGGCAACAGTCACGATCCGATTGTCCTGTATACAGCTACTGAGTCTGTTGATTTAAAGAAGCGTTCAATCTAAAGGTTGGAAAATCAATTGTCCTCGTCGGGGAAGCAAGTCTTTTCAGACAACGTATAAAATTATATAAACCAGGGATTCCCAAAGTGTGTGCCGCGGCACCCTGGGGTGCCGCGAAGCGCCCAAGATCTCCAATCTAATCTATTGCTAAGGACTATTCCGATATAACTCCAAAGGACCTATTACTCCAAAAGATCTCTGTATTGCAGCAGTAAATGGTCTGTAGTGGAGGTTTCTAATTTTCATGCTGACAGTTTTCACAGAGAACCTATCACAACTAACTGACTAGTTCGCAAAGTACTTCGCAGACGACCAAACCGAGAAGTTTGCGTGGATCCAAGATACAATCCATGTTGAAGCTCCAAAAGAATTCTCTTCACAAGAGGAAGAAAATCTAATTGAGCTATCGAGTGACAAAAGCCTAAAAGCGAAATTCGATTGTTTGGATATGACGGAGTTTGGGATATCTATAAAAAATGAATATCCCATTCTAAGTGAAAAAGCTATGAGGGTTCTCATTCCCTTTGCAACTTTTTATCTGTGCAAAGCTCGCTTTTCAGCAGTTGCTGTTATACAGAGCAAATATCGTTCGAAAATTAATGTTAAAAAAGAAATGAGAGTAGCTATATCAATCTTTGGTCCACGATTCGAACAATTGTGCAGTGAGCTGCAGGCTTACCCGTCACACTAAAACTAAACTCACATATACCAAGAGCATTTGAAAGGTAATTTTATTATTAATTTTATTAATATTTTTCTATTAATTCCAATTAAAGTACTTGCGTCACATTTTTAAACACAAGTTGCATTAATTTATTAATGTTCTTACCACTTACTTCTCTAATTTACACTTCACAGTCTTACAAATATGAAATATATATCATACATATACAGGTGGTTATCAAAATAATGGAAACACTAAGAAACATCATGAAAACCTTTATTAATACGGCGCAGGATCACCTCTGTCATGTAATACCACCTGATTCACCTTGGAATTGGATTATACAAGTCATGAATAGTGGTTAACAATATATTATACCATACTTCAGGGAAAAATAATGAAAGTTCCTGTAGAGATGCTGTGGTGAATATCGATACCTGGCTCTATCCGCTTATATAGATCACAGTGGTTGGATGATATATAGTCGAGGGAATTCTACAGGGCAAGATAAGATATTTGATTTCTTTTTCATGCTCTTCAAACCGATACTTGATAGATTTAGCTGTATGTATAAGGGGATTCTACTCCTGGAGAACGCCACCTCCTGCAAAAAAGAATGTTTGCACCATAGGATGGACTAGTGAGCTAAAATTTTGACAAAGTCCTTCCCATTCAATCTGCTTTTTAGGGTTACAATAGGGCCCGAAGAAAACCATGAGATGCCCTCCCAATCCCTGATAGATCTACCTCCATGATTGACAGTTGAGATGAGACAGCCAGAATCTTACACTTATGTAGGTGTTTTCCAGACATAACCACAATGTGAACAATGATTCGTCGAACCAAATGCCGTTTTTCGACATATTACTTGACCAGGTTTTCGTGGCACCATTGTGGACGATATTTTGTATTGGCATCTATTACAAGTGGCTTGGGAATAGCTATTTTTCCGTAAATGATTTGTTTGTGAAGTTTCCTTCTACCTCTAATGGTTGATACCGGAACATGCAGATGCAGATTGAGCTCTTCGGTCATTTTAGTTGCAATTATTTTCTTTCTTCATGTCACAATCCGCATCAATACCTTGTCCGTCTCTTTCACTCAGCTCTCCCTTTCGTCCACTATTCTGTTTGGCAAAGGATGTTTTTCCGTGCACTCTGTATGCTATCATGACTTTCGATACCATAGCTCGAAAAACACCCATTAGCCTGGGGTTGCAGTAACAGATATCCAATTTAAACGCGCTCCAACAATTTGCCCTGTTTGCAAGGTCTGCAAGATTTGACATTTTACGATGTTCCCCCCAAAAGCACGATGCCCTTAGCATCTTTACTGCTACCTGATAGTAGAATAATACATACCCTATATTATATAAAAAATACCGGTGGCTAGACACGTTTTTTAAGGAATACGTAGCACATTCAGAAACACCACTAATATTGATAGGTGTTTCCATTATTTTGATAACCACCTGTATATATATACAAATATTATATGTATATATTATATATATATATTATATGTATATATTATATGTATATATTATATACATTATATACATATTATACGTAATATATATAATAATAATAATATACCACAGATAGATACTATATGACAAGGGTGCCGTGAAAAAATTCTAATTCTCTTTAGGGTGCCATGACTTGGATAAGTTTGGGAACCCCTGATATAAACAATGAAGATCGCTCACATATTTCAAACTGAGAAAAGGAAACAAAACCGTTAAAAAGGTTGTCTTTGATCTATCCATTTCTTATCTAATTTTAATCTTTTAAGAGAGTACGTTATCTACGACTAATTATTTTAATGTTAACAATATCGCAAAGTCGTCCTAGAATAACTCCTTTCCAAATGCATGCCTAATTTTAATTGCCTTATGATTGGAGTCAAAGACACAAATCATTAAGGTAAAAGTTGCCGGTCTATCATGCCAATAATATAAATAAAGTTTTTTTCTTTTGAAACACTGCATTTCCTAAGCTAATTATCTTTCCACTAACGATATACCGTCAGTGCAACCCAAAATAAGTCTTTCCAAAATGGATCCTTAATTTTAAACAGAGTCGAAAGCACAGACCATTAAAGTATTAGTTTACTGGTTTGCCATGTCTATAATAAACATGACTAGTTGGTACCCATCAAAACATGACGGCTGGATAGTTAATAAATGTACTAATACCCGAATTATACTCAACACATCATTGCCAAATGTTAAAAGTCATAATATTAAGAATAGAGAAATACACTTTAAAAAATTACTATTGAACCCGATAAAAAATAGTCACTCAACAGTGTGAAATAAACAATTTCCGTCGGGTTTAATTCTATATCTTTCAAACATAATTAAAATAAAAATGGCAGAGAGAGAGCTAAAAAGATTCCTCGGAATAAACAAATTAACGTTTTTATGCTGCCTCGTGCTTAGTATCTAAAGCCAGATTTAAACATGTCGCTGAGAATGCGCAGAAAGCAATTTTTTAATTGTGAATTATCGCTAATTAATATAAACTGCGGTTACAAAAACCAAATTCGACACATCTATAGATTCAAATCTTTCGTTTACGACCAAAATGAAGTAAGGTGGTGAAGTAGTTTTCTCTCACGGATTGCCCAAAGAATCAGGATAGCAACTTAAATATATAGACTAGTTGGTACCCGTCAAAACATGACGGGTAGATAGTAAATAAATGTACTAATACACAAATTATACTCAACACATCATTGCCAAATGTTGAAAATTATAATAATGCGCAGAAACAAATTAATGTGTTTAGGCGGCCTCGTGCTTAGTGAGTATCTAAAGGCAGATTTAAAAATGTCGCTGAGCATGCGCAGAAAGCAACCTTTTATTAGTTGAAAATTATCGCTAATTAAACAGCGTGAAATAAACAGTTTCCATCAGGTTTAATCTTATATATCATAAACATAATTATCATAAAAATGGCATAGAGAGATCTAGAGAGACTCCTCGGATTAAACGTGTTTATCATTAAAACATGCTACCGAGCATGCGCAGAAACAGTGAGTTCCGAAAGAGAGATTTAAACATGCCACTGGGCATGCGCAGAAATCAATTTTCAATTGTAAATTAATACTAATTAATAGACATTGCGGTTACAAAAACCAAATTTGACAAATCTACAGATTACAATCTTTCGTTTAAGACCAAAATGAAGTAGTTTTCTGTCACGGACTACGCAAAAAGTCGACTTAGCAACTTTAATATATAGACTAGTTGGTACCCGTCAAAACGTGACGGCTAGATAGTAAATAAATGTACTAATACACAAATTATGCTCAACACATCACTGCCGAATGTGGCAAATCATAATAATGCGCAGAAACAAATTAATATGTTTAAGCGGCCTCATGATTGAGTATCTAAAGCCAGATTTAAAAATGTCTCTGAGCATGCGCAGAAACCAATTTTTAATTGTAAATTATAGCTAATTAAACAGCGCGAAATAAACAATTTCCATCAGGTTTCATCTTATATTTCACAAGCATAATTATCATAAAAATAAAAATGGCAGAGAGAGATCTAGAGAGACTCCTCGGAATAAACGTGTTTAATCATTAAAACATGTCACTGAGCATGCAAAGATTTTTTAAAGTCAGATTTAAACATGCCACTGAGCATGCGCAGAAATCCATTTTTAATTGTAAATTATCACTAATTAATAGACATTGCGGTTACAAAAACCAAATTTGACAAATCTACAAATTACAATCTTTCGTTTAAGACCAAAATGAAGTAAACTGATGCAGTAGTTTTCTTTCACTGACTGCCCAAAAAGTCGGCTTAGCAACTTTAATATATAGAAGTTATTCTTTTAAGACATTGCATTTCCTAGACTAATTATTTTCCTGCTCGCTAAATCGCCAATCCAGCCAAAAATAACTCTACTCAAAATGCCTCGCTAATTTTGGTCGAGGGTACAAAACGTCAACACCTGTACGTCTAGTTCTCCGAGCGTGGTCGTTCATAAATGCACCCACACAGCCCGAGTGTTTGTTGCTCTTTCCTATCGCAGCAGTCTCTACAACCTACTTACGAACCACGGGCGTATGCAAATTAGCCGAAACGTGCCACAGAAAGGCAACCCACACAGGACAAGACTCTCCGAAACAGCATTAAACCGCGATAAGAGAGCAGGACTATACTTGAAACACAAAACTCACGAGAAATCGAGTCGGCAATGAACTCGGGAGGAAAAAACTCACGGTAACCAAAACAGCACGTTGCGACACAGGCGTTCCAGAAAATTGTGAAGACAGAAGAATAGGTTTAGCTTTATCAGTACCAACTTCCTAAAACCGAAGAACCGCAGTTTAAACGTGTGCATCATGTAACGTGTTGCAACATTTCTTTTAATTTTTTCTTCGTAAAGGTCGTACAGCCTCTTGAGATATATATCACATATTGGCTCTGGGCCGGGCCGGGCCGATCCATTGAGGCGCCCGAGGCAAGCTTTAAAAACGGAGCCTTTTCAAATTTTGAAGAGACTTTTAGTAGTGAAACTATCATTATTAGCAATAGTCTACTTAACAGAATACCGAACTTTGAGAAAATATATATTAAATTTTAAAAAAAGTTTATATATATTTTTTAATTAAAAATTATTGAACTTAAAAAGAGCAAGAAAAGTAAATAAATCTATATATTTAAGTTGCTAAGCCGATTTTTTGGGCAGTCCGTGGCAGAAATCTACTGCATCCATTTACTTAATTTTGGTCTTAAACGAAAGACTGTATATTTGTCAAATTTGGTTTTTGTAACCGCAATTTCTATTAATTAACGATAATTTACAGTTAAAAATTGATTTTTGTGCATGCTCAGTGACATGTTTTAATGATAAACACGTTTATTCCGAGGAGTCTCTCTAGACCTCTCTCTGCCATTTTTATTTTTATGTGATAATTATGTTTGTCAAATATAAGATTAAACCTGATGGAAATTGTTTATTTCTCGCTGTTTAATTAGCGATAATTTACAATTAGAAATTTGCTTTCTGCGCATGCTCAGTCATTTTTTAAATCTGGCTTTTGATACTCATTAAGCACGAGGCCGCTTAATACATTAATTTGTTTCTGCGCATTATTATCATTTTCAACATTTGACAATGATGTGTTGAGTATAATTTGTGTATTAGTGCATTTATTTACTATCTAGCGGTCATGTTTTGACGGGTACCAACTAGTTTGAATATAAGTTATGTAATAAAAATAATTACTAAATCATTCTTAGAGCCTTTATTGCAGCAAACTACTTGATTCAATCCCCATAATTTATCATTTAAGAAACCGTAAAAATTTCGTATTTTTCCTGTCTCATTTTGGCGTCTATTTAAAACAAACACATCATCTATGAGACCGGTCCTGTATAGGCTATTCCTTCCGAAAGAGAGTGCTCCTCATTTCACTTGCTTATGTAATGAGCACTGATGATAATACATGGATAATTACAAGATAAAAATAACTTTTTATATATAGTTCATTATTCCTTCCCGTCATTATTTTAGGGTAATTTAGTTTTTAAATGTATTAAACAATAATTATAAGATAAAAAGAACTTTTTATATACCACGTTTTTAAATTTTCTGTTGAATCATATAAACTTGACAATTCTATGTATTAATAAATATTTTTTAAAAAAAATTTTGATGAATTATCCCATCAACTTGAAAGAAAATGAAGTTAATTGGAAGTTAACTTGCGTTTAACTTTTCGTTCCCGTCCCGGCCGATAGATGGCTACACCAGTCTACAAAACAAAATTAACTGAAAATTATTCCAATACTGCTTAAAGATGGCTAAAAGTATTAAAATAATGCATTGTCACCGTGTTCTGAGCTATTCTAAAAGTTTCAAATGTCTAGCTAGTCGGGAAGTTAGTTAAAAATCGATTCCAAGATTTGTACTGGACAAACACACACACAAACTAGAAAGAGAGTTAATAAAAACATGGTAATAAATGACTTGAAGTGGGATTGACGATCTCAAAGAAATAAAATGGAAAATACGTGCTTTATGCTGGCGGAATTTCGTACAAGTCGACACTTTTAGGATATGATGTAAATTTATTTTAAAGATCTTTGTTACATGAGATTTTAAAGCCAACTAGGATTACAGAGAAAACATTCATATTCTTTAAAATAGCAATATTACTAATGTAATCTCAAAAATCCAATTAAAAATAATGAGAATAGTAATGAAGCAACTATAATAATAATAGAAATAGTAACGATCCATACATACAATTCTAATAAAAATTATAAATAAAAGAATAATATTACAAAGTAGCATTTGACAATAACTATTATAATTATTCTTAATGGAATATTACCTGAAAATGAGATGTTATTGGTAACTTCGGGGCTGAGCATCAAGTAACCGGCATATTGCCTCCGAACTTATTTCAACCAGGTCTGAAAAGACTGGGTAACTTTCCCTGAGACTGTGAGCTTTGGACGGGCATGGAGTAAACCCAAGACAGGGGTGAAGCATAAGACATAAAAGACAAGATGTTCTCCGGCTTTCTACTCCCTTGAGTTCAACGACATATTCAGTAATCTCAGGCTGCAGACGATCCGCGGAGCTAATTTTCAACTAATTCCTCTGTCTGAAGCCTTTTAAAACTGATTGCATTATGTTTCAATAGGCAAGACGCAAGGATCGTGGATTACATTTACCCTATTTTCACTTGCGGCGACAAACAGTTTAAAAAAAATTGAGTCATTTAGTAACTGGAAAAGACAGCACTAACTTTTTCGTTCTGAATTAATCGCATTTGTTTGATTCTGATTCATCGGATTTCGAAACGCGTACAATCGTCAAAAACCTGAATTCCAAACCTTGCACGAATACCAAAGAAGCAGTCTAATAAACACACAAAGGTATCTATAAAATTACGCAACTTAATCGAGAGAATACTTCTTTAGAAATGAATTCTAAGAAACAACAGTCATCAGATATCTGGCGAAAGGAGTTTTCAACAACTTCGTGCTAACGGATTGTTCCGAAAGGAAGTTTTTCTTCAAAAGATCAAATTTCTAGCGACAAAAAAAAACCTTTCACTGAAATTCAGAACCACTCAAACAATGGCAATAAAAATAACAATCGTATACTTAAAAATCGGAGAGAAACTAAAATCAGTGACGCGTCGAAATTAAGAGAGTTCTGGTTTCGTTATGAAATATTCCAAGAGCGTGACCTCCGAAAGTCGAAAGAACGAGTCCTACGTTACGAACAAAGGATAATAAATCTCCTTCTGAACTAAATTTCGTAAAAAATCTGTGTACCTTTAACGGTATCTATGCAAAAGGATTCTGTAGAATAATTTACTTAGCTCTATGAAAACCGATGTCAAAATACAGATGGCTTTTTCTCATCGTAGTCGAGTGACAGCTACGAGAAAAACCACATCGGTAAAGCTAACCATATATAAACAATTGTTTCTTCAAAGAGGAAATATAAAAGTAAATCTCCAAACTATCACATTATGTTTTATTACTAAGTATAATCGACAAACGAACTTTAATTATATTTTCGTCAGACACATTCCCTCCCCGCTTCCCGAAAAAAAATTTCCGCCAATAATACTATTTCAATCTATGTTACGTCGCCTTTAAGGGACCTTCAGTTTCTTTTTATTTTTAAATTTTCAATATTTTACTCTACAGACAAAATGAGAATAATTAATATTCTTTTTAACTACCTTAGAGACACTTAGGGTTCTGAAATAAGTATTTGGTGGAAGAATAGGAACCGTTTTCCAAAAAATTCTTCAAAAATGCTAGAAACTCAAAATTTTTCAAAATGCTCCATCCGCATTCCTTTTCTTCTGATTTTTTCCAAATTTTTCAGGATTGTTCGTTGATGTGTTTGCCACAAAAATTTTTCTAGTTTATAGAGCATGAAATAAAATAAAAACATGTAAAAACATTAAAAAAATAACAGGTAGATAAAATATATATATATATTTATGGCTTTGGATTCACAAAAACAATGCAGTGCACAGTTATATTTATTTATTTATTTATATATATATATATATATATATATAGATAGATATAGATAGATAGATAGATAGTAAACTTATATTAAAAATTTCAGATTTTTAAATGGCATGGAATGCACATACAGCATTTTGAAAAAAGCTAGCATTTTTGAAAGAAAAATTTGAAAAACAGGCATGATTCTGCCAAAAAATCCTTGTTTTGAATTTTAAGGATCTTTATAGTAGTAAAAAAGAATATTAATTATTCCCATTCTGAATATATAGTTATAAATCGAAAATTTAAAAATTCTGGGTTGAAGGTGCCTTGTCACTTTAACCTAATTACTACAGAAGTCAGTGTACGACTTTGTGTTTTGAATCATTAAGGATCGGAAGAATTCATTCACTTTTTTTCGCTTTTTAACCACCTATCAATGTGAACAAACACTTAATTACAGCACGCGATACTAGATACCCTAAATAAAATTCCTCAATTTTTTTCAGGGTAGAATTTTGCAAGGAAATAAAATTGCAAATAAAAAAATCACTCATTTTTTTTCAGGTACGATTTTCAAGTAAATGAGCATATTACGTCAAGCATCGTCGCCTCTAAACTTGATAAGAAAACTTTTTTAAACTTTCAATAGATTTCACTGAAATTTCGGAAACTGTCCCTAAACGAATTAAAAAATATTCCGGAAGAAAATATCGACTTCCCATTACGGAGAAAAGTTGGGGTAAAATGTGCTTCAGATTCTAATTCTTGATAAAGCAAAATGTAATAATGTTACACCACATAAAGAAAACAGTGTCTAAACTAACTCGACATTTTACTTCCGTAATAAAATATCACGGCTAGGAAAAATTTCGCTCCCAGTTTAATTGACGGTTGCGCAGTTTCCTGAATTAAGAAAATGCACAGAACCTGGTTCTTTATAAGTTTGTTTCATACAGTAAGCAATGTGCTAAGTAAATTATAAAAGTTATTTTGTATTGCATAACACTGCAATTCCGTTACCCACGCATCCAACGGTCGAAAAATTTTATTTGTAATAGATCGTAATCGAGAAACCTGTCACCAAAATTTTCTTAATATTTAAGAAACCTAGCGAATTTAAATCTGTGTAGCTTTTACATATATGTGTATTTTTTATGCCCAGTGCAATGGTCTACAAAAATATTTAAAGATTTAGCCTGGACCCGAGACACGTCATAAGCAAAATCTCAGATTTCAATCTTATATATATATTAGATAGATACTATCTATCTATCTATCTATATCTATATCTATCTATATATATATATACAGTCGGACCTCTATATATCGAACTTCCATATATCGAAAGTCTCTATATATCGAACAGTTGGTGAATCCCCGTTTTCATTAGGTAGAGAAACTATCTCTATATATCGAAAGAAATTTCTATCTATCGAATTTTTTTCCCAAAAGATTCTTAACGTGGCACGTGATTTTCTTCTTCCGTAAAGAAGTTCAGGGCATAGAAACAAGGCAAAAAGTTTGTAAGGTGTGGGAAAACGATGTGTCAGAAGTCACTATAAAAAATTGCTTTGAAAAAGCTAGTTTTATTGATTCACCTCTAATCGAAGAAGAAAATGTAGTACCACAAATCGAACAATGTTGGGAACAGTTACAAAAGCGATGCCTTGTCAAAGATGAAACTTCCCTTAGAGATTTTTCAGACGTTGATGAAGGCATCATTGTTTCCGATTACCCCACAGATGACGACATCGTAAACTCACTTCATTTATAATGAAAGACATCCAAGAAGAGGAAGAGACTCCAACTGAAGCAGAAATCGTCAATCCTTCGAAAAAAGAAATGCGCGCAGTATTTGATAAAATCCGTCGTGGTCTTCAATTCGCGGAAAATGTCCCGGAGTCTGTATTTAGTGGACATAAGTGCGAACACTTTTGTGATGAATTTTCTTCTAAATTTATTGTGTAACAAGACATTCGAAAGTTTTTACAAAAATGTAAATCAATTGCGTTTGTATTTAAAGGTATGTAAATTTTGTTTGATAATTAAATCTAGTATAATTTATTGATAGTTTTTTAATAGATAATAATTTTCATTTATGAATGTACGCAATTTGTAGTAATGTGATTCATATCTAAATTTGTTGATCTGAAAGTGATTTTGTTTATTAGAAGAAAATGCACATTTTTCTTGCAATACAATGTATCACCAATAATTTAAGCATAACCGTTTCTATATATCGAAATTTCTATATATCGAATTTTTTTCGGGAACCGTCGACTTCGATATATGGAGGTCCAACTGTATATGTGTATATATATATATATATATATATATATATATATATATATATATAAATTCAATGAAATATTCAATAAACCAAATTTTGATACCAAATTTTTCTTGAAACTTGTTGCCGCGTTTCCAGCAGTCTTATAAAATGAATGCCGAATCAGAGTAAACTGCTTGCAAGGCTCGTGGCAGTTCAGAGTTTTGCAAATGGGGAACTGAAAGGCAATTTCGGAAGCTACAGGGTCAAGTGAAGGGCGAATTGTGAAACATTTAATTTTGACAATAAGGAAAAGTCTTGTCTGCAGATACTTTATTCCATTCCCATAGACCGCTAAAATACCGCCGGTCAATCAGAAGTAATGCAAGTTAAATAAAAGGTTTCATAGATCAGTGATAAGTTGTAAAGCATTAGGATAAACTTCCTTTTATTTCATCTATTTCAATTTTTTATACATTTCTCTCGACCCTGGACCCAAACTCGGCAGAATATACGAGAGGAGATAGGACCTTACACCAGGGATTCCCATCGGGGTACAGGTGGACCCCTTGGGGGTCGATGGAAATTTAAAAAATGGTCTATAGTATTCCAGGGGTCTATTGGGGGTCGATGATAATTTTTTCTGTTTTAAATTTTAATTTTTTAGGAATGTAATTATTAGATAATAATATCCATTTTAATATGTATAAATACAGATTTGCATAGGGGGAGTGATCCACCCATCTAAAGTCGAATGTCATGACGCTTTTGTATAAGGGTCGAAATTATATTATAATTACATATAAGTCAGTAAAATTGTTTAGTAAAATATATATTTTTATCCGTTATGTCAGTTATTGTGACTATACGATGATAAGCAGTTTCAGGCCAAACATTAAAAAAATTGTATCAATGCATCAAGCACAACCGCCACATTAATTGAAATCGAACTTTTGTGCAATTACGATGTGTGTTTCTGAAACCTTACTATTACTTGTGAAATTGAAAATTAAAATAGTACAGAAATAATAAAACATAAACCTAATGAACCACTTTTTCTAATTTTTTGTTCATACTCTTAGTCAAATTGTTATCTTTAAGTGTTTTATGTGCAATTATTAGTAATATAATTATGTTGTATGCTGTATATTATAGAGAAAAATGTGAGGGGGTCGATGAAGAAAATCATTCTTTTAGGTTCTTAAGAGGAAAAAGGTTGGGAATCCCTGCCTTACACTATAGGCACTCTCTGAACCATCTCAGGAGCTACAGCGTTGCTGGAATTAACATACACCGAGCCAAAATAGAAATTATAAAGAAAAAATTAATAATATACAAATTAACGTTAAAAATAATTTATATATATATATTAAAAACAAGTTAAAAAAATTATTGGAAACTCAACCCCGTACACAATACAAACATAAATTCTTATTAAAAACTCTCCAAGGTCGAAAGGCCATAAGAAATCGGAAATTCCTTCAGAGACGAAAGCGAACTCGCTGTGTCCTAATCTACAGCGAATTCTACAAAATGCTTTTTTCATCCTTGACAAAATCGAGAAATCGTGTGAGTTGGCACACATTCGGAACGCACAGACGCCCACCTTCCTAACACTTTTTATACGACACTTCGACTAGTTCGAAAGCTTTCGGTCTCGTAACGATTGCGGTAAGAGAGAAGAAGTAGAGGAATATCTCAACACGTTTCAGACAATTTGTGAGACAGGTGGAAAAAGAGAAAAAAATAGAAAGTGTAAAATCGCTTGGCCTTCGTTTTTTTATGTATTTTTTTATTCAGGTGTAAGGAAATGAATGTATCGGTTATTAAAAGCATTGATGAATACCATATTTCACGCCGGATAGATTTACCATTATTTTTTACAGTTCGAAGTATATTATTTCTAGTACGTTGGCATTTCTAATAGATATTTTCAGGCTATCAATATGAGCCATTCCCAAGCCAAATGGGCTGTCCACTTTTTGAAATTTTAGTGTCAAAGCACTTGTTGGACTCTCCTAATAAATTTCCCAAATGATAAGAATTAATACCACTACTCAATGACAAACATTTTTGTGCCCATCTAATAATAAGTAACTTTTAACATAAGCCAATCAAATTAAGTCCATAATCGTTGCAATAATGCAATTCAAACGCAGAATCAAGTACTTGATAACGGTCAATCGTTTAGTGTTGTTTCATAACAAAAAAGTAAAACAAATAAGTCTAAGACAGTCTAACTGCCGTAGAAGTAAGTACTTGTGAACTATAAAACAATTATTAATTTTTTCTGTAGTAAAAAAAATAATTTAAACACTGAATTGGATGTTATTATTTTCTTCACTTGCCAAATCGGTTAAGTTCCTTAATAACGCAAAAAATTGTAATAATAACAACAACAACAACGACGGATATTCCATCTTATAGATTTTATATCTCGTCGGATAAAAGCCATATCTTCAGTAATACATTCTAGAATGTTTATACTGAATTTATACATTCAGAGGATGTGCGCGGTGGCTCAGTTGTCGACAGCGAGCCAGTGATCTGAACGTCACTGGTTCGATGCCCGTCGCTTACAAATCCACCACCGTTTACACTAATGGCGGCTGGTGCACGAAAAATCTGTCGTGGTTGCAATGTCCTCCAAGTTCTCAAATTTACCTCTGGAGGTGCGGTGTCAAGTGTACCGGTCTGGTCACTTGACTCGGTTCTAAATTACGGGACCGGCTTGTAGGAGGTAATGCTGGCCACTTATACGGTGCCCCCCCCCCTTAAATGAATGGCCAGCAGTCTCGCGGTGTACATACAGGCGAATAGCGCCCTTTACACGTACGTTCTTTCCCGCGTCAAACCACGATCCCGCGCGATTGAGTGCACGTGTGAAGGTGTCAGAGAGGAAGGGAAAGCTGTTTTAAACCGTACTAAATAACAGTTTTCCCGCGAGCAATTCCGTACGCTCTTTTGCGAGTGCTTGGAGCGTGCGCGCAATCCCGTACGCTCCAAGCACTCGCGAAAGAACGTACGTGTAAAGGGCGCTAATGTCTAGCGACAAGTTCCTCCGCGTTCGAAAAAGAAAATACTTTCAGAGGAATTTTAAAAAACAATGTAAATTATTTTATCAATTGAGCGGCTCATATAGTGACCTTCGGCAACATTACGACATACCAAGGGGCAAAACATACATTCACAACTAACCCCTTCGCGGGATAAATAATTGTGTCTAAATGGCTATTCCCTTAAATTAAAAAATTTTAAAAAAATGTTCACTTATAATAAAAATCAAATAAATATCAAATTTTATAATTATAGTCATAAAAGGAAAACTTGCAAGCGACTATACACAAAGTAATGAAAAACCTGGCAATTAATAACTCAAAACTCTAGGCGTTGGAGATTTTAACAAAAGTTCTAATCTAAACTAAGCATTGAATAGTATGTCACCACATTAGGCGAACGATCGAGACTAGATATCCAAGACTTTCACAAAGGGGTGTCCATTAACCCAATTCAGAGAAACGAGAAACGCTAAAAAAAAACCGTATTAACTAAAAGAAGAAATATAAATAAAAAATTACAAATTGTGTAAGCAGAACTTTCACAGTACAGAATCTTTTCATTAGTGAAATGTACACATAAAACAGATTTATCTACTGTATATATTAATGGGAAATAATCTAAATTGATTTTATTGATTCCAATTTCATTAAGAAAGAAATGTTTAAGGCTGGTGTGTACTAACCCTATTGGATTCGCTCATCTCAATGTTAACCTATGGAAAAAATGCGTCTACTATTGACAGCTCCATAAATGCCGATAATCCAATAAAAATGGTATTTTCAGATAGCCTGAACTTTTCTGCACCTTGCAACATGGTTCATTTTATAAATTTCGTCCACCAAAGGAATTGATGAGTGATTAAAACACACTAGACCAGATTTTTCCACCCGAAAAATTTAAATCTAAGAATATTATATGCATTTTTAAAACAACGAAAAAAGCCCCGAGGTGTAAAATTTCTTTCTCTATTATGAGTACAATTTTTAAAAAAAATTCTTTCAATTCAAGTCGACAATCCTTTGACACATTTTCTCCATGGGTTAACATTGAGGTGAGCGAATCCAACAGGGTTAGTACACAGCAGCCTTAACATGTACCAAGGTAATACATAATGTGTGAGGGATATGAATATCTTGTTGATATAAAAACACGCAAAATTGATTTCATGAAACAATACAAATAAGCGTGAAAATGAATAATTACAAGATAAAAAGAACTTTTTATATTCCATGTTTTTAAATTTTCTGTTGAATCATATAAACTTGACGATTCTATGTATTAATAAATACTTTTTAAAAATTTTTTTGATGAATTATCCCATCAACTTGAAAGAAAATTAAGTTAATTAGAAGTTAACTTGCATTTAAATTTTCGTTCCCGTTCCGGCCGATAGATCACTGCACCAGTCTATAAAACAAAATTAACTGAAAATTACTGAAAGTTAATTCAATTCTGCTTAAAGATGGCTAAAAGTATAAAAAAATGCATTGTCATCGTGTTCTGAGCTATTCTAAAAGTTTCAAATGTGTAGCTAGTCGGGAAGTTAGTTAAAAATTGATTGCAAGATTTGTACTGGACAAACACACACACAAACAAGAAAGCAAGTTCATAAAAACATGGAAAAAATATATAGAACGGTTAAAGTAAAATTTTAAACATTTTACATTAAATTGTTGAGTTATCTCTTTCATTTAGCACTTAGTTTTAATAGCTTTAGATAACCTTCGTTATTTACAAACCGAAGTTCATCACTTTTAAAAACGAAAAGATAAAACTATCAAATATCAGATATATTTGTATTAGGCTGGAAAAAATTATAAAAACGACTGAGAATAACGAAACGCTATCCACAGCTCCTTTCTTCCCAAGGCCTCGCGGTTGGAACATTCATTTCTCAGAAACCGAACAAATATTTTCCAGCAGCTAATGGGGGCGCGGTTTTGAATCAAAGACCTTGAGAAATGAAAACAAATTACAGGTTTTTAAAACATTAAGTTTATCTGCAGTGTATCACTGCCACCAAAAAATAATGATTCCAATGCTATGCAATGTAACAAAATCTTATTCCATAATATGACAGTGAATGATCGAATCGTGGTGGGTTAAAGCAGTGGTGCGAAAAATTAATTCGACAGCGGCCCACTTTCTTTAAATAAAAAATCGCTCGACCCACAATGAAAATTTTTTGGAAGTAGCAAATTTTTTTAATTAGGAAAATGTTAACAAAACAATAAAAAATAATTTTCAGGTAATCTCTTCTAACGAAACTACCGCGGGTTATTAATTTAGGGTTACTTATCGTTGATTACCTCTTTTGTATGTATGTCTGTATATATGTATGTATGTATGTATGTATGTACAGATGGAGTACAAAATAATACGAACACCTGTGAAAAAATATGACGTATTTCACACCTGCAGTACAGTCGCGCCACCTGCAACAGAAGTTTGCCACCTAGTGAGTGTGAAGAGGAAGGTATTAGTCTCTCAACAGCAGTCACCTACGTTGCATGCTTCTATCGAACTGTCTGTGATAAGTTGAAATGTCACACCTGTCAGAGTTCCAAAGAGGAATGATAGTTGGAGCGCGTTTAAGTGGAGCATCGGTTACGGAAACAGCAAACCTTTTGGGGTTTGCAAGGAGTACGGTATCAGCCGTTATGACAGCGTACACGAAAGATCGTAAGACGACGTCTTCAAAGCACAACAGTGGCCGAAAGTCCAAGCTTGCTGATAGGGATAGACGGGTCTTGAAGCGTATAGTAGCCCGAAAGCACAAGCATTCGTTATCCGAGATAACATCCGAAATGAACATTCATCTATAGGACCCCGTTTCAACAAAAACTGTCAAAAGGGAACTTCATGCTGCGAACATTTATGGCAGAGTGGCAATTCGTAAACCCTTGGTGACAGCAACTAATGCTTTCAAGCGACGCCAATGGTGCAGAGATCACAAAGGCTGGTCCCCAAAACAGTGGCAACAGGTAATATGGTCAGATGAATCGTCATTCACCCTATTTCAGAAGACCGGACGCGTTTATGTCTGGAGAACGCCAAAGAAGCGTTTCATCCTGAATGCCTCGTACCGACGGTGAAGCATGGGGGTGGCTCCATTATGGTATGGGGTGCGGTATCTTGGCGCGGTCTTGGGCCACTTGTTATTCTGCATGGGAGGATCAAATTCAATCACTATCTAAGCGTTCTAGGGGATCATGTCCATCCTTTTGTCCAGACTGCATTCCCTGGAGAGCGACCGCTTTTTCAAGACGACAACGCCCCTATCCACACTGCTAGGTGTGTTCAAGAATGGTTCGAAGAGCATGATGATGCAGTTGAACATCTCGCCTGGCTCCCTCAGTCTCCGAACTTGAATATTATTGAACATTTTTGGCAATATTTGGAGTCCAAACTTCGTTCCCGATTTCCACCTCCATCCGGACTTTCGGAATTAGAGACCACTCTGCAGGAGGAATGGCTTAATATTCCTTTAAATATTGTCCATGACCTTTATGCATCTATCCCACGTCGCATTAAATCTGTACTTCAGTCAAAGGGTGGTCCAACCCCCTATTAATAAAGATTTTCCATTATTTCACAGGTGTTCGTATTATTTTGTCCACCATCTGTATGTATATATTTATATGTATATATATATATATATATATATATATATATATATATATATATATATATATATATATATATATATATATATATATATATATATATATATATATATATATATATATATATATATACGTCAAAATTTTGACACAATTTGGTACTTTTCTGTTTAAATGTTTATTGCTTGCCCAAGCGATACAGACTGGGTTTGGCGCGCTGCCAAAATTATAACTCGAGACGACGGACGGTTTTAGCGTCTGAAATTTTGATTTCTGGAGGACCGTTTTGGAGGAATGCAATCCTACGTTAAAAGAATAAGAAAAATTTTGACAAACTATTAAAAAATCAATGAATTGTGCATTTTGGGTAAATATTTACTTTGCATACTAACAGTAAAAAAACATGTCTCGCTTATCTTCCTCACTTGTTTATTGTCATTTCATGCGGCCCAAACTTCATGTTTTAATATTAATATGTATTTATATCTCATTGAGATAAAAAATAACAAAAGTTAAAATTATAAAAAAGCGTGGTATTGAAATTATAAACTTATATTAAAACATCGAAAATTATAAACTTCCTTTATTTATATAAAACTAAAATACTTCGTTTTGTCATCAAATATTTGTTAAAGTTCAGATGTAGATTATATTATATTATTGGGGCGAAAGGACTATACATTTAGAAACAATATCGTGTCATACATTTCCAACACATAACAAAACAAGTATGGTAAATTTAAAGCAAATTTTCAGTTAAATAATTGAATATGATGTAAATGTATCCGTGATCCCTCCAATTTTTTTGGCGACCCCTTTGTAGGAAAAAAATATATTTCTCATTTTAAAATTACATGTGTGTCCAAAATTGATTAAGGAAATAACTAAAACCTCTTTTTTAAAGGCATGACAAAGTCCAGCCCACTGAAATTACACTGCTACAATTGCATTATAAAATTCTTCTTGGATAGATATCCCTGTATTATTAGACAAGTTTTAAAAAATAGAATACAAAAACCAATAAAATTAAGCATTTAAAAGAGAATTCAAAGTCACTGAACATACCAATCTGTAATTTTGGGAATTCGTGTTGACATTGTGCTTCTCCGTGCTTATTTTGGGGACAAAAAATAACTATATGGTAAGAATGATATATAAATTCGCAATTTTTTTAAATCAAATTTACAAACAGAGACTATTATTCGAGCACTGAAATCGATTACAGATTTACCGGTTCTATGTTAAAAGACATGACGGACTACATAATGAATCATAATATTACAATACAAGAGAAATAATATTTTAACATATAAACACAGTAACCACCATTATCTTCTCCCCGATTTCTGTTCTTTGATGAATCTCTTTTCTCCACGCTGATGCACCTCAAGATCAACCATTCTTTGTGATCTATACGTCTATAATCTTGTTTTCTCATTGGAAATTACCGCCATCTAGGGTTTGATCCTCGCGGGCGTTTCACTGAATTGAGGAGATGACGTAACCTAACGGATTGAGTTGGATAGATGGTCATTTTTATTTCGTTTACTTAATTGAGAGGGATCTTTTGCATAGAGAGGAGGGGTTAGGCCATTCCCTCTTCAAATCTGGGGCTTACGTATGTTGTCACAATTTCATTGATTACAGCCGGTCTTGCTTCCCCCCCACACACATACACAGGCGGAAGCTTTTTTTCTTAGCAACGTCACTGGAAAATTTTTTCTCGGCAAGACGACCTTTCTTGTTTGTTTGTTTGTTTGTTAATTCTGAGTGGCTTGCTCCAGAGTAGACTCGTCAAAATATTTATACATTTTTATCTCAGAGTGAGACAAAAAGGGTAACCAGAATCCAAAAAGAACAGCCATCTCTTATCCTGGTTAATATTTATTCATTATTCAATCGTCCATTAAACGGACACCATACTCGGTGGCTCTAACAAAGAGTACTGAATACTGACAGAAAATTACATAACACAAAGCAATGTTGAAAATACATCAAAACATGGACGACTAACGCCCTCTATACGTGAAAAATACAACTAATTTCCGTTACACAGAGAGAAACAAAATATGTTGGGCAACGCAAAATATTAGAACAAACAATTTGCCATTTTGCAACACAAATATATACGAGTAATAAAGATATAAAATGCGAAGCTGATGTCTACTATACTGCAAGCAAATTTGTAAAACTTTTTAGGACATTAGCTGTTAACAAACTGGCGCATTATTTACCGCAGCCTCTAGTCTAAACCTCTGGGTAAGTGAAAATTTCGTCCTACGATTATGACACTGTGGCGTAAATTTGCTATCGACAAAAAGACTCACAGGTAGACATTACAAACATACATCAAGATGATATCACATTTGTGAAGTATTGAACCGTGACAATAGTACTCCTAGTACGAAATACTACGCTCTAAAAATTCAACTTAGTCGGTACCTTTTAAAGGGAGAATTACCCTCTCCTTCAAAACTAGCTTACCAAACAAAATTCTCGTGGTTTTTGGACTGCCGATCTAGGAGGTTTGTATTAGAAAAGGGTTTGTAATCTTCAGTCACACAATCTATGAGAACAAGCGAGGGGATATATTGAGTCTACAAATTTAACAGCAGGATAGTTTTGAATCCTATGTCGACAAATTAACATGCAATATAATTTTTCATGGGATAAAAACCGACAGTCTATCAAAACTAAATGTTTGGTTACTTGTCTTAATACTTTACTACTTGCAAATGAATACAATTTCTTCGCGTTAATCTAAGGCAGTGGTTCTCAAACTTTATACAGTCTGAGCGCACTTACAATACTACAGATACTTGCTGGCGCACTGCATACAAAATAGGACTAATATCTTGTAATTTGGCGCAAATCTTTTCAAATAGGCGTGATTTAACTGGTCTTGTTTTAATAAAGTTCACCAGGTTAACAACTTGATCTAAGACCTCTCTTAAATCCTCTCCTAATGTTCTTGACATCAAGGTCTCTCTATGAAGGAAGCAATGAGTTACAATAACATTTTCGTTTTGTTCCTTTATAAAAGATACAAGACCCTTGTTACAGCCTATCATAGAAGGAGCTCTATCTGTGCAAATGCCTACACACGATTTCCACGATAACTGCCATTTATCAAGGTAGTATTCAGGTAGTTAATCAGAATGTTAAAAATGCCCTCACCTTTTGTAGTCAGGCTTAATTCTTTGCTAAAAAGAAACTGATTTGTTATTTGATTTTCGTTAATGAAACGAATGAATGCTATATTAGTTGCGCCTTCATGGTAATGTCGGTTGACTCGTCAACTTGCAGTGCAAAATCAGAACACTGGAGTTTATTACCACATACATTTTACTCAATATCAGAAGACATTTCCAAAATACGCCTGTTGACAGTATCATTAGACAGAGGTATCTAGCTTATTTTCATAGCTGCTTCATTTCCTAACATCGTACTGACAATCTTTTGGCAAGCAGACAAAATAAGTGACTCACCCAAAGTATGAGCTTTCATATTTTGTGCGATCAGTTCTGAGACTTGGTAAGAAGCAATTGGTTAAGAAACTTATCCATTTTTATGGGTGAATTACTTTTAACAAAGACAATTTTATCAACGGTAGTTATTATGAAAGTTGTAAAAGGCACAATACGTTTCCTCTTGACGGCAGTTAACAAGACAAGACACGTCCACTCACCAACGCCTGTTATGCAACACTGCCAGTTGCCACGTGATGAAAGCTAGTGCCGGTGTTAAGGCTGCTATGTACTAAGAAAAAAAATTGTATTTCTCTTTTCCTCTTCTTGCAGACTCTTGTGGTGGGAGGAGTCCAGTTGACAGTTAGCGAATTTCACCCCCTTAGGGCTGACATTTTGAGGGATTGTAATGGTTCTCTCTCTATAGAAGGGTTAAGCTCTGCCCCCAAATTTTTTATTTAAAATATATTTTTGCCATCTATTTACATGTACATAAATGCTAATAATCAAATAAAATTGGTATTGTCAGATAGCCTGAACTTTTCTGCAAAGCGCTACAGGATTCATTTTATAAATTTCGTCCACCGAAGGAATTTATGAGCGTTTAAAACACACTATACCAGATTTTCCCGCGAATAATTTAAATTTTAACATATTAATTGCATTTTTAAAAAAACGAAAAATGTACACAAATGTAAAATTTCTTTCTCTATGACGGAGTACAATTTTGTAAAAAAAATCTTTGAATTCAAGTCGGCAATCCGTGGACAAATTTTCTCGATAGATTAACATTGAGGTGAGCGAATCCAATGGGGTTAGTACATAGCAGCCTTAACATGCCGTTCCAGCCACGTTTGTTACGTGTTTTAAACGCGTAAAAAATTTGTGGATCAGAAGCTAGTTGCAAGAAAAGTAACTTATAACTATCATAATAATGTCGCAACGAAACAAGCCGAGTGTTCGTAAAGAAATGATACAATATAGTAACTTAGTATACATTTGCTTTTCATATCTGTATAGATTTTTTAGGAATACTAGAGCGCACCTGGAAAAGCTCTGGGGCGCACCAGTGCACCCGGGCGCACAGTTTGAGAACCACTGATCTAAGGCAATGATTCTCAACCACTGGTCCGGCGGATCGGCATCAGTCCGCGGAAAAATTTGACCGGTCCAAGGAGATTTTTACCTGTCCGCGTTAAAAAAAAAATTCTTATTAAAAAATAATAATAATAAAATTTTGTACGATACAATTTACGTTAATGCCGAAACTTTAGGAACTAGAATCCATAATTTTGTCTTTGAAGGTTGGAAACACTAGAGTGTGCTCGCATTTGTCAGTTATTACGCCTCGCATTTTTTTAAATTTTTTTTATTATTATTATTATTATTATTATTACTGGACGAAGTGCTCACAGCAGAGAAAGGGTTGTAATAATAATAATAATATGACGGTAATAAAAAATAAATTTAGAAATCGGCTATCGGTTGTTTTACCGCTCCGACTTAGCTTGACTAATTTAGAACTCACTATTGAAAAGTGTTAATTGAGAAAGGGCAGCAGCAATCATTTCATTAACATTTTATGTCAAATAAAAAAAAATTATAGAGATATTTAATTTTGTAGTAATCAAAGAACTGATTTTTTTATTTGTTTCTATATGCAGCGATTTTGTGATTATTTTTTATAATTTTCTGTTATTTTTCTCAAAGGTTTATTTACTTACATACAATAATAATAATAATTATATATAATAATTACAATAATTACTTATCTTCACATTTGAATATTATTGGAAGTAAATGATAATAAAAATGTTACAATTAACTTATGTAGTAGTTCTTTATTACCTAGTAAAGCTTTTGTTAAAATCCCACCGGTCCGCGAAATTTTTTAATAAATTTTACCTGTCCGAGGGCCAAAAAAGGCTGAGAAACGCTGATCTAAGGAATGGCACGCAAACAAAAGAACTACAGCAGAGAAAAGGATAACAAAATAAAAAAACGTTTGACTGTGTTACGTAAAAGGAAAAGGATTAAATAAAAGAGGAATTTAAAGAAATTTTAATTGCGTAACAGTTATGCATTTTGTAATGCAAAGCTAAACGATGCACTATATATATTTGCAAATTATGCAACACAATGAATTTATTTCTATGAGTTGATGTATTATTCTCAAAACTTTCCATGAATGAAAAGACTTTATTTCTATGCTTTAAATAAGAACGTAACAACAATAAAAAAAGTCATTTGTCTTTTAAAAACTGTGATATGCGTGAATAAAAGAAAATTTCAGTAATAAAAAGAAACCATTCTTATTCACGTTTCCGAATTCCGGAATGTTTAGAAGCATTCAGAAGGCAAAAAAAGTGCGGCAAGCGAAGTTTAATTTTCTCACTGGCGTTTTACTCCTCTGTATTATGTGCTGTCATACAGACTACAAAAAATTCTGCGATTCTGGATTTGTGAGATGAATTCTACACTTCAGCATCTCGCTTTCTGACATGCACAGGTAGTATGTAATGGAAGATTATTTGAGCACAGCAAGGCAAAAAAAAAAAAAAAAAAAAAAAAAAAAAAAAAACGTAGTGCACTCTGAAAAGTGTTTGACACATCTACGAAAAACAAAACAGGTGTCTGGCAGCTCAATTCACAGCCACTTTCGCCAAGCTACTTATTTCTACACATTGAGAGGATCCAATCATGACACGCCTAGCTTTATATTTAAATGATGGTCTGTGATCATTTCTCCGTATTGTAGGGTGACATTTTGTCGCGTTCGCTTATGCCTTTTAAGGAAAAGAATAATTTAAATTCGTTTGTAAACTTTTGTTCGAATTTATAATGTTAACCAGATTTTCGATGTGTTGGTTGATACGAAGAATTATGAGTTCTATAGAAGTTGAAATAATTTCACGACTTCATTCTGATAATTAACCAGCGAACTTAAAGAATTTACGCGAGGACACGCGGTGGTCGGATTAGCCAGGTAAAAGGATTTCGTCACATAGGATAGAGTTTTGAATTATTTTAGACCCCATTAAAAACATTAATTAAAAAGTTGTACGGAAAAATATGCAGATATTAAAATCTGCAACATTATTCTCCAAGACAGGGGTTCTCAACCTTTCAGGCTCTACGCCCCCCCCCCCTTTGAACACTGATGCGAGGTTACGCCTCCCCACCACCACCACCACCACCATATGTGGTCAATACAAGTATAGTACAATCGGAATTTGAAACTGAAGTTGGTTATTAAATGAAAATATAGAATAGATAATTTCATACACAAAATTTATTACTACTCATATCTTAATTTGGAACATATTATTATTAGAACATATGAAATCAAAGAATTAAATACAGATCAAATATATTTGAGGTAATCAAGGATCTAGGTGATGTTGGCATGTAATACCAGTCACTTTCACAACATTAATGAGGGGGCTGGCACTATTTGTCCTTGACAAGTTTTTGAATATTAGGTTGTAACTGTGACAAAGCACACCTCAGGTCACTTTCAACATCCAGACGTACGGAAATTATCGTATTTTTACAATTACGACAACTATCGTGTACGACAGTTATTGTGTTCGTGTTCGTATGTCGAAAATACGTTACGGTTACATTGTGACCGCAAAATTGAGTACAATAAATGACAGTTAGTTTTACTTTTTATTTTACTTTCTTTTTAACTCACGCCTCCCTTGAAATTCTTCTACGCCCCCCAGGTTGAGAACCGCTGCTCCAAGACATGTCTAAGTTCAGATTTCCGCGTAGGCAGGATCGCTAATAATGTATCCGCCTAGATTTTTAAGCAATATCCCTATACGAAGATGTAAAACACACCATACCAACACTTGATTATTTGAAGTGTTGGTATGGTAAATACCAACACTTCAAATAAAAGTCAACAGAATAAAATAGTCCTGATATACGGCAATAAAAATTAGCGGCATGACTTAACAAATTACTAGAATTTTGTATCCAGGCTTTCAGCTGTACGCAGCCGTTGATGAGATGCACATTCCATCTATTGATGATTTAGGATTCCAGAGACCAGAAAACTTTCCTACTGCCAGTCTAACTGAAATTATTTATGCTTTATAAATAATTTTTATGAGTAAAAGATAAAAATACAACCAATAACCTAATCGGAATTTAGATACCAGAGAAAAATCCATCACGTAAACAAGACGTTACATTATTTGCCAAATGTAATCGGACATCTCCGAATATGCAAATATTTGCAACCTCTCATATGCAAATGAAGATGCGCACTGCGTATTAGGTAGTTTATAAAACGTGATCGTCTAGCAAAACTTGAAATTTTACTGGAATCTGTTACAGCGCCGAACTTAACTGATTTCCAAAGAAGTGTCAGCATATGATGCTACTCAAGGAACGTGCTGTTGCTGGTCGTCCTGGCATCCTGAAATCAATTGTAGCATATGCCATTCGAAGATGGAAGGCTACCGTCCCCGACCTGGGAGGCCTGACTAAATCGGGCGATCGAGACAAGAGACGGTTAATCAGGGTTCTAAAGAAGAATCGCTCTCCCACTGTTTAAGCATTGGCTTCAGAGGTTGCCCAAGCCAAAGAAACTGATTGATATCAGAACCCGTACGGAATGCATAATATCGGATACCATGGAAGATCAACTGCGCACAAGCTCCACATTACTCAAACTAATGCCAGAGACTGACTGAATTTGTTCAGCACGTCATTCATGAACAATAAGAGGGGGAAAAGGTTATGTGGAGTGATGAATCACGCTTTCAAATTTCTCCAGTCGGATGGACGTGCCTGGGTATGGCATTTGCCCGTAGTAGCGTATTTTTATCTCTTTTCCGACAACACCAGTTCTAACAGTGAAAGTCGGAGAGAGTTCTGCCATGGTCTGACCCTGTTTGTTTCTGTTGAGAATGGTTGAGTCCTTCAGCTATGGACTCTGAGAAGTACATTAACGTTTTAGATGATGGCGTGCTTCCTACAATGAGGCTGTGTATCGGAACAGACACATTCAGCATGACCTAGCCCTATGCCACACTTTTGTCTCAACCATGCCTCAACCGATCTCTTGTTGGGGCCTGGTTTGCATAATAAAATATACGAAAGTTGGACTGCCCTGCTCAGAGTCCCGATCTCAATCCTGTCGAACACTTATAGGGCAAGCTAGAACGTCGAATTCGTCTCCGACTGAGATCGCCCTCCGTTGCGAGATCTTTGGCAGAGACTTAATCGAGGAATGGAGACAAATTCGGAAGACACCTCAAAAATTGGTCGAAAACATGTCCAGAAGAATAGAGGTAGTCATTGCGGGCGAATGTGGTGCAACGATATATTGATTTAAATAAATACATATAATAATAAATACACTTTTCTTCTTCCGACCTATGTGTGTGATTTCTTTAGGTAATAATAATGAAAAAGGCGTTTCATTGTCTTAAGAAAATCACACCGAAAAACAAATTCAATAGTGGACCACATAGCGTCCCGAAAGTTTATTCAGCAGGTTTAATAGAATTAATCCTGAATTTCCGCTTTTGTCGTTGTGAAAGAATTCCACATGGTCACTTTCTGCTTTAAAATGAGGATGACTATCAGTAGAGTGAGAAATGTCGCAATACAGGATGAAATATCGCCAGAAATGTTATCACCGAGTAAAACCTTTCTGAAAATATCTTTCTCCCTCTGCAGGATGATACAGTTGCTCATTGATTCGTGCTCCCTCCGACTTCCTTTTGGGGGACAAATTACCCAAAATTGCTCTTCAGCTGACACGCTGCTGGTAGGGGAGAATACTTGGAAAATTGGCTGGTGAGATTTATGTGTCAGTCAAATGACTTAACACTCTCGGATAGTACGAGATATGAAACAGAAATGATATTAAACCACTTATAAAAGAAACTGCATATAAGGAATTCATTTATATAGCTTGAACCTCTATACACTAATGAATTTCTAACATTTTCAGCTTTATATCACAGCTAGTAGAGGTTCAAGAAACATGTAAAAATGCCATGAATGTATTTGCGCATTCATTTCAAAGAATATATGGGATGGATCCATTAAATTAATAGTTTACGAACATTTATATTTGGGACTTCAAATCACCTTCAGTAACAGCATCTTTGCAAAATTCAAGTAAAAAAAAAAAATCAGATTATTTCAATGTCAACCTAGAAACATAAACAAAACTGAGAAATAAACATGTTTGTAAAAGCTACACAGTAAATGCTGTTTAAATCGTGATTTCTTTTGGCGATACGCAACTAGAAAAAAAATTACTTCAAACTACTTGGACAAAAAGCCTTAGAGCCTTTAACCTAAGCCCTAGGCCTCTTTAACACGTTTTGATTTATTTTCCCGTTGTGCGCATATATCTGAAACGAAAGCGCAAATGACAATATTTTTTCCCTTCCAAGTAACAGGAAAGAAACAAAGAAAAACGTTCATAAATATTTAATCATTATTTAACACACATACATAATTAATCGGTAAATCTTTGCTTAGAAATTTACTGCAGTGTTCATCATAAATGATACGCCTTAGGCATGTTTTCGAAAAGCAACGAGGGACAATACGGCATAAATGCGTATTAAGTGATCTGCATAAAGTACACATCATTTGAGATCAAAATAAATTTTATATATTTTTAGAAAGTGCTTCTACCATTCAGAGTTAATTTTCCTATATATATATATATATACAGTGAAACTTCTCTAGCCCTCCACCCCTATTCGACGGCCACCCCTCAAAAACGGCCACTGTTTTCGGAATTGCGACTGGTGTATATATATATATATATATATATATATATATATATATATTACATTTTCAAATAATTTAAATGATTTCTATTTTCTTCAATTAATGTGAAGTTAATATCTACGAAATCAGAATTTCGCAATAAACGGCCACATATGATTTGATGCTAAAAAAACTGTACTATAAGGTTTTTTTAAAAACTAACTTACAAACACATATTTTCTTTTTATTTTCATTAAGAGGAACAATAAAGAGGTTATTCCTAAACCTCCCAGCTGTCTTTATATAAAAACACATGGTCTTTATTTACTTTCAAACATTACAGTGAAAAGAATGATTTTGCTAAGAAACACACCTATCATTATGCTTTATTTAAGTGTTAGACAAAAGGACGGTAATTAAAGAAAGAACCTTTGACTAAAATAAAATATGTTATTAAAATAAACTACCAGTTTAAAATGCACTGACATGTTTTTTATTACGTTTATTTTAACAATGCAAGCGCTTAATGAATCAAGCAGTTAGGGAAAGCTGATAATGGAGAGCATTATTCGCTTTTTATCAAAATGAACTTAAGCAAGCTTGAAGAACTCAAAAAGCGATATTACTTTATAGAAAGCTGCTGCGAGAAAGAAAATAGGGTAGATTGGGAACGGGAAACATTTTATCTAACAAAAAATAAATTTCTAATTATTTTAAAAATTAAATAAATACGTGTATTGATTGCTTATATATTCCCTTCTTTATATTATAAATCTAAATATAATGCATTGTATTTTTAGGATTTATAATAATATGCGTCTTCACCAAAGGCGTCGCAGGCCATGTATAGCCCGCGGGCCGTATGTTGTGCAGTCCTGAACTTAAGTATTTTCGAAATTGCTCATTAAATTTCGAAAATGCTTAATAACTTTCTTTCATATAATCTTACTTTATTTTATAATACACATAATTAGTAAAACATTAATAAATAAATACAGACAGACTCGAAACAGAAATTAGTGGCATTTCCGTGAAAACAGTTTACATCACAAACCGCACTTTTTAAAATATTAAGGCTGCTGTGTACTAACCCTATTGGATTCGCACACTTCAATGCAGTGGCGGCTCAAGTCCAGAGATTCGGGGGGAGGGGGCAACGTTGGCTCTTAGGGTTTTATATATATATATATATAAACATCCTCTCATTTTAAATTTAAGCTAATTTAGTATTAGGTCTACAGATTATATAATTTTAGGCGATGAAAAAAAAATACGCCGGGCTTTTGGGGGGGGGGGGCGGGGGGGGAATTGCCCCTACCGCCCCCCCCCCTGGAGCCGCCTTTGCTTCAATGTTAACCTATGGAGAAAATGTGACCAAGGATGGCCGACTAGGATTGAAAGACATTTTTTTAATTGTGCTCCGTAATAAAGAAAGAAATTTTACAACTAGGGGCATTTTTCGTTTAAAAAAAAAGCAAATATTTTAAATTTTAAATTATTCGGGGAAGAAATCTGGTCTGGTTTGTTTTAAAGTCTTCTAAATTCCTTTTGTCGACGAAAGTTAAAAAACGAATCATGTTGCAAGGTGCTGTTCAGGCTATATGAAAATACCATTTTTACAGGATTCTCAGCATTTATGGAGCTACAAATAGCAGACACATTTTCTCCATAGGTTAACATTGAGGTGAGCGAATCCAGTAGGGTTAGTACACAGCAGCCTTAAGTATTTTCGAAATTGCTTATTAAATTTCGAAAAAGCTTAAAATCTTGCTTTCATATAATCTTACTTTATTTTACAATACACATCATTTTCAGAACATTAACAAATAAATAAATAAATACACACATCAAAAAGAAAAAACAAAAACTCAGTGAAATTGCCGTGAAAACAGCTTACATTACAAACCGCACTTTTTAAAAATATTAAAGACTCAGGAGAATCGACGCAGTATTCAAAAGGGACAGGTAAAAGAATTCTCTCGTCAAACCTGGCGTATCTCTTTCACCGCAGAACGAAAATAAGCGGCTGTGCCCCGGAAGTACAACAGCACGCAAGCGAATTCCGACTCCCATCAACAAATCGCGTATCATCACCCACAAACAGAAAGATTCGCACAACAGGTCTGACCCAGTTACCAGAACAGGCGAAAACCGATATAGAACAATAACGGCTGAGTGATATACGCCGGGCAACTAACGCGTTTTTAAAAAAAAAAGTCTGAAACGGAATACGCTTAAAAATAGAGAAATCTAATTTTAGAGGAGGAGCGCGCACGGGAAACTTGTAGATCTTAACTTTCGAGACGCGCGCGCGGGAAGGTAAGAAAACAACGTCAAAACAAAAAAAAAATATTACAGTTTTCAAACTGCTTCAAATCACTCGAAAATGATAGAAAAACACGTGAGTCACTCTGTAAAAACAATGCTACCAATTAAAGCTGGGTCATGTTTTCTACAGTAAAATTCAGTATGTCCTCCTGTAAATGAGGCTGTTGAAAATTTTCTGGAAACGCAAATTAGTCTGAACCGCCAGATATTGTTCCCTATTATCAATTCGCCTTAATTAAGAAAGGTTAGAAAGAATCGTCCTAATGAACGTTGATATGACTCACAAACAAAAATAACAATTAAAAATAACAAAATAATTTCCTGGGGAATAAAATAAAAATTTATGCATTTTTGTAATTTTCATTACACTCTTTTTAAAACAAAAAATCTTGATCATTGAAAACCACTGAATAGTTTTTTATGGTTATACAAGACTATTTTTGGGAATTTATGCGCACAGCCTGGCATCAATTAAGCAAGGACGATAAAAAAAATTCAGTGTAGAGCAAATGGCAACATTCTTGAAATTTTATGCTGCATCTAACAGCACTAAAAAACCAAGAAAACACGTTATAAAGAAAATGTGCGGCTAAGTGCATTCATTATAGAGGGAAAGGTTTGTTTTGTAAATAAATGCTGAATGTAAAATTGATAAAAAGACTTTCTTGGTATTTAAATTCTTATGAAGTGCTTCAATTTCACAGGATACGCAAATAAGGGAGTTCCAACGTATTGCATGAAATTCTGACTCACAACGCAAAAACGACATGAGCCAACCGAAATTTTGAGAACCTCCGCGAGAAGCAGTTCCCCAATCCCAACGAAGTCAGTGTGAGCCATTCGGGTTATAATATTTCGGTTATGGTAGACTAGATATTATAACCCGAATGTGGGTACAAACTATACTGTATATCATGTGAGAGAACTATGTATAAACTCATATATCATTGCTGTATCTTAACTATAAAAATTGTGCGAGATAGTATGTCTATGGAATTTTAGTCGATTATTCTGACTTTGGGAACGTCTAAATAATTTCTCTCTCTATTTCACAGTTTCTGGATCAACCCCAAATCAACAATCTTTTGTTTCACATAGAACTGATGGATTGGAAACCGATTAATTGTATTTCAAGGTTCTCGATGTTCAACTATACACGAGGTTGAACTACCTAATCGCAATGATTCTTTCCTAAACGTAATGTTTCGACTGTGGTACCTGTCCTCCCACAGTCCATAAATATCCTCTTTCCCCGTCATACATTTCACGACACGATATTTAAGCTGGCATTTAGGCTAAGTTCGGAGATTGAAATCGTTTGTTTCTATCGTAGATTTCTATGACTAGCGGTCTACTACTTGTCCTTTCAATAATTCTTATGGCCGTAGATGAATTCCATAATGACAAAGCACTTTAGAAAATGATCCGGTTTAGCCTAGTCCATAGATGGCGAACATACGGCACGAGTGCTAGAAGTGGCACGCTAGACAATTTTTCTGGCACTCAGTGGGTAGATTTTGGACGAAGTTGAACATCGAGAACCTTGAAATACAATTAATCGGTTTCCAATCCATCAGTTCTATGTGAAACAAAAGCTTGTCGATTTGGGGTTGATCCAGAAACTATGAAATCGAGAGAGAAATTATTTAGACGTTCCTGAAGTCAGAATAATCGACTAAAATTCCATAGACATACTATCTCACACAATTTTTATAGTTAAGATACAGCAATGATATATGAGTTTATACATAGTTCTATCACATCATATACAGTATAGTTCGTACCCACAATGCATAAATAATTTACTAACTCACAAGATTTTTTGGGGGGCCGCTTGCTTCTTAAACTCTTAGACACAAAAAGAGTTAAAAGCTGCTCAGTCACAGTTAAATTGTTATTAACGCCTATATCTTCAGAAGATGTATGTTTAGGTATGTACATGTCCTCCATATATACACTGCTCAAAACAATTAGGGGAGCACATGGTTTTAAAAAATATAAGCAAATACTTACACCGATAAGTAACATAAAATAAATCATCCATAATTTAAAGCCTAGCAGGAAACAGATGAAGAAAACTTCATATGCAAATCAAAGTTCATGACGTCAAAAACCACAAAAAGAACATAATGGCGGAAATCGGGATGTTGCAGAAACGTCTGTTTCACTGCCTAACTGTGAAATTCGATTGCTCAGTTATTCTTTTTGAGAAAAGGTGACTTGAAAATGTCTCAACAACGTGATTTACCGGAATCCATGGCATGGCGTATTATAGGCAGACTTGAATCCGGGCAAACACAACGTAGTGTCGCGGACGCTGTTGGAGTCGCTAGAAGTGTCGTTGCAAGGCTGTGGAATCGATTCCAAGAAACAGGAATGTTAGACATCGACCAGGGCAAGGTCCGCCACGCGCCACTACAGCAACTGATGACCGGTATATACTGTTAACAGCTCGTCGAAACAGAACAGACAATGCTACTCAGCTGCAAAGACAGTTGCTCTTGGCAACAGGACGAAGGGTGTCCAGCCAAACAGTACGTAATAGGCTTCTTCAGGGAGGTCTCTATGCACGTAGGCCAATGGTCTGCATTCCGTTGACCTCACGCCACCGTGCGGCCCGAAGATGGTGGGCTGCTGAACATCGAGATTGGGAGCAACATGATTGGAGCCAAGTGCTGTTTACAGACTAGTCCCGATTCAGTCTGGAGTGTGACACCCGACGTGTTTTGGTATGGAGGGAAAGGGGCACTCGAAATAACCCCATATTCGTTCGTGAAAGGTCACAATAGAGACGAGCATGGGATTATGGTATGGGGTGGAATCAGCATAGGTGGACGTGCGGACCTGTATATCATTCGGAATGGTACTTTGATGGCCCGAAGGTATGCAGACGAGATACTGAGACCTCATGTCATACCTTACGCTGCAGCCATTGGAGATTCCTTTGTTTTCCAGCATGATAATGCCAGACCGCATACAGCTCGTCTTGTGGAGAACATGCTTGAAGCTGAAACAATACAGCGTATGGAATGGCCAGCGTCCTCTTCTGACCTGAATCCAATCGAGCATGTTTGGGACATGCTGGGACGAAGCATTGCTGCGAGACCTTGGCCTCCTTTTACTCTCCGAGACTTGGATTCTTCTTGGAGGCACTTCTTGAGGAGTGGAACAGTATTCCCCAAAGTCTTATCAATAGCATCATCGCATCCATGGAAAACAGGTGTGCAGCAGTCTTAGCTGTTCGAGGAAACCACACGCCATATTAAAAATCTTGCATCATTTCTAAACAATACTTCTTTTATCGTTTACATGTAACCAAATTGTTGCCCTAAATCATCTTTTCATGTTTTTTCCATATTTTAAAAGAATTAAAGCTTAAGTTCAATTTTTTTTACGTCTTTTTTTCTGTATTGCGCATTGATACGCGTGTACTATCCATTTTATGCCAATACATGGCTGTCTCGCACGGTTTTCTTAACTTCCCTGCTTGCTCCCCTAATTTTTTTAGCAGTGTATAATATATACCTATACAGGGTAGCTCGACGAGGCATCTACAACTTTTCAATATGAATACATAGAAATGGAGACACCACCTGGTAATGAAGTTGACGATAGAAAAACATTGAAAAAGCTGATGCCAAAAATTAAAAACTATTATACAGAAATATGTGAATTTTCGTCATAGAGCATTTCCGGTACTGCTGAATTTTAAATTCTGTTTACAAAACTCTGTTGTTTATTTCACGAAAAAGCATTATGAATACGCCTAAGGCCGTCTGCACACGGGGCAACTCAAAAGAAACTGATAACTGACTCGTCCGACGGGTTTGTAACCAGTTGCGTCGTGTGCGTGGCTCCATTCAATTACATAGGTTGCGACTCATCACGGACTGGTTTGTGATTTGAGTCAGTTATCAGTTTCTTTTGAGTTGCTCCGTGTGCAGACGGCCTAAGACTGAGCGTCTAGACCTAGAATCATGTCTAAAATACAGAAACAAATTGAAAAAAAGTCTGAATATAGAATCATATCTATAAGAAGGTAAAATTAAAAACTGCAATGCTAATTTAATTTATTTTGAGATCTAATTTTCTTAAAAATATGATATGAATATACTATCCTTTTTATAAAAGTGAAACATGTCAACTCGAACCCCGTTATAACGAACTTCAATGGACCAAAGGTTTTGTTCGCTTTATCCGGTGGTTCGCTATATCCGAACCGTTAAGAAAAATACTAGAGTTCACAAAATGTATAACTCATTAGTTGCAATGTGTATTCAATAATGATGTATTAAAAAAAAATGATAAAATCTATTTAAAATCATCATTAATGAATTTAATCGACTACATTAAACTGACACAATACTAATTAAATTACGTACAATAGGAAAATGACGGGACCAACATTTTCGTTCGTTATATACCGGGTTCGCTATAACGGGGTTCGATTGTATAAACCGAAACAATTTGAAAATATACAGCAATAATCTAACAACAATATTAAAACTGTTAAAATCTTAAGAAAAATAAAATTACAGGTTTTTTCCAAATATTCCTTTTTATCTTTTTCCTGACGAATCCTTCAACCAACCATTGAACTCTCGACAACGGCAGACAACAAAATATTACAACATTTTTCGAAGATGAGTTATATCCAAGTATCTCTCTATCGTTATCAGAGAGATTGACTAAGTTCCGTGATAACTTAATTGCTTGAGAATCGCTTTTGCAGTTACAATCTCGAGATAAGAGGGCTGAAAAATCCCGGATGTGCGACACACATCGCATTATCACTTAAAACGCCAGAAACTTTTACTCCAGTTTCTCTTCAGTACTCACTCTTGCTCTGGAAACAAACGCAGATGGAATCTTTTAAATTCAAATGATCATTTCTGAGTGATTCAGGGTAAAATTTATCATGTCGTCAGCGCGTGTTGGGCCACGTGCCCTTTCTTTAAGTTCCTAGATTAGAAGGGGTTTTTTTTTTTTTTTTTAAGGGACCAAAAGTCATTATGATTATGTACAACACATGGCAACACTTCAGATGAAAGTTGTTAGATAGTGTATACATGACATCATAAGAATAAAAGAAGATATTTAAAGAAATGAAGCAGTTTAACAGCGCTGAATTTTGCATCATCTTCTTCTAAAGTACTTTTAATTTACGCAGAAAACGCAATGAAAGAATTATTGCTGACAGTAACAAAGCAAGTAAGAAAAAATAAATTTAATTAAAAATTTTGCGGACTTCCTAATGACAAAAAAATTAACCCGCTTTAAAAAAAAATGTTAACAAATATTTCGGAATAAATATACAATTTTTCAGTCTAACTGTCTTCATTGCCTATATAAGATATTTTCGAAGCCTATTCAAGACTTCAAAACTCGTATGAACAAAAAAATATGTGTAATATTGCTTAAGGCTGCTATGTACTAACCCCATTGGATTCGCTCACCTCAATGTTAATCCATCGAGAAAATTTGTCCACGGATTGCCGACTTGGATTCAAAGATTTTTTTTTAAAAAATTGTACTCCGTCATAGAGAAAGAAATTTTACATTTGTGTACATTTTTCGTTTTTTTTTAAAAATGCAATTAATATTTTAAAATTTAAATTATTCGGGGAAAAATCTGGTATAGTGTGTTTTAAACGCTCATAAATTCCTTCGCTGGACGAAATTTATAAAATGAATCCTGTAGCGCTTTGCAGAAAAGTTCAGGCTATCTGACAATACCAATTTTATTTGATTATCAGCATTTATGTACATGTAAATAGATGGCAAAAATATATTTTAAATAAAAAATTGGGGTCAGCGCTTAACCCCCTTATAGAGAGAGATCCATTACAATCCCTCAAAATGTCAGTCCTAAGGGGGTGAAATTCTCGAACTGTCAACTAGACTCCTCCCACCACAAGAGTCTGCAAGAAGAGGAAAAGAGAAATACGATTTTTTTTCTCAGTACATAGCAGCCTTAACAGTCTATAGAATATGTAAATCTAACTTTCGCCCTGAACAATACAGTTAGACAGGGTAAACAAAACTACACCAACTTATGTCACAACTTTCATGTATGGAGAACACTTATTTTCAGTTTTAAAAAAGCTTCTTTTGAGCTTAAAATATAACTTGAAAAGTTCTGTCATTTATTGTCGATGCAGTACAGGTCGATTATTTACATTAAAATGCGTTGTTTTCTTTGCAAACTCGATTTAAAACAGAAAAGATCCTTTCAGCAACATGATAGAAAAAAATTGAAAACGATATTAGCCTTGAACCAGAGTGAAAGAATTTTTTAAAAATCCAAAATCTGAATCTAATATTTAAAAAAAAAAGTTTGAGCAGATAACATCAATAAATAATCTTGAGCAGCAGCTCAAGAATATTTATTGACGTTATCTGCTTAAACTGTTATCTGGTTAATTTGCGAATGAAAATGATTCTTTAATTTAAACTAATGCCTCCTACTCAAACACGACAGGATCTTCCCGTCTTTTTATGCCCTGCCTTTTTTTTTAAGTCACACCCGGTTTATGAATCACGACTAATTTTCAAAAGCTTCACAAAACCTTGAAAAATGCGTGGCTTGTAATTGTCTAGATTATGCTCTCATTTTCCATATTAAGAGTGTCACAAAACTTCCATTTTTTTTTGCTTTACATGCATTTCGTAATGATTATTTTCCTGATTTTTCTTTTTTTCCGTGTATTTACATAAACATCATTACATATACAAAACAGCATATAAATGGGTTTTCTTTTTAAATAAAATTTAAGGCACGTCTAGTATTTGCCTACATTCTATCATTATACAGTGGACCCCGATCTATCTTTTTCAAGGGACCTATTGCACTGAAAGATAAATGCGGGAACATAAAGAAATATTATCATTGGGACTTGATGAAATGAACGACACATACGAGAAAACAATGATTCGGGGAATGATCAATCAAAGTTCCACTGTATTTATAATTGCTTTATACGTCCCCTTTTGTAATTAGTAAAGTTTTCTAATAATTTATATTCGGAATTTATAAAAATTTTTATCTGTAAAATTTTTAATCATATTAAAGGACAAATTTTCTTTTCAGATTTACTTATGCTCCAAGGCAAATACATTCGGAATTTTTTTCTGTCCAAACAGAAAATTTTGTAGACAGATCAATTAAAATAGAATACATAAATACCGAACAAAATTTCTTAGCGATACCGCACAAGCAATTCCGATATATCCTTTGAAACACAGAAAATCGTGACCCGTTCCGATATAGAAAGGCTTCAATTACAGATGTGCGACAGGGTACGCATAGCACATCATAAAAAAAATGTTAAATTGGGTAATGTTGTCATCGTTGAAACATGCAATTATTATAAAATTATTTTTAAAGCTCTATAGTATGTTTTAAGTACACACACTAAAAAAAAAAAATGAGAATGTGCCTTTTTTTTTAGAATTTTGCGTCCCAGACCCCAGTAATATTATGGGGGAGACTAAATCAGCACACCAGGAAGTGATAGTTCACTTAATACATATACATAAACGATATTCCAGTCACCGATAACTATCTCCTCAGCTAATTGCGGACCGTACTTTTAGTAACCAGATAACTAGCAATCATGCTTGTTTAGATAAATTTTGGCCCCCACAACACGCGATCGATCAGCTTACCCAAAACATTTTCAATCGTTCTCTGGAGAAGATGGCATTTCCAGAGTACCCTCTTATGCAAAATACGCTAACCCATGGGAAGTCTCCGGAATTTCAAATGATTTGGCGTAGAAACAGATAAGGTAATCGGAATTCCTAATGGCAACACAGTATTGTTTAGAGGGAAAATCTAAGCTGAGAGCCGATTGCATTATTATGCTGGCATACTGAGAGGCAGTACAGCCAAATAAATGGAAGAATTCGCAATTCCGGAACAACCAACAATCCATTAAAAAAAAAAAAAACTTAAAACATAATATCACGCATAAAAAAAACTAATTATTTAGCAGAAATACTTCCACAAGACCCTCATCTATCGAACTTTGCGAACACGCACATTTTTCATGTAATTACATACATGAGTTAACAAAGTTTTTTAAATGGTTATCTCTATATGAAGTAGCACTATTTCCTTTCATTACGCACCCTCGACAGTGTAGGAAAAAAAAGAATGGTTCATAAAAGCTTTAATTAACGAGTGATGTGAAATTGAGAGCGGCACCATCAAACGTTTCTAACGCCTGTCTTCGCATTTACTTAACACATTTTTTTCGTAGGCGTCTTCTTTTTTTAACACACGTAGTTATAACATGTTTAACTACATCTGCATCGTTATAAGAATCGGAAAAGTTACCGAGAAACAAAAATGTTAATATATATATATATATATATATATATATATATATATATATATATATATATATATATATATATATATATATATCCGAGAAATTTAATTTATGTATAACTTTCCAGTTATAAATAATATATATATATATATATATATATTACAATTATCAGAAGCGAAAAGAAATAACGATAAATACTCAAAAAAGAAGATATTTTCTGAAATTTACCAGTAATGACATTCAATGAACAATATAATATTTACACTGAAACATTTAATTAGCTATTGTTAAAGAAAATTTGCAATTGACACGTTTGGAACATTTTTTGCAATCTGATAGCTTAATTTCAGACCTGATGTCACATACTTACTTAAAACGAGTAAAAATGAAAACAAATTAACATACATTTCGTTCGTCATTTTTCAAACGGAATGACATTAAATAACTATAAATTATCGCGGGAATTTATATTGACTTTGAATCTTTAAAATGCAAAATAATTTTAACTCTTTAGAAGTACATTAAAAGTAACACGAATGCGTAATTAAGTTTAATATAAAGATAATATTAAAACGATTACACTCATTAAAATTTACGAAATGTTTTAAGGCAGAAACATGTAACAAATGCTTTAGCTCAAACACTTGGAAAATAATAATAAAGCACGTGTTGCATACACTAAGTAATCTTATAATCAAATTTTAAATTTAACGAAACAACGTGATAGCCCTACTAACTAATGTAATACATAGTTTTGGAATTTAAAGTAAAAATGCGGAAATGAAAATGTCGAAAATATTAAAATATAGAATTCTAAAAGAACACTCTAAAAAATATAAACAAGAAGAAAACGCTCGCGCAAGTAACATTTATTTTCAAAACAATGATTTGGATTTTTCAAAACAAAAATATTTTTAAAAGTATTTCTAAAATGCAGAAACAAAAGTAAACAAAACGTGGTTTACCTGATCTAGTTTCATGCCGGCCGATGTCAGTTCAAATTTTAGTGACACCCCTTAATTTCAAGTCAGCTGGATGTAACACCCAAGTCTGTAAACAATACACTTCCACGCTTTCTTCGGAAACTCAAAACACCAACTTCGCAAAGCGGCGCACGTTGTTTGAAACACCAATAGTTGTATCAGACGGGGTAAGGGAGCCTTTTTTTTTCGCGGTTCACCCGTAGGCGCGCCTACAGCGGAGTCGCTACCATTCCGACCTGACCTGTGACGCCATTGGATGTAGAGGTAACTTTCCTTATTAAGTCAAAGGGCGCAGGCGCGCATCGGCGTTACGTCACAGTTTCGAAAGAACCGAGGGATTTTCTTTTTCGCCGTGCGAAAGATTCTAGCAGACGATTTTTGTTTTAGAGAAGAACTTGATTTTCAAGGGGTTTTCAACAATATTTTTCAGGCTTTATGCAGCGAGAATGCCGATAGACGTAATTATACACGACATTTAAAGTTAATCAGGATATATAATTGCTTGATTAATTGAGCTTTATTACGATGGTGCAAATGGCACCAATTTTAAACAGAAGATTGATGAGCTGGTATCGGTGAACAACGTTTTAAATTATACTATGCAAACGAGAACAGAAGAAAATTAGTTTTTCTGATCAGATTCTGCACAGAGATAAGGAAGTGCCAGTTAACCTTTATCATTTGTAAATCTTGTCCTTGCACTTGCCCTTCTACTCTAAGATACTTCGGCATAATTTTATTTTGTTTCTGAAGTGAAAAAAAATCTTTCATCACATTATATTTAGCATTCTTTGACTGTTTTGTTTACGATTCCGAGATTACATTTTCTGTATTTCTTACACGATTCTTTGTGGAATGGTCATGTAACAACCTTAAATTTACGGAAAGGTAATGAGAAGTTAATTACATAGGTACAGACAGTAATTATTCATGTCTGATTATGCTATAAAATCTGTCAAATTTAACGTCGTTAAAACTGATAAATTAAACATGGGATTGACTATTTTTCCCCCTTCAAGGAAAACTTTAAAATTATAAATACAAACGTGTAACGAGACATCTCATTTCTCGGGCTTTTTATCGTTTGACAGAGATTATAACAGGACAGAAATTAGAAAGTAGCGAACGTTTATCAAAATTCTAACATTAAAGTCTATCTATTCATATACTATAATTCAAAAAGTTATATTTGCGTCAACTGCCAAATTGTCTTTAAAACAAGAGTTAATTTACAACAAATAAATGCAGATTATGGGAAAGGTTCGTACTTAAAACCTAATTCGCGTATAAAAGTAACATTTATAAAATTTAATGTTTACGAAAGCGTTAAATTTAGGAAACTGAAAAACTCTAAATTAATCTTCTGTAAGCTTTATATAACTGCAAATTTTCTTGAAATGTTTGCTTGGCGATGAAATTGACTGTTCATATTTAACTTCCCGAGGGCTTGCAAGATTAAGACGAAAGAAATATTTATTAGATAATTTCGGATAAAATTTTATTAATAAAATTTTTCTAATTACCTTTTTCCTTTGTTAGAGTTGTCACAACTAAGCGCATTGCTTCAGTCAAAAATTAGGTAAGCAAATATAGCGCTAGAAATTAAATCTTATCCTTTTTGATTACGAACTCAACAGCGAGAATATACAAAACATGACAAAACCAGATGTCTATATATTGTTGTTGTTGTTGTTTCTAATGCCCCTTGACCAGGGTCCACATAGGTTTCGGGCTCAGTAGTGCGGCTCCTGTTTATAATAGCACCGCAAGGGTCGGAATCCAACTTGGCTAGGTGGCACCCCAATTTTGGCCGAGTACACCCAGTGGCGACATCTGAGAGGATCGTACCTTCCCCACCCACTGACGTCATAGAAGGACTTTCCGGTCTACGGATTTAACGTGCCCGTTTCCGGCCTAGACACGAAAGTATTTAACAGCGTTTGTCGAGATTCGAACCGAGCACCCTCAGTACCGAAAGCCGACGCGCTACCGATAGGCTACCTCGGTCCCTCTGTATATGTGTGTGCACGAGTTTAATGGTGGAAATGTTTAATTATTCCATATTAGCGCCTCCTTTCAGCATCCATAACTATTTTTCTATACGGGTACAATAATAGGGAACTATAAATTTTTTTCTAACACCGTCAAGTGCACCCTCTTTTGTGCTGCTCTCACGTTTCACAAAAATTCAAGTTATTCCGCTAGAAAAAGACCTAAGGCGTCTTTAGAATCAGGCATGTTGTCAAGTTATTTGAAGTCATCATCACTTCTCGTAATTCAGCTTTCTGCAATTGTGTTTTATTGGATATGGACATACACATTCCACTAGCCAATGTTGGTCAAATCTACTTCACGTTGCTTTAATAGGGGGGAAAAAGGACAATGATAAATAATCAATGCACCTAAAAACGTGATAACTCTGCCCCGAAAAATAATCTGACTCTTAGTAATTCATCAGTTGCCGACCGCATATAATTCTATAAGGCTATTTATCCAGAGGAAATTGAAAGACCTATTTTATCAAGTATTAATTAACATAAATATTAATAAATTATGGGTTGTTAATAGTGCATACATTCCAGATTATCCAATGGGGTACCTACCGTAAGCCCGAATCCTGAATTTGCAGCTGCAGTTGACAGGTGGTAAATATACATAATTATAAGTATAAATTAGGGTGATTATAAACTTGTATAATTTATTTACATACCTACATACAATAAGGATCACAAATATTTTAATTTTCAGGCTCTTGAGCCAGAAGTATGGAACCAGCAAAGTAACTTCGATGCCCGCACTACGAAACATATTGAAGGTTGGCATCATGCCTTAAACAGTGCAGTTGGAAAATCGCATGTTAATATTTATGAATTCATAAATCAAGTAAAAATCCAACATGAGAACTCTGAGAATCAAATGGCATTATTGGATGCAGGCAATAAACCACCTAGAGTGAAAAAAACATTTGAAAAGTAATGAAAAAGTAAAGTGACTATATTAACGAAGAAATAACACTGCAAGCATTTATATCTGCTGTTGGTTATTGTTTTGTATAGTATTGTTTTGTATTATTTATTATATTAATAAAACATGCTTTAATTTTAGTGTTAACCGTTAAAGCACCTTTTTTCAGAAATATATTTGTTTTGTTTTTAATATTCGGAATTCGAGCTCTCAGGAATTCGGGCTTTCGGTGAATTCCGGTTAATTCGGAATTCGGGCTTTTGGTGAGTCACCATCCAGGGAAAGATTCGGTAGCAACGATCCGGCTTTTTGACTGGTCAGGACTGTTCGGCTAAACATCTGAGCGGTTTGAAAATTCTAGAGAGTCCATTCCGCACTATTTGTGGTAAACCACAAGTCATGGACATTTCACAACTGCAGCCCTGTGAGGCACTGTCGGCTCTAGATCTCTGCAGCCGATAATCGGGAGGCAAGAGCATTGAGAAATTAATACATTACAGTTTCCTTCTTCGTTTTACTTTTTATTTTCTTGTTGTTGTCTGTTTTCTTGTACCCTTTTTCTTGCTGTTTTTGTTTATTCCTTGTCATTGGAAATTTTTTAAAAAAATCATCAGTTTTAAGGCTGCTGTGTACTAACCCTATTGGATTCGCTCACCTCAATGTTAACCTATGGAGAAAATGTGTTCAAGAATTGCCGGCTTGGATTGAAAGGTTTTTTTTATAATTGTACTCCGTAATAGAGAAAAAGTTTTACACTTACGGGCATTTTTCGTTTTTTTTTTAAATGCAACTAATATTTTAAAATTTAAATTATTCTGGGAAAAATCTGTTGTAGTGTGTTTTAAACGCTCATCAATTCCTTTGGTGAACAAAATTTATAAAACGAATCCTGCTGTAAGGTGCAGAAAAGTTCGTGTTCTCTGAAAATACCATTTTTATTGGATTATCAGCATTGATGTAGCTGTTAATAGTAGACATATTTTCTCCATAGGTCAACATTGAGTTGAGAGAATCCAATAGGGTTAGTAGATAGCAGCCTTAACCGAAAGGTAAGGAAATAAAAGGTTTGAACTCGCTGAGAGACTTTTTCGGAAAAAAAATGTTAAAATACGTTTGAAGGTAGGGAAATATTTTTTAAAGTTCAACCTATACAAAAATTACTCGAGGAAAGAAATCCTCATACAGCAGTGCCTAAAGAAAGTAATCAGATAGCGAAAGATAAATTTACCTAATTTTATAAATTCACAGAGAAGTACTTAGCTTTAATATACAGGTAGCCCTCCTACAGCACGGCATCTTACAACACGGTTTCGCTCTAACACAAGATAAATTACGGGAACCCTCGATATAAAACTCCTATCTGTAACAAGGTTTCACTCTAACACGATAAAAAAATTGCGAAAACCTTTGTACAACACTGTACTTCTACAGCACTAGATAGCATGATTTTTGTTTAACACATTTAAAAACTAAATTACCTTACAATAATGACGGGAAGGAATAATGAACTATAGTGGCTTTACATGAAAATGTATAAACAAATTATAATTTATTCATTTATGACTCAATTAAATTACAAGAAGGCCTAAGCTTAGCTGAAAATCTTGAATCATTTTTCCTGAATGCAGACCCTTCCGCCGAAAGAAGCCGAAAATTCAAAAGGGAGCTGAAAAATTGTCTATCTCCGTACCGTGAATCTTCAATGACCTTGTAAGAATCAGCAAATAAGCCAAAATTACAGATTTTTTTAAAGAGGATAGAAGGTACAAAATATCTAAATAAAGAAAAGAGCTCTGAAAGTGAAGGTGATATCGTTCAATCGAAAAAACTTTCTCGTTTGATTGTACTGAGCAGTGATGAAGAAATTTATTAAATTAGGATCCAATTAAATGAAAATATTTTTTTGTTTCTTTTCGTTCTGTGTTATACATACATTTATATTTTCAATCAAAATTAAGTTTCTTATATAGAATTTTTAAAAAAATGTTTGTTTTTAATAAGTTTTCGGAACGTAACCCCCCATTTTTGAACTGTCTCTGGGTCTCATATAACACGGTATCACACAACAAGGCATTTTCTAGGAACTTATCTACCGTGTTATAAGAGGGTTACCTGTACATAGAAACATAAAACTTCGAATGCAAAAAACATGCTTATTATATTTTTAACAGCTAGGTTTTAAAAAAAAAATTATTTCAGGTAGTCTCTTGTAACAAAACTACCGCGGGTTATTAACGTAGGAATACTTATCGTTGCTTACCTCTTTTTTTTTTTAATTATAACTCGCGACGGACACTGAATTTTTTCTTTCCGGAGGACCGTTATTGAGGAACGGAATCCTATGTTAAAAGGGATACATGTTGTTTGTTCCAGGGTATTGAACTTAAAAAAACATTCTATTTTTTTTTTCTTACAATAACTGTAGTTCTTTATCTACGAAAAGTGACATCGGAAGGAAATTCCCGAAAAGTTTTCCTTTAACAGATGACGAATTCAGCAAGAGTTCTTTCCTCAAAGGATGCCATATTCTAAAAGGTGCATCTCATTGACAGTCAAACGGTACTTCCTTACTTCTTGACCTCTTTGTAATATTCATCATAAAATGGCCGATACAAAGGCGACTCCAGGGGGGGGGCAGTAGAGGCAATTGTCTCCCCCCCCAAAAAAAAAAATGCCCGGCGCATTTTTTTTTTTCATAGCCTAAAATTATACAATCGTAGATCTAATACTAAATGAGTTTAAATTTAAAATGAGAGGATGTTTATTTCTGTTATTTATATATATATATATATATATATATATATATATATATATATATACTAGCTGAAAACCCGCACTTCGCTACGGAATACATTCAAATTAAATACAACGGTCAATGTATGCAATTAATACCAAAAAAAATAAAAATACATATATATATTTATAATAAATAGGAAGATCAATGTATACAATTGATGTAAAAAAAACAAGAAAATATATTTATAAAAAAATCGGAAGGGATATTTTTATAGACAAAATAATGTAGAAGAAAATATTAAAATTAAATGTAATAGGACATACTAGAGAATACAGTACAGTTTATATAGTATATGTTTGAGGAACATAATATCTTTATTGTATTTCAATATTTTTTTGGATTATGTCCAATCGTCTGCCGCATTAGCAAGAAAAAAAATTTTTTTTTTGTCTATTTAGTTGTTATGAACGTGGCAATAAATTTATTTAAAGTACCAGTTAAAGAAATCACGTGATCAGCATTTAATAAACTAAATTCTAAAAATTAATCTTTAAAAATTCACCAAAAATCAGAAAATGAAGGCAAAGATTCGAAAAAGATCTCATTTTAAAGGAATTTTTATGATCTTTCTCGTGATATAAATTTTATAACCCTCAAATTATTATTTTAAATGCAAACTTAAAAAAAGTTACTAAAACAGCTTAAAAATTTAATTTTAAAAAATCTAAGAAGAATTTTTCAAAAATCTTTCTAGTGCACCCTACACTATAAGAAGAATAACTATAATCGCCATGCAAAATTTCAGCCCTTTAGGCCCAGCGATTTGGTCTGTGCGTTGTATGTCTGTCAGTCAATCAGTCAGTCAGTGAGTCAGTCAGTTACGAAACTGTTTTATAAATATATATTTATATATATATATATAACCCTAAGAGCTGACGTTTACCCCCCCCCCCTCTAAATCTCTTGACTGGAGCCGCCACTGAGCCGTTACTTAACTTCTCATGACTATATTATTTACGTAAAAGGTATTGTATTTATGGATATTATTCCCGGGAGGCGAAGTCAAGAAAAATACTAATTCTACAGTTAAAGTCGCAAAATTTACTATACACATATTTTTAATAATTTTTTTTATATTTTAACGTAGGATTACGTTCCTCCATTTCGGTCAGCGGTAAAGCAAAATTTCAGACGTTAAAACCGTCGTCGCGAGTTACAAATCAAGAGTGGCAGAATATTATTTCTAAAAAGTGTTTTTTTTTTATCTCCGCTTCGTGAGAATTGCTAATTTCAAAATACACAAATTTTCTTCCCCTAGATGGCGCGCGCTAGCTTATTTTTACCCAAAAAAATTTAAAGAAAAAGAGGTAAGCAACGATAAGTAATCCTACCTCAATAACCCGCGATAGTTTCGTTAGAAGAGACTACCTGAAATTTTTTATAAGTTCGAAATATACGATATTACTAAATGTGTCAAATGTCTTACCAAGCTACATTGCTCCAATTCGCTTTTACTTATATGTACGACACAGGGTTTTCAAAATCATTAGCTATAATGACGAAACAACGATGATATGAGAGTAGCATTCCTAAATATTCCTCCAAATGTTGAACAAATACTATCCGAGGTCCAGGTGCACCCTTCTCATTAATTTTTGTCTACTTTAGTTTTATATAGATAAATGAAATCTAAAATTTTCTGTGTTTTACTATGAAGCTTGCTATTTTAAAATCATGCTCTTTTTTAATTTTAAAATTTTTTTTAGTTTTTATCTAATTGAAATACGTATTAATACTGAAATATGAAGTCACACGAGATTTGGCAACGAACATATCGCTCACTCCTTTCAACTACGTTATATCTCAAAAATCAGCGATTTTTAGTTGTGCCTGTTTCCAGAATACCTTGAAAGAGTAGTATATATAAATATTGAACTAAATATTGAGCGGTGAGATATAGCAAGATCGTCATATCTCACTACTTAATATTTAGCCGCTAGGGAGCAGAATTAACATTAATTTTTAATATATTCCACGTTTAAACTTTAAAATCACTCTCTTGAAAAAGTAACTTTTTTTTTTAATATGACATTGTTGAAAGGAGTGAGCGAAATGTAGATGCGGAAGACACTTTTTAATTGTTATTATGCAAAGTAAATAATATGTACCCAGAATCTACTGTTCATGAATTTTTAAAATAGTTTCTCAAAATTTGCTTGTTTCGTTTTTCTATTCTTTTGTAAATATTTTCTTAATTTTTTTAAAATTTTCTTTTACCAATAACTTTCCATTGGGGTCGCGGAAATTTTTTTGTTTAAAGAAAATGGGTCGCGGTCGAAAACAGTTCGCGCACCACTGTTCTAAAGCACACACGAATGACGTGCTTATTTTCCTCATGGACACTTTAATACTATTATGAATAAACAAAGGTACATTTCTCAAAAGAGGCAAATGGGGAAAAAGTTTGCTGCGAAAGAGATGTTTTTTCGAAAAGAGACAAATTATTTTTTTTTTCCCGAAACGACCTCTGAATTTTAGATATTATTCCATGAAGTTTAAAATGATTTCGAGTTAACGAAATATTTTTGAAATTTAATTAAAATTTAAATTTCGGGGGATTTCTACGCGCTTATGTCACTTAGGAATAACGTTGAGAATGTGTACTAACCCTATTGAATTTGCTCACCTCAATGTTAACCTATGGAGAAAATATGTCCATGGATTGTCGACTTGGATTTAACTATTTTTTAACGTAGGACTATTTTTAAACTATTTTTAACGTAGGACTATTTTTAAACTATTTTTAACGTATTTTTTAACGTCCCCCCATAACGGTTTTACGCAAAGGAAAATTTCAGACGCTAAAACCGTCCGCCCATCCGTCCTCGCGAGTTATAATCTTTGCAGCGCGCCAAACCCAGTCTATCGCTTGGACAAGCAGTAAGCAGTTAAAGAGAAAATTACCAAGATGCGTCAAAATTTTGACATACATATATGTATACTAGCTGAAAACCCGCACTTCGCTACGGAGTGCATTCAAATTAAATACAACGGTCAATGTATGCAATTAATGCCAAAAAAATAAATATATATATATATATGTGTGGGATGCCTCCTTTAGATTAAGCTAAACTAGTCGTCTGATATAACAATCTAGCACCCCACATTCAATACAAGACTCATGATGACTCATAAATAGTCTCTCACGAACAGTAACAACGAATATTTATTTAAAGTTGACAAGACGATTCACAATTACATTTAACATATAACGGTTGACCTCTTAAGGTAAAAACAATAGTGCCAAGCACCCAATCGGCCTGGACTTCTGGAGTCACTCAGACTTTCTCAACACGGGAGCTCACTTTCGCCTCCCTTCGGAACGTAGCTACAAGCTAGGCCCAATGTCCGGGGTCTCTTTCCCCGTTCTCGCTTAGGAGCACTGTCCTTTGACACTAGCGCACGAGAGCCTCTGCTCTGCGTCGCCTCCAAAGCTTATCTCCCCTCAAACATTTTCTCCCAGTTCATCTCTAGGAATTCTGGAAGCGCTGTCGTCGCATAACGTACGCGGCGGCATACTGCTCATAGCCGGAGCCCTGGGATAATACAATCCCCATATATATATATATATATATATATATATATATATATATATATATATATATATATATTAATAATAAATACGAAGATCAATGTATACAATTGATGTAAAAAAAAAAATATTTATAAAACAATCATAAGAGATATTTTTATAGACAAAATAATGTAGAAGAAAATATTCAAATTAAATCTAATAGGACATACTAAAGAATATAGTACAGATAATATAGTACAGTTTGAGGAACATATCTTTTACTGTATTTTAATATTTTTGTGGATAATGTCCAATCGTCTGCCGCATTAGCAAGGGAAAAATATTTTTTTGTCTATTTCATTGTTATGGACGTGACGATAAATTTATTTAAAGTACCAGAAAAAGAAATCACGTGATCAGCATTTAATAAATTAAATTCTAAAAATGAATCTTTAAAAATTCACCAAAAATTAGAAAAGGGAGGTAAAGATTCAAAGAGATTTCATTTGAAAGGAATTTTTATCATCTCTCTTGTGATATAAATTTTATAGCCCTCACGTTATTATTTTAAATGCAAACTTTAAAAAAAAAGTTACTAAACCAGCTTAAAAATTTAATTTTAAAAAATCTAAGAATAATTTTTCAAAAATCTTTCTTAGTGCACCCCTACACTATAAGAAGAATCGCCATGCAAAATTTCAGCCATTTAGGTCCAGCGGTTTGGTCTGTGCGTTGTATGTCAGTCAGTCAGTGAGTCAGTCAGTTACGGAACTGTTTTATATATATAGATAGATACATACATACATAACACATGCATACATATATACACTCATGGACAAAAAAATTAGCGCACCAAGAAATAATTGCGGGATCGTAACGAAACTTGCAATGAAGGTACATGTCGGGGAGATATGAAAATGATTAGAAATGCAGCGTGATTGCGCATTACGTATAGCCGGTAGAGGGGGTTGAACATCGTACTCTGTGGAGTATAAGACAGGTAACCAAAGCTTGTTTGAGTGTGCTGAATCATTTACAAAGGAAGAGCTGAGATAGACATGCCATTACGCCGTGTTCGAAGACAATATAAGCAGTTGTCGCAGTTTGAGAGGGGGAGAATCGTCGGGATGATGGAAGCTGGGTGGTCAGCTAGGCGAGTAGCTCGTCAATTAGGCCGCTCTGATTGTGTTGTGAGGAGGTGTTGGGACCAGTGAACCCGAGAGATGTCATGTACACGAAGACCAGGCTCAGGACGCCCTCGACAGACCAGTCGTCGAGAAGACCGCCACATCGTAAGAAATGCACGCGTACAGCCAACTGCTTCATCGGCCGCCATCCAGGCACAGGTAGCACCTTCACTAGGGGCCTCTGTGTCTTCTCGAACCATACGAAGGCGCCTGGCTGAAGGACAGTTGGTATCGCGGCGCCCATTACGTGTGCTGCCCTTGACACCCACCCATCGACGCCTCCGTTTGGAGTTTTGCCGCGCACGAGAAAACTGGACTGCAGCGGAATGGAACCAGGTCGTCTTTAGCGACGAATCCAGATTCAATCTCGGCAATGATGACAATCGTGTTCGTGTGTGGAGAGCCCGTGGTGAACGCTTCAATCCTGCCTTTGCTGTACACATCGTTCCCACAGCTGGTGTGATGGTATGGGGTGGTACGTCAATGGTATGGGGTGCTACGTCCAACTGTAAACATGCACCAATTACGCTAATATTTAATTTCCGTCTTTATTTTGTTAAGAGGCAACTTTTGAAAACTAGAGCATATTGAAATTTTAAAAAAAGTTTTTTTCGTTCCACCCTAGTGCACAGCAGCCTTAACTCTACTGTAAGCAGATAAAAGAAAGTTTCTCAAAAAAGTAAATGTGGAAAGCGTTTGATGAGAAGCGCTAATATTTTTTAAGGGAAAAAATTATTTTTTTTTAGCTTTCAAAATTGCCTCCGAATTTTGTCCTTATGCAATGTACTTTAAAATGATTTCGAATTAACGACATTTTACAGGGGTCTTTCATATTAGCTAGATGTAAACGGAAACTGAAATTATCGCAAGTGCCTTATATATTTAATTTTTTAACTAGCTAATGATGGTAACAACTGTCTTAGATTATAATACTGCTTCTGGGGAGACAAAGTAACTAGAACAATAAAGCACAAAATAAGAATCTACAGTAGATGATATTTAAATCGTAGTAAATTAAAGAAAAAATATTAAACTACTAAACTCAAGAATTTTTGCCTACATTCTCTCTTAAAATATTTCTTAATATGCCCACAAGCTTTACAGACTGTAGTGCAACTTCAGGCCCCATAATATTAAGACTAAAGAGGAAAAGAAAAAATTGTTTCGAGTAAAACCAAAGATATCTTGTTATCACAATTCTTTCATCTCTGCGATCTAAAGTAGCAGGCTCTTGGTTCTTTGGTGAGATAGAAAGAAAATCAGAAACATAGAGTGCCAGACCTTATTTCTACTATAGAAATTATAAAAATGAATAAATGAAAATAATTTTTTTAAATCAATATTTTTCTTGACATGTCGTAAAGCGGTAATATATAATCGTTCCCGTAGATGTTAGATAAATTCAGTACGTTCCGTTTCTATAGCCAAAAAATAGCGGCAAGCATAAATCTCATCCACAAACAATCTGGGTCCGAAAGAAACCAGTTCCAATCATTAAATCCGAAAGGGCCCCCCTCGGAGCCAACAAGACGTGGCGCCAAATTAAGATTCCCGCGCCCTAATTGGCAAGGCTTTTCGGAGAAAAGAAAATTCGTTAACACAGGATTTTCCTGAGGAACGCAAGAGGCAGTTCCGGTAGCAACATCGAACAAGATGGGTCAGATGGGTCAGTAAAAGCTGTGAAAGTCAATCTCTCTTACGCACTTAGTGCATTCCGCCTCCCCATAACATCAAAGCTCCGAGACGAAATGCATTCCAGCATTTTGAAATCTTTTTTTAAAAAATCGTTAAAAGAATGTACTTTCTGGTTAGTAAAATGAATAAAAATTAAAGTTAAATTCTTAATATAATTTTACAAACACGACCGCTGACGCAAAGCGCTCTCTGTTTAAACCACCTTTATTTGGACTTTTCAATGGAAGGAGTACACTCTATAGTAGGGGGTCTTCAACCTTTTCATGTTCGCGGGAACACACCAATAAATTTGCAAAGTTCCGCGGGCCACACATCTGTGAAATAAGCAGTTTGGAAGAGGAAAAAATGTATTATTTGCAAACGAGCTTCAGCCTTTGAGATGATTGCTTGATTTGTTTTTTATAGGAAAAAGATGAAGGATTAATTCCTTTAAAACACATCACTGAAGTTTTGCATGGTGTGTTTCAAAAAGTATTTTGTACCTTTATAACTATTAATTTAAAAAATGTTTTTATTTATTGATTTCTACAGACAACAAAAAATGGGAGTTGAATTAATGTATTTTGTATTTTATATTGCATGAAACAGAATGAATGCAGGAGGACGAGACGCTCTTGAGATTCTGGAAAGAAAGAGCCTTGGCATGTTGCTTTTTGTGTTCATTTCGTCTTAAGATTCTGAATACAATTACCAGTTTATTATTTTGATAAGCCTATGTGCCGTGGGCGACTTTTCACCATGCATTCATGATATTCTGTGTGAGAGAATTTGCCGTTCTAACGTTTTTCAAATTTATATCAAACTTTCGTTTTGCATGATCGAAATGTTTCGGCGGTCCACGGGTTAAAAACCCCTACTCTAGAGTCCGTCATAACACCCTGGAACACCGATTGTGACCTTTCCTAACATACAATCCGTTTTACTTATCTATTTATGTAAAACAGTTCCTAAACTGACTGACAGATAACGCACAGACCAAACCGCTGGACCTAAAGGGCTGAAATTTTGCATGGCGATTCTTCTTCTAGTGTACGGGTGCACTAAGATTTTTGAAAAATTCTTTTTAGATTTTTTTAACATTAAATTTTTAAGCTGTTTTTGTAACTTTTTTTAAGTATGCATTTATAATATTAATCTGAGGGTTATAAAATTTATATCGCGAGAAAGATCATAAAAATTCCTTTAAAATAAAATCTTTCTCTAATATTTACCTCCCTTTTCTGATTTTTGGTGAATTTTTAAAGATTAATTTTTGGAATTTAATTTATTAAATGCTGATCACGTGGTTTCTTTTCTTTTCGTGATACTTTAAATTAATTTTGCGTCACGTGCATAACAACGAAATAAATTGACAAAAATAAAAATTAAAATATGGTAAAACATAAAATTTAACCGCTAGGCTAATTGAGATGGAATTTTTTTTAAGAATTTAATTCAAAATAGTATGTTTTATGGATATTAAACATACAAATTAATTGCATGCATTGACAGTTGTATTTATTATAAATAAATAATTTATATATATATATATATATATGGCATTAATTGCACCGTTGTATTCAATTTGAATGTACTCCGTAGCGAAGCACGGGTATTCAGCCAGTCCTAATATATAATCCGCCTGTACACAAGCGCAGCCATTTCCATTATTAAACTATTGTCCTATCAATTGGTTCCAACGCTCCTGCAACATCCTGCAGGACCTACAACATCCTTAATCTAGGCTTTCAGAATCACCATTGGCCTCAACAAGAAAAGTCGTCTAATATTTATAAATAACTGTAAAGCCCTACTCCTAAAAACAAATGTAAAATTGCAAACCAGATAAAATTATAACGCTACTATTCTCTCTCTAGTGCGAGTTACTCCTAGGACAAAGCTGAACTGTCTTTCACACCGATTCCCTCATATCTGTGTTGCGAATTCACAGTTTGTTTGATAAAAGGTGGCGCTGTTGTGCAAAAATATTTATGTAACTCGTGCGACTGAGCAAGAAAAGATTTTTGGTTGTCTTGTTTTTTGTTCTGTGTTCTTGGTGATTCAAAATGTATATGTGTTACGTGAAAAAGGAGGTTTCCCCGCACAAATTGTTTCGTTTTATTAAAAATATTAAAAAGGGTACTATTGGACTCGTTAATCAACTAATACAGGACCTACCATAAGTAGTTATTCGTCGTTATACTGAACCGCTAATCGATTTGATTTTATTCGTGTTTGGGAAACAATCTGAAATAACAGAATCATCGGTAGCCTATTCTTTCACTTATGCAGATCAAAGCGGGAAACGTGTGCTCAGTACATGCCATCTTACTAGAATTTCCAAAGCCTGTTCTAAGATGATTTAGGCCAGTGGTCAGCAAACTCATTAGTCGACAGAGCCAAATATAAACAGTACAACGATTGAATGATCTTTTTAGAGCAAATTTTTTTAAACTTAAACTATATAGGTAGGTACATTGTTATTAACGTAATTAGGATTCTCCAAAGCTGGCTTTTGCTAAAAACATCCCCAATCTGATTGAGGTACGTTCGCTGAGGTCGACCCCTTCCAACTCTGCCACACCTCACATACTCGTCTTGTATACTTATTTCGTCTATCTCCTTTCGTTCATCCTCTCGATATGTCCAAATCCTCTCAACATACCTTTCTCAATCCTCGACACTAGATCTTCTTTCACTCCATAACGCTCCCTAAAATTAACTTCATAAACTTTACTTAATGTTTTCATCCATAGTAAAACTATAGGTGCGTTGAATAAAACTTGATATCATACTTAATAACGATATTATTAATTGATAACATTAAATTGTAAGGTATCCATAAATTAAATCATGACAATGACAGACAAACACTAATGTGAACAATGGCCTTGCATCTCCTCAGAAAGTTTGGGTAAGTCTGGTTTGTATATTGTTGTTTTTAATTTCAGGCACAATTCCAGGTTCTCATCAATAAGACATTTGAATTTACTCTTAATGAGGTTCATGCTTGAAAATGATTGTCCGTATGAATTTATCGAACCAAATAAGAAAATAACAGCAAACTCTATTTTTTCATCTGATTATATGTTTGAGTCAGGAATACAATTCCAGGTGTTGAAAATCAACATATCTTCCTTCTCCAGGTCTTTCAAAGCAGACCACTTGTGCTTTGAACACACATTTGTTTCACATTTGTTCACATTTGTTTTTCTTCAATACTAGGTGGCCCGTGAGACCCTTTCGCATGCGATTAAATTACGATAAATTTAATAGCGGGGTTGGTGGTTTGTAGTAGGATGAAAGAAGAGCCGGTTCATTTGTAGCATTTGTTTATTTGTCAAATAACAGTGGTGCGTAACGATAATACAAAACCAATTACAAAACGCCTTTGGCCACAATATTGGAGGTGAAGCATGAGACAAAACAGGGGAATATGAGATATGTATACATCAAAACACCTTTGTAGACAATATTAAAAAAATCAATTACGACAAAACCTCGTGGAAAATGTTATATTTACATTGCAAAACCTCTTTGTGCACACTATTGGACCGTGCCGTTTCGACGCATCCAGAGAAAGAACTTTAGGGCCAAAAGTCAATTTTTCGCTTCGATTTTTTAACAAACAATACAATGTGTCATTCTGAATCAACAATTCGTCAGAGGAGAAGAACTTAATCTTTAAAATGGTACCTCATTTATCGATTTTGGTTCAGTATGAAGGGAGTAAAAGGGAGAAAACAAAAAAACACCTTTTAGAAGTAATATATAGATAGATATATTTCTATATCAGCACAAAGACGTTCAAATTTCGAGTTCCACAATTCTTTGTTTTTTCAAATCAATGGCATTTCAAAGTTGCCAATGTCAATATTAAAGGGAGAAAAATTTAATTCTGTTACAGTAGCATTAAGGGTTTTTTTAGAAATGCTAACGTCGCTTTGCTGTTTCTGACTTCCTGAAACCTGTTGAACAAAGCTTCCCTCATATTTAAAAGCGTTGTTTTCAAATAGCAAATATCAATATCAGAATTATTTTCTTGGCAATATTTCAATTGGCTTGGAAAGTGAATCGAAGTTGATTTATCAAAATCTTGAGCAAAAAGAGATAATTTGTTTTCGAATGAAATAACTTCTTCTAACATCAAAAAAGTGTGTTTCCTTTCCCCTGTAGTTTACGATTAAGCTGATATACGGACTCGTAGATGAGACGTAACGTCTACCATGAAATTAATTTTTTGGATCCACTGATTGTTCATTAGTTCTGGATAGTGAAACACCCTTCTCAAGGAGAAATGCTTTAATTTCTGTTTTTAAGGAAGCGAAACGTTTCAAAAAGTTTCCTCCTGATTACCAACGTACCTTCTTATGCAGCAGAAGATCTGCGTACTCAGTCTCCATTTCACCTAAAAATTCTTTTAATTGTCGGTGATTAAGAGCTTTAGTTATAATGGAGTTGATAATCTTAATCACCAATTCCATAACTTTGCAAATTTCTTCTGGAAATGTCTGCGCACAAAGCACTTATTGAGGAATGATGCAATGGTAAGTAAGTATCTCGTGATTAATTTTTCCTTTCAAAATAGCAACAAACCCGTTTCTTACGCCTGTCATACTTTTCGCCCCGTCTGTTGAAATTGAGACAATTTTAATTTGAGACAGTGAGTTGAATATGATGTTTTCAATGCACTGAATTACAGCGTTTTCTATATCCTCTCCACGTGTTTGACCTTTGAGTGGCAATAATCCTAAACGTTCTTCTTTAGGATCTGTAGATGAACTAAATCGTACAAAAAGTGAAACTTGCGCTGTATCATTTATGTCACAAGACTCGTCAACTGCTATTGATAAAGATGAAACCAACTTGAGATCTTCGACTTTCTGGTTGGTTATATTCGAAGACATTTTGACTAGTCTAGACTTTCCTGTGGGAACACGCGCTCGGAAGTAATACATTGTAGAACACGATGCAAAGATACGACTTGACGATAAGTGTTGACATTTAATCTTTCTGGAAATGTTTTCTCATTAAGTCGCTTCAGAGCACTCGCCTAAAGATAAAGATATATAAACACCAACTAAGTATGTAAAAATAGAAATAAGGACACCAGTTTCAATCGCACTGTACGTGGTATTTTGTGGAAGAGCCACACTCAATGGGCCAAAGAGCCACATGTGGCTCTCGAGCCGCGGTTTGCCGACCACTGATTTAGGCGATGCAACAGTTATCGCAGTTCTTCAGTACCAATACTTTTCTAATCACACATTAACGAGGGTATATTTTTTAATCTTGATTTTTTTTTATGTACGAAGATAGACACTTAAAATTTTTAATTTTACCGGAGTTAATTTCTTTACAAGGTTTTAAATGATTGATGGATATCGATACAAATCTAAATTGCTTTAGATGAATTCAATGAAAAAATAAGATTTTTTGAAAACGAGTCTATTGCTTTTAATGATTTATTTCCAAATGCGGAAAACTGAATTCAAAAATACACATTTGCTGATCTGTTACTAGGAATAATTCCCCACAGCTAAACATCGGAATCGAACATTTGCGAAGTCGACTGATGCAACGCCTTAAGGCTGCTGTGACCCTATTGGATTCGCTCACCCCAGTGCTAACCTATGGAGAAAATGTGTCCAAGGATTTCCGACTTGGATTGAAAGATTTTTTTAACGTGAGATTACGATCCTCAATAAAGGTCCTGCGGAGAGGAAAAAATCAGTCGAGCACCCAGGATTTTTTCTTGGGGGGGGGGGAGCGAGATGAACGGATAAAAGTAATTATAATGCAAAATCAATATTCATAATGCAATTCCTACTTCTTTGCCCCCCCTGGGTGCACCACTGGAAAAGATTGTCCTGCGTCGCGAATTATAATTTTGGCAGCGCGTCAAACCCAGTATCAGTGAACAGTTTAACAGAAAAGTGTCAAAAAGCTGCTGTTTTTTTTTTTTTTTTTTTTTTTTTTTAAGGGTAAGCAAGTAATCCTACTTTAATAACCCGCGGGAGTTTCTTTAGAGGAGACTACCTGAAATATGTACTCCATAATAAAGAAATTTTATATCTTGGGATATTTTTCGTTTTTTTTTTTAAATGCAAATAATGTTTTAAAATTTAAATTATTCGGAGGAAAAATCTGGTATAGTGTTTAAACGCTCCCCAATTCCTTTGGTGGACGAAATTTATAAAATGAATCCTGTTGCAAGGGACAGAAAAGTTGAGACTACCTGAAAATACCATTATCGGATTATATTGGATTATCGGCATTTGTGTAGCTGTAAATAGTAGACACATTTTTTCCATAGGTTAACATTGAGCTGAGCGAATCCAATTGGGTTAGTACACAGCAGCCTTAAATCTGGTTGTTTCCCTATCTGTCCAAACTTTCTCTGTAAGATCTGTTGCCATTATTGTTTCTAAAAATAAGTTCCGATTTATTTATACGTATAATAAGAGAATGTTCAAGCGGGAAAGCGCGGATCGTTCCACCTCATTATTATTTTCCCGAAATCCAATACCTTGACCTTGGCCTTGAAGATAGCTCAAAGCTAAATCCCTTACGATGTGTTAAATCTGAGCTATCCGATTACGAAACTTTATGAAAATGGCGTTAAATAAAAATTACATGCACAAGATCTGATCTCTTTTTGTACGTGCGCCTGTCAAGTATGCTGCATGCGAACCGCAGAATTTTATTCCGGTCTAGTGAAGGATTCTTTCGCAGGTATTTAATCATTTACGGCGTTTTTCATTAAGGTTGCTGTGTACTAACCCTATTGGATTCGCTCACTTCAACCTTAACATATGGAGAAAATGCGTCTACTATTGATAGCTACGTAAATGCTGATAATCCAACAAAAATGATATTTTCAGATAGCCCGAACTTTTCTGCACCTTGCAACAGGATTCATTTTATGAATTTCGCTCACCAAAAGAGTTTAGGAGCGTTTAAAACACACTACACCAGATTTTTTCCCCCCGAATAATTTCAATTTAAAAATATTATTAGCATATTTAAAAAATGCTCCAAGGTATATATATATATATATATATATATATATATATATATATATATATATATATATATATATATATATATATATATATGTAGGTCAGGAATTAACTGGTCTAGCGGGATAATGTACGAAACAATACTTTAATTATTAAGTTCTTGAATATACTGTGACGACACAGTTACGTAGAATATTTACAAAGGAGGTTAATAAATTTTACGTCTTCAGAATAGTTTCTTTTAACAAATTCAACGTCGTTTAGCATTGCACCTAACATAACGTTACGAGTCCATAGTATTTGAATCAACTTCCGTTCTCGTCTGCCCGCCAAGAATCAAAGTTCAATTCCGCCGAGGCGAAAACTACGTCCGCAGCATGACGTCACAGGCGAACACATTTTGAAGAATGGGGTGGAGGAAGACAGCTCGCTCTACACATATATATATATATATATATATATATATATATATATATATATATATATATATATAAATAATATATATATAATATATATATATATATATAAATATATATATATATATATATATATATATATATATATATATATATATATATATATATATATATAGGGTGATGATTCTTTTTAAACTGACACTACTCAGAGCCATCTGTAGCGCGATGTATCAGCCGGAATTCCACGAAAATTGATAGAGGGATTAAGGATGACATGAGAAATAGTTTCCGTGAAAAAAGAATTAGTTCCAAAAGTCGCCGATAGGGGAAGGTATGGCACTGTTGTTGTCGGAGCACCCGAGAATTCACATAAAAGGCAAGTAAAACATCAAAATGCAAATTCATGACTACGTAGTCGACAGCAGTGCCAACATATTGGGCTATAAAGGGCGGAATCTGTTGCGCCTTTGCTTTACAGAAGAAATGGTCATCAGTCGCTTTTTTACACTTGCATGACCACCTTGCTCCCCGGACTTAACCCATGTGACTTCTTTCTGAGGGGTTATTTAAAGTCTAAGGTGTATCTTGGTGGAGTCTCGAACTTCGCGGTCCTAAAGGACAACATATCCCGGACATCGATGAACATTCCTGGTGACACGTTACGTTTGGCCGTTGAGAACGTAGTGTTCAGGATGCAATGGTCGTCCACCAGGACTGTGGTCACACTGAAGGGGGGAGAAGTGAATTTGCTGCATAAAGTGGTGTTGCAGTGAAATTTCTTTGTCATTAATTTGTCTGCTTACAACTTTTTCGGTATTCATCCCTTATCTTTATAGCCCGAAATACTGGCGCTGCTGTCGACTACATAGTCTTAAATTTGTATTTTGATGTTTTACTTCCCTTTTATGCAAATTCTCGGGTACGCCGACAACAGTAGCACCATATCTTTCCCTATCGGCGACTTTTTGGAACATTTTTTTTTTCACAGAAACTCTTTCCCATGTCATCCTTCGTCGCTCTATCAATTTTGGTGGAATTCCGGCTGATAGATCGCGCTACAGATGGCTCTGAGTAGTGTCAGCTTAAAAAAAATCCCCCTGTATATATATATATATATATATATATATATATATATATATATATATATATATATATATATATATATATACATATATATATATATATATACATATATATATATATATATATATATACATATATATATATATATATACATATATATATATATATATACATATATATATATATATATATATATATATATACATATACATATATATATATATATATATATATATATATATACATATATATATATATATACATATATATATATATATATACATATATATATATATATATATATATATATATACATATACATATATATATATATATATATATATATATATATATATATATATATATATATATAAATTTAAGACATTCAAGAGGGACGACGTCACATCTATTTATATCTAATGCTTGTAAACATCCACGTTGACTCGTGAGCTTCCATCGTGCTTCCTAATTCCGCTAAAACACAAGTTTTTTTGCTGTTTCATCTCCAGCTTACAAAACATGGATTTGATTGACGCTTCCCTATCTGGATACTTCATGAATTCGATGATCTTTTCCTCTAAGCGAATGCGTTGCTTACATACAAAGAAAAAGTTTTACAAGCGAACTGGCTTTTCGTAATAAGCAGTGTGAATAAGCCAATGGTTTTTAAAATTCCCTCTCTATTAAGCTTCAGAATTTCAATGATATATACTAATAACTACCAAAAATAATTTCAGATAGTCTCTTCTAACGAAACTACCGCGGGTTATTAACGTAAGATTACTTATTGTTGCTTACTTCTTTTGTATGTGTATATGTATCTATATATATGTACTATGTATATATATATACATATATGTATGTCAAAATTTTGACGTATCTTGGTAATTTTCTGTTTAACTGTTTACTGCTGATCCAAGCGATAGAGTTGGTTTGGCGCGCTGCAAAAATTATAACTCGCGAGGACGGATGGACGGACGGTTTTAGTGTCTGAAATTTTCCTTTCCTCAGAAAAAAAGATTATTTTAGAAAAAACTAAGAATGCACCTGGAAGCGCGTAATAGAAATGCTGACTTATTTGGCTGACAAAATGCCTGTTCTGTCGGCTCGAATACAGAAAAGCCTTATTTACATCGGGAGACATTTAAATCTCCCTCTTATATCAAAACTCTATTAATATGTCTCTTTATTATCAATTAACTTTGAATAAAATATCCTAAAATATTTTCAGTAGTCTGAAAGAACTATAATAGCTTTGATGATGTTATGAACATCAATACTGAAAGAATAAGCTGCATTCAGACTACGCTGACGTGGGAAAACGTCAGCGTCAGGCGGTGTGTGCATACTACGCTGACGTGTCGTGTCGTGACGAATCCACGTCCGTTGTTGTTTGGTTCCCACAAGGTGCATATCGTTGCGGGTGGACCCTATAAATAATATGGGTGCACCCTATAAATAGTGGCCGATCGATTTATTGTCACTGATGAGGCTTTCACATTAAAAACATACTTGATGCATCTTTATAGCAAGAATTCAATAAAGAGTGATGAAGAAAATATTTATAACTACAGGTATTCAAGAGCACGACGCACAGTAGAAAATGCATTTTGCATATTAGCAGAAAGATGGAGAGTGTTTCTGAAACCCATAGAAACTCAACCGGAAACTTGTGATTATATAGTTTTAGAAGCATGCTGTCTTCAGAACATGCTCAGAAGTTGTAAAACAATTACACCTTTTGAACAAACAGCAAGTGCAAGTAAGAGAGGAAGAAATAAGAAGTTTTCGAAATGTGGAAGCGATTCGTGGAAATAATGTTCGTGAAACTGGACTAGTGAGGGAGAAGTTCAAAAAATACTTCGTTTCTCCTGAAGGGGCTGCAAACTGTTCATGGCAATGGGAGAGCATTCATAAAGGCAGAATGGCCCATTAATATTTTTTGCAAACATTTTTATTACTGTTTTTTATAAACAAATTTATCATTTTTGTTGCTATAATTTTGAGTTATTAAAGAATGTAAATAAGTAACCTGTAATGAAATTTTTTTCTGCTTAGTATTCAAATAATTCAAATACTAAGTAGGTAATTTTTGGTCGAAGACCGTCGTCTGCCTATTATATGTAACTGAAAATAATAAGCTACAGTAAATTCTTAACAATACTGACAATTACTAATAAGGTATATGGAATATAGCTCCTATTAAACAAGTACTTTGTGAAACGACATCCTTCCTAGTCAACGACTTATGAAAGGAGATTATTACTAGCATTAGAGCTTTCTAGCAGAATTCATCGATACTGTAATACTGCTAATAAAACAAATAATAATACTAATAATAATAATACAACAATACAGAATTTACTGTAACCAACTATCAATCAAAAAATATGTATAAATTTATAAATACACATAAATTAAGCTCATATAAATTATTTTTGATATTTAAAAGATTGAAGTTTAAAAACAAGAGGGGACGAACACCTGTTTATATTGTATTGTTGCACACTCCATTTGTTTACATTTGACAAGATCAGTAGCCAACTGTTGCCACTAATTCATAAAAAAAACAAATTTTTTGCTATGAAAAATTTAAATAAAATACTATATTTATAAATGTAAATAATATAAGCACATATAAATTATTTTTGCTATCTAAAAGACGAAAATCGAAAACAAACCGAGGGGACGAACACCTGTTTATATTGTTAAATCACACCCTTTGTTTCCATTTTACAAGATCAGTAACCAACTTTACCGCCAGTTATTAAAGAAACCAAATTTTATGCTATGACAATGTTAAGAAAACGCTGATTTTATAAACGTGTTTTTAAAGTGTTTGAAATATTGATTAAATCAATCAAACGGCCTAAGTTTGCAATAAATTAGTAAATAAATGTAAATATTGCCAACTATTTCCAGGATTCTTCCAATCTCTTCCCATGCTTCATTGCGTGCATATTTATTTCTGTAATCTTTCTTGAAATGGTCAAATGAAATAGGGTATTTCTTCACATGCTCGATGAGCTCTTCTTTCGTATTCCTAGCTGACGGCCTGACGCCTGCTGACGAGATCTAGGAATTTATATTTGGAGCTGAAGCGTCAGTTCCCACGCCAGAGCGTGTTTTCGCACTTCACGACACAACAGCGTAGTATGCACACTCCTTTTTAAAATAGTGGTTTAATTTTTTTCGTAACACGTCAGCGGACGTGTCAACACGACACGTCAGCGGACGTGTGAGTGCACCTTAAAACTAAATAGGCATAAACGCCGCTTTCAAATTTTAGCAATTACTCTAAGGCCCTGTTCACATATAATTCGTCAGCGTTACTCGTATTGAAATATATTTAACCAATTACAAACCTCCAAACCATTAGCAACGAAATTGTTAAGGTCTGTCATTGGTTTAAAATGTATCAATACGCGTAACGCTGACGCTGGCGGATTCTAGTAAACAGTCCCTAATACTTTAATTTTTCGAGACTTAGCTTAGTAGAAAGGGTTGAAAACGGAGGGTGTAAATGTTATTAATTCAAACCTTCTTTTATCTCACTGGTATTAAAAACTGATAGTTAATAGATTAAACGTTTTATATCGTTTGCAAATTTTCTGCTTTAAGGAAAAAAATCGACACAAAGTTTAGCGTATTAATAAGTTCTGTGTTGTTTATGATTGTTGATGTTATCTGTTCGATAGTTTTACAAGTTTGTTTTGCTATTATTCTTTGACTAGCCATTTTTTTTCATCTCTGTCTTTTTTCTTTGCAAGTTCTTTTACAAATCTTTGTCCGTTTCGATTAGATTCATCCGCGGCATATATCTCCCAGAATGTGAACTTCCATGCTCTATTTTTGGCGAAAGAGGCGACTGCCTCAAATTATGTATTCAAAAATTTTTTTAGAAGTACCTTCATTTGAATTTTTTCCCGTTTTCTTTTCTTACATGTATTTACGAATACGTGAATCACATTTCTTTCCATTTTTTTTTTCACTCGGGAAGGAAAAATAACATCGAGCAAATAATTTATTTGATGTAAACTTAAATTACGAAGCTGATGAGGATCGAATTCTGATATGATCCTTGCCGATATTTTCAGATCTTTGATTATTTTTTCTGTATTTTAGACAAGAAAAGGAAAATATATGAGAGAATTCCTATCGAACGTTGATTTTTAGATTCATTTTGGAAAAGTCGCTTCAAATATTTTCTTTGGAATGAAAAAAGTAATACTGAATTTTGCGGATACCCAGTTATTTACGGGGATAAAAAAAGTACATCGAATATGATCATGCCATTATTGAATTAAAAATCTTTGTCCGCTTCGATAAGATTTATCTGCGCCATGTATCTCCTTTTAAATAGCGTCCTAAAAAATTCAAATCCCTAAAAAATATTCTAATGAACGTACTCCTAAAATTTTTTTCGAATGCATAATTTCGAAGCAATCACATCTCTCACTAAAAATAGACCATACCCACTTATTTAAGGGGAGGGAGGGGGGGTATATCGAATTACAATCGTACAATTTTGAAATTTGTTCATCTATTCATCATCGTAGGAACGCTGCAAAGGAAATTCGATGCTTAAGTCTATCTTGTAGAAAAGAAATATAGAAGGACCACCAGGAAACATACGTCAAAGATTCATGGCGGGAAAAAATTTAACGTAATCGAAAAAGTAATGAGAATAATAACATATACGACCAACGTTCTATGTCGTGGACCTCCAAAAAAGGGGGGGAAGGGGGAATCTGCGAGAAGATTTGAATTCGAAAGATGAATCACTCGTAGTTCAGTAGATAAAACAGTTGCCTTGAGGTTCGTGTAGACCAGGGTTTCTCAAACTACGTTCCGGAACACTGGCGAAAACCTGGAATTGCTTTATATCCTGTAACGGCTACAAGAAATTCAAACATGTTTGACGGATTAATGCTTTAAAATGTCTAAAAAATTAAAAAATTAAATAAATAATTTATGTTTTTTTCTCATTTTTAAAATTTTATTGATTAATTTATTTTTCAGAGCATAAGACGCACCTCAAATTTATGGAAGGATTTTTAGAAAAGAATATTTTGTATTTTGTTAGGTATAGAAAGGTATATTCAATTTCTTACTTAATAACGATAAAAAATACATATAATAAAAACATATAAAATAAATATAATAAATAATATTATAAAATATATGACAATAATAAATAATATTATAAAATATATGATATGGATTTTTAGAAAAGAATATTTTGTATTTTGTTAGGTATGGAAAGATATATTCAATTTCTTACTTAATAACAATAAAAAATACATATAATTAAAACATATAAAATAAATATAATAAATAATATTATAAAATATATGACAATAATAAATAATATTATAAAATATATGATGTGGATTTTTAGAAAAGAATATTTTGTATTTTTTTAGGTACAGAAAGGTAGGGGAACCCGGGGTAGAACGGGGTACGAAGTTGAAAATGTGTTTTAGAAATACAAAAGGGTTAATTAAGAGAGCTGCAAATTTTTCTATGAATACATTATAATGTAATAATCACAAAAATGCGATAATATTGTAACAAAATAAAAGAACAATATTATTTTTTTCAATTACAGAAAATTATGTCATTTGCCCCGTTCTGCCACGGGCACGGGGCAGAACGGAGAGGTAAGGACAATTAATTATAAAAACATATAAACTAGTGGAAATGCAGAAAAAATAAGTTTGCTCTATATTTATTTAGTTTTAAGTGATTATAAAGGTTTAATTAAGGCTACGGTTTTCATTGATTGTGTTCTTAAGCCTATTCACAAAATTCATACACTAGGACAGCCTCATCATCTTCGCTATCTATTGCCGCACAGGAATTGTGTGCCCATTTTTTGCACATGGAACAAGCGATCCAACCTTCAACTGACTTTGAGTAAAATTCACCGCAATATAAACACTCGCAGTCAGAACAATCCCCAGAATCACTCTCGTTAGTTTTGGGTTCTCTCTTCAGCTCCCTCTTTTTTCCATTTATCTTCAGGCATTTTCCCTTGTTTTTTTCAATCTTAATTTTATTCTCTTTCTTAAATATTTTTGTCCTTGCTCTTTCTTCTTTAGCAAAGTTCTTTTCTTTTTTTCCTTAATAGCGGCTTCTAACGCTTTTTTGTATGGAGAATCTGTTAAGACAGCGGTCTTCCCCTCTTCCTATTCGTCCTTTTCACGCTTTCTATAACTTTTGGAATAGGCATTAGAATTTCAGGTGAAACATGAAATGAAGAGGCCCTGTTGTCATTTGTCATCCAAGAGCATCCAGGAGTGGCACAATTAGCGTCATCAAATCGGACCTTCTTACCATGCGTGTCATCATTAGAGTTGGCTGAAACCTTACCAGCTTTATGATCCAACCTGATATGCATGTGTTTTTTAACTGGTGTGATAGGCGAAGGCAATTCCAATTGGTCAGTCCGGATGTCATCACCTCTTCACTTGAAGGCCTACCAAGTCCGATGGCAGTTGTGTCTGCTGGGAGAAAATCTGCATCGGTGAATATGGATGTGTCAGTTGGCCATATTCCTGTAGCTTGGAAACCATTAAAATCAGTTTTCATTGTTGCGCTTTGGTTAAATGCTGAAAAAAGCATTGAAATTTGAAAGAGAGTTACGACGTTCCCTGGGTTGCTTCGTGCCCATTTTCGAAGCTCATTGCTGTAATGAAGACTTAAAGGCTTCATAAAAGAAACATCAAGTGGCTGAAGTCTGTGAGAGCAATGTGGTGGTAGACATAGCAACGAAACACCACTCTCCCTCGCGTAATCTATAACCTCAAGGTTCTTCGTATGTGTTGAGTGGCCATCTAATATAAGAACCGGGAAGTCTTTTGATGCCTTAGAAAATTCCACAGATTTTCGAAACCATACAAGAACTGACTCAGCAGTCATCCATCCAGTGCTGTGCATCTCAGCCCAACCTCCTGGGGGCAATCTTAACTCAAATTCTTTCTGCTTCTTCTTTCGAGGAAAATTGAGCATCGGGGGCATGTGAGCTCCGCTTGCCGACATACAAATAAGGCTGGTTACAGTTTCGCCCCTTTCTGCGGATGTTAATGATCCGACTTGACGTTTCCCCTTTCAAGCTATGATCTTTGATTGGTTTTTAGGGTTCACTGAAATGCCCGTTTCATCGCAATTAAATATTTTAGAAGCCGTTAGTTTGTGCTTGTTGAGTAAGTTCGTTAGCAACGAAAAAAACTATCGATAACTACTTTATTAAAGCCCATATCTCTTGCACCAGATGTTGCTTCGGCTTTACGAACAGATAAAGTAGGATGTCTCTTAAGAAATCCATTGACCCAATCTTGGCCTGCGATTCCATTTTTAAATCTATGATCAATGTCATTTCTTACTGCCGACTGATAAGCTAAGCTACGCAAGTTCTTCATTGTTAATAACCTAGCCTCCATATTTTTAAATAGTTAACGAGCACAAGTTCCGGCTCTTCTGCAAATACGTTTTTAAATTTTCCAGCCGTTTTATCGATCTTGTAATCAGGGTTTTCCTTTCTTTTTTTAACGTATCTTTCCAGAGTAGACTGGGGAACATCAAATTCGTTCGAAGCCTTCAAATACCCTGATTTTCCAGAAATAACCGCCTCGATAGCATTGTTCATTGCCTCAGTAGACCATGATTGCCTATTTGCTTTTTTCTTATAGTCTCGAACCATCTGAAATCGAAATGGGGTACTACCCCGTTCTGCCCCACCCGTTCCGCCCCAGGGAAACGATTTAGGTAAGGGACGTAAGGTCACTTGAGAAAGATACGTAAACAAATGTTTAACTACAGGAAACTAAAGACAATTAAACGTAATTCAAGCATGTACTAACTATAGTTGTGATGTAAAGAAGTATGTATACCTTACCTTGGTTACAAAATCATCAAAACTTACAATACAGGAGCAAAAAATTACACAATGAAAACTGCACCCACCAACGCTCGAGAAAACTATACTAAAATGGCTGCCGAAGTTGAGTAGCAGTACGTTGGTCTAGTTGTACTTATTGCCGGTGGCTGGCTGCACCTCCTTGACACCTAAAAACGTCGAACTTCATTTCGCCCCGAACCTCGTTCTACCCCATTTCTTACTTCACAACGATAAAAAATACATATAATAAAAACATATAAAATAAATATAATAAATAATATTATAAAATACATGATGTGGATTTTTAGAAAAGAATATTTTGTATTTTGTTAGGTATAGAAAGGTATATTCAATTTCTTACTTAATAACGATAAAAAAATACGTATATACATACGCACTTATATGAGGCTGTGAAAAACAAAGTGATGTAGGTCACATTTTCAACTTTTTTATTTGAGGGCAAAAATGTAATCTCCATGTTCAATTTATAGTAGAATTGTAAATAATTATTATGGACAATATTATAGTAATTATTATGCATTATAATTTGTTCAATTTATAGTGGAATTCTTTGTAGTTTTTGCAGTAAAACGCTTTGGACTTACACCACTTGACTTACTGACTTACACCACTTTGCCTTTCACCGCCTAATATATAGATACATATATACATAACACATACATACATATATACATACAAAAGAGGTAAGCAACGATAAGCAATCGTACGTTAATAACCGGCGGTAGTTTCGTTAGAAGAGACTGCCTGATATTTTTTTAACGTAGGATTACGTTCCTCAATAACGGTCAAGAATTGTCCTGCGTCGCGAGTTATAATTTTGGCAGCGCGCCAAATCCAATAGCAGTAAACAGTTAAACAGAAAAGCACCAAAATGCGTTTTTTTTAAATAAAATAAAATTAAATTAAATTAAAAAGAGGTAAGCAAACGATATGTAATCCTACGTTAATAACCCGTGGTAGTTTCGTTAGAAGAGACTACCTGAATTTTTTTTTTCTTTTGTCAAGTCCCTGAACATTAAAAGGTTAATGAACCACTGCTCTTCAATAGACTTTCCAACAAATTTTTCTACGTCAGAATAAATCGTAATCAAAAGAGATATCAAACTATTTTGAAGAAAACATTTATAAATTCTGTACCTTTAAATTTCAATATTTTGGAAGGAAAAAAAAGCAGTGAAACTACGTCATCTCCCAACGACCTTCAGTCCGCCCTCGCACCACTCACCCTCAGGTAGTGCCGTTAACATCTGGCCGATTTCCTGCTCTGCTTTAAGTGCTTATTATACAATTTAGGCAGGCAGGAAAGCCAAACACACATTCGCAGATGGGCTCATCTTTTCTTTTCACATTAAAGGCATTCTTTTATAGTTTTCTGTCGGGGTCGCCGACGCTAACTGCACAGGAAGTTGGAATTAGAATCGTAAATGGAATTAAGCGGATAATTACGCGATTCACATATATATCCGCGGAGTCATCATTTTTTTTCTCTCCCTTTACGTGCATAACTGCGCAGGGGAATGAATGAATTAGCACTCTGAAATTTCTACGAAGAGAGTATAATTCCAGATATTTAGCGAGTGCATCCGTATACACCTATTCCTCGATTTACGCGACAGATACGTTGCGCGTTAAAGCGAAACCGTGTCAATTGAATCAAAGGAAATGCATGTATGTACGTATGTATGTACGTATGTACGTAGTATGTACGTATGTATATGCATATACAGGGTGGTCATAAAAAACTTTGCTGATATATGGACCTCTAGCGACTGTTCCGTTCAACCAATCGAGATGAGATTTCAGATACAGTTATTCAGAGGTATGAACTCGGGATTCTGTGAACGGCAACAAAGTGGCGCACACGGTTACGGTTATAGGTACAGAAACTCGAAATTTTTGAATGGCAACGCCCATTTTTTCCTTTCGCAAAATGCTCATTGCATGCGAAAACCCTAAAGAGCGTTGGAACGGTACGTGTATCACAAAAAACGGGCGCGTTATGCACGCACAAAAAAGAGCTCTGCGAACGGCCTATGATGGCACCCATGTGGAAAATATGTAATCCAAATAAAAGTTTTCTTTTGTTCGATCTGTGTTGTCATCAGTGATTGGTGTCTTGCCTCTGTCATATGCAAATTTCCTCCGTGCACCCCGATCGTATTTTTGTTGGCCATTCGCAGAGCTATGAAATCAAAAGAAAATGTTGAGACCTCAGCTCCATACGTTAAATATGTCTCTATATGCCACCTGCCTCTAAAACTTGACTTCTCATATCCTACTGTTATACCCAGTATCAATTCTAGGCGAGGGGGTGGGAATAGTGTTTTCTTTTAAATCTCCAGCAAAAATCAGATATTTATCCTGCACATTCAATATAAAAATGCGGAACAAACATCTTAAAAGTTTCACCGATTTCCTATTAAGGTTGCTGTGTACTAACCCTATTGGATTTTCTCACCCCAGCGTTAACCTATGGAGAAAATGTGTCCAAGGATTGCCGACTTGGATTAAAAGATTTTTTGAAAAAATTATACTCCGTAATAGAGAAAGAAATTTGACACCAAGGGGCATTTTTCGTTTTTTAAAAAAATGCAAATAATATTTTAAAATTTAAATTATTCTGGAAAAAATATCTGGTTTAGTGTGTTTTAAACGCTCCTCAATTCCTTTGGTGGACGAAATTTATAAAAGGAATCCTGTTGCAAGGTGCAAAAAAGTTCGGGCTATCTGAAAATACCATTTTTATTGGATTATCGACATTTATGTAGTTGTGATTAGTAGACACATTTTCTACATGAGTCAACATTGAGGTGAGCGAACCCAATAGGGTTAGTACACAACAGCTTTAATCTATGGTCGAGACACGCAAGAGGTTTAACAGAATTCTTTTTAAATCTACGGTCAAAAAAAAATATTTTTTTTTTTACAGATTTCATTTCTATGGTCAAATTTTGTAAAGGAGAAACCCATAGATATTCTTTGAATCCATTATAAAAACCTGTAATTTTTTTACAGGCTTCCTTTGAATCTTCGATAAAAACAAGTAAAAGATTTTACTTCTTCTATTTAAATCTTGATTAAAGACCAATAAATGTTTTGCAGATTTCCATTAAAAAACTACATTCTAAACAAAAAAAATTTTGTAATTTCTCTAAGTAAATATTTTTTGTGTTTTCCATGAAACCTACATCATAAAGTCTTTGATATTTGAGGCGGTGAAAGGTAAAGGGGTGTAAGTCAGTAAGTAAAGTGGTGTAAGTCCAAAGCGTTTTACTGCAAAAACTACAAAAAATTCCACCAAAAATTGAACAAATTATAATTCCTAATAATTATTATAATATTGTAATTAATAATTATTTACAATTCCAATATATATTGAACATGGAGATTACATTTTATCCCTCATTTAAAGAAAGTGGAAAATGTGACTTACACCACTTTGCCTTTCACTGCCTCATTTATAAAGTTTTACGCAAATCTAAGATAAAATCCAACAGAAAGTTTAAACAACGGTTTTAGAGTTAAATCACGGTAGAAAGCAGTCGAAATTTCTTTGCAGTATTATCTTTAAATTAGGATTAAGTGCCGTTATCTAAACTGCTTAAATTTCACCGTTAATTTTAGAGAATTATCTTATACACTGTAAGCCTCAGTCTGCAGCGATATGCCTAAAGATTATCCAAGTTTTCAACTAGTTTCAGTGCTTCATTTATATGAAGTTTTTGCGAGATGAAAAAATTATTAACGGTAATTTTGAGTTCTTAAAATTCACGTCTTTAACTCACCCTTCCGAAAACCTGAAATTTAAGTGTAGCGGAGGAATATACAGAGAAAAAAATTTCGATTAGGAAAAAACTAATCTATTTTTTTTTCTATTTTACAATCATCGGAATCAATAATATTTTACAGTAATGATGCAATTTCAAACTTATAATAATAAATTTTCACGCTCAAAAGGTTTAAAAAGTATATATAAATAGACTAGATGAAAACCCGCACTTCGCTACGGAGTACAATCAAATTAAATACAATGGTCAATGTATGCAATTAATGCCAAATATATATATATATATATATATATATATATATATATATATATATATATATATATATATATATATATATATATATATATATATATATATATTTGTAATAAATACGACGATCAATGTATACAATTGATGTAAAAAAAAGCAAAAAAATATATTTATAAAAAAAATCGCAAGGGATATTTTTATAGACAAAATAATGTAGACGAAAATATTAAAATTAAATGTAATAGGACATACTAAAGAATATAATACAGTTAATATAGTGCAGTTTGAGGAACATAATATCTTTTATTGCATTTTAATATTTTTTGGGATAATGTCCAATCGTCTGCCGCATTAGCAAGAAAAAAATTTTTTTTGTCTATTTAGTTGTTATGCACGTGACGATAAATTTATTTAAAGTACCAAAAAAAGAAATCACGTGATCAGCATTTAATAAATTAAATTCTAAAAATGAATCTTTAAAAATTCACCAAAAATCAGAAAATGGAGGTAAAGATTCGAAAAAGATCTCATTTTAAAGGAATCTTTATGATCTTTCTCGTGATACAAATTTTATAACCCTCAAATTATTATTTTAAATGCAAATTTAAATAAAGTTACTAAAACAGCCTAAAAATTTAATTTTAAAAAATATAAGAAGAATTTTTCAAAAATCTTTCTTAGTGCACACCTACACTATAAGAAGAATCACCATGCAAAATTTCAGCCCTTTAGGCCCAGCGGTTTGGTCTGTGCGTTGTATGTCAGTGAGTCAGTCAGTTACGGAACTCTTTGATATATATAGAATGACGTTCACAATTTCTGTAATATTTTTCTTATTATTTTTTCTAATTAAAACATACTGCTTTTTTAACGATAAATTTAGCAAAGATAAGTTATAGCTCAACCTCAAATGTTATCTTTTAGGGGAAACTAAAAAAAAATCTAGTTAAAAAAAATTAAAGCTTACACAAGGGAGGAATGCAATACAAATTAATTAATTCCCCTACGGCTGCAAAACCTTTAACAAACCACCACAGTAATAGAACCGCTGAGTGATGGATGTGGTCTCTAGATAAATTAAATCACTCATGGAAAGATATTTTAAACATATGCTGGGAGTTTAACTTGATTAATTAATTTATTTATGTCTTCAGTTGGACAAAAGGACCGTTCTAAAAGCATTCTGCACTGACAGCAAGTAAGTTGCGGGTACAGAAATAGAAAAACTTCTAAATATTTTAATAGAACTTATTTGTCTTTGGATCTTGTTGCATCCTAGAGAGCACCAATACCTTTTTTTTAATTATTTACTCATGATTCCTGGGTTGCTTTGTTAATGTTGCTAGATTTAATTGCAGTTAAGATGTTGCCTTTATAGGAATTTTTGAAAAAATAAAGTTACATAAACAGTTTGAAAGGAAAGTAATTAGGAAAACGGGAGAGAATATTTTCACGTCTCCTGTATAGTGTAAGGACTTCGCCTTAATAAAATGACTGCCAGCCTTTTCGTATTTTTATGCTTTAATTGTACTTCTCTGTTAAATACAGGCTAATTACAAAATAAAACAAATTAAATTCGTGGATTCACACGGTATCGGCGAGGAAGGTCAGACTTGAGTCTCGCTGCGCTCATTCCAGTCTTTCTAGGCCCAGCAGCAATCCGGCAGCATCTCCTTACCTCGGCTTCAGCTCTACTTAACTCTCACTACATCTCTAACTAACTTCACCGGCATTCGGCGACTTTATATGCCTCCACTGAACGTTCTCGAAAGGTCTGGAAAGCGCCTTCTTTCTTTGTCCAGTTACATTCCCGGCCGACTAGGCGCCCCCGGTTTGCGGCTCCCCTTTGTAGTTGGCTTACCGTTCGACGAACTGTCGTTAGTGCTTCCGGTCTTTTATGTCGCTAATGCGACTGTCTGTCCGCGGCTGTCTCAGCAAAGGTAGTTTAAATCAATTAAGTGCACAATCCGTGCGCTGGGTGGTCTTCCTGGAATTTTCCCCGAGCGAGATAAACGTTACTGTACGGGAGTTGTTACAATAGGGATACCTGTACTGGGTCGAGAATAGAGGACATGGGTTCGAATTTAGGTCCTAACAAATGATCGTTATGGTAGCATGACTGTTGTATAGACCGTTAAAGGCAGTTAGTCAAACGTAACTCAAAATATTCCTGATGGATAAAAAGTAATCTTAGCATCGAATAAATTATTAAAAAAGATAAGATAATAAGTAAAATATAAGTACAAAACAAAATCCTGTGTCTCAAATTGAAAGAGAAAATAAGTGAGGCATAGAATTTAAAAAGTGAGAGTGTCTCATGTCTCGTGGAGATCTTTCAATTGGTAGAGTGCCAGCCTTAAGTTTAGGAGACTTTGGTTCGAATCCCAACTATGAGAGACTGTAGATATGCAATTTCAAACTGTACATTAATGTAATTAATCTGTCAAAGTGATGACAACAGTACCTTAGCACTAAAAATAAAGATGATTAAAAATGCACGACAACAAGCCACTCGGGGAATTTAGATATAAAAAAGACAACTTGATTTCTCATTTACTATGCAAAAGTAACTAAGAAAAATTATTTTGGCACTGAAATCAGTTCATTAAGTTCTAGAGAAGAGAAACACGAATATTATATTCAAATTCTAGAATTCATCTGATGGTTTGAAAGGTATTTTTTATTTGATAATAAAGCTTATACCTCATTATTGTTTACTTGGTTCATTTAATTAATCCACACGATTTTATTACATTTTGAAGTGTAAATACTCACATTTCAGAAAAGAATAAATTTTTATTATCATTAAAACAGTATTAAAAAAAGAAGCGCGTATATTTCTACTAATTAAAAAGAAAACGGAAAACGGAAAACGGAAAGAAATCTATAGCATGAGAGAGATCTAAGGGTATTGTAATGTCCGCAGATCTGTGGTTACATTTAAATTAATTAAATGTTAAACTGCAAGATATTACAAAGACTGTTATTGTAAGATTTGATTTAATTCAAGTGTTTGAAGCAAAGCACCAAATATTTCATCACAACATCGGTTGGCAGCTTCAAATCTATATATATTATTTCTAAAATGTGTTTTTTTAATGTAGGATTGCGTTCCTCAATAACAGTCCGTCAGAGAGAAAAAATTGTCCTGCGTCGCGAGTTATAATTTTGGCAACGCGCCAAACCCAGTAGCAGTAAACAGTTAAACAGAAAAGTACCAAAATGCGTTTTTTAAAAAAAAGGTAAGCAAACGATAAGTAATCCTACATAAATAACCCGCGGTAGTTTCGTTTTCGTTAGAGGAGACTATCTGAATTTTTTTTTTTCTGATTTATCTCTTCTTCTCCCTTCATACTAAACCAAAATCTGTAAATGAGGTACCATATTAAAGATTAAGATCTCCGCTTTGTGCGAATTGTTTAGTTAGAATTACACATCTTATTGTTTGTTTAAAAATCGAAGTATACACATTATAAACACTTTTTCTTCCCCTAGATGGCGCGCACGCTAGCTTTTTTATTTTACCATCATCTTTTTCACTAAACTTTTAAATTCAAAAATCATTTGCTTTTATTATCATTCTGGGATTTCATTGATGATTTTCTTTATTGGCAACATCCGCGTACGTGTACATTATTCTTTTTGCATGGAAAGTCGTATAAATTAATTCTAGAAGGTGAATCTTTTGTGACGATCCCTTCCTCTCCCTTCATAATTTACCAAAATCGATAAATGAGGTACCATTTTAAAGATTAAGTTATCCGCTTCTGACGAATTGTTTATTCAAAATGACACAATATACTGTTTGTTTAAAAAACGAAGTGAAAAATTGATTTTTGGCCCTAAAGTTCTTTCCCTGGATGCATCGAAACAGAACAATCAAATAGTGTGCCCAAAGAGGTTTTGTAATGTAACTATCACATTTTCCACGAGTTTGTGTCATATTTACCTTTTAGTATTGTCTACAAAGGTGTTTTGACGTGTACATATCTCATGTTCCCCTCTTTTGTCTTATGCTTCACCTCCAATATGGTAGCCAAAGACGTTTTGTAATAGGTTTTGTATTATCTTTAGGCACCATTGTTATTTGACAAATAAACAATTGCTACAAATGAACCGGTTCTTCTTTCAGCCTACTATAAACCACCAACCTCGCTATAAAAATTATCGTATTTTAATCGCATGCGAAGAGGTCGCTCGGGCCATCTAGTAATAAACTAATTTGAAAGATAAAACCTGCCTTTTCCTATTAACAAACTATCCGGCACGACATTAGCACTCCAAAATATGTATTTAAAATTTTAGCACCATATGATTCAAAAAGGTTTCCCCTCCCCCTGATGTAAGCTTTGCTCGGTAACCAAACTGTCAGATAATTCTAAAAACAGGAAATTTTGTTTGAGGCTGCTGTATACTAACCCTATTGGATTAGCTCACCTCATTTTTTTTTAATTAACAATGCAGCAGGCGGTTCGGACATTATCCTAACGCCATACAGAGTTTAAATTTACAAAAGAACAAAGACACTGGATCATGCTCACCTCAATGTTAACATAATGGAGAAAATGTGTTCAAGGATTGCCGACTTGGACTGAAAGATTTTTTTTTAATTGCACTCCGTAATAGAAAGAAATTTTACAGCTTGGGACATTTTTCGTTTTTTAAAATATAATGCAAATAATATTTTTAAATTATTCGGGGGAAAATCTGGCATAGTGATTTAAACTCTCATCAATTCCTTTGGTGGACGAAATTTATAAAAGGAATCCTGTTGCAAGGTGCTGAAAAGTTCAGGCTCTCTGAAAATACCATTTTTTTTTTTTATTATCAGCATTTATGGAGCTGTCAATAGTAGACACATTTTCTCCATAGGTTTACATTGAGCGAATCCCATAGGGTTAGTACACGGAAGCCTTGAGGTTTAAATCTCATGCTGAAAAAGTTTAGCATAAGATATCTTTTTTAAACCAAGCAAAGAGAAAGGTTGGACACAAGTGCACTTATGATTACTGACTACTAAATTACTGACTACTAAGGATAGAAGAATCGGAAATATGGCAAAGATGCAAATTCCTCTGACAGCACGCGCCTAAAAATGAGCTTCAGAAGAGAACTTTTAACTGAGACAAGCACAGTAATCACAAAATAAAACTATCGATAACCAAACAGTTATATTAAGAAGCTTTAAGGCTGCTGTGCACTAACCCTATTGAATTCGCTCCCCTCAATGTTAACATATGGAGAAAATGTGTCTACTATGTACAGCTACATAAATGCTGATAATCCATTAAAATTGGTATTTTCAGAAAGTCTGAACTCTTCTGCACCTTGCAACAGGATTCGTTTTATGACTTTCGTCCACCAAAGGAATTTAGGAGCGTTTAAAACACACTATGTCATATTTTTTCCGCCGAATAACTTAAATTTTAAAATATTATTGGCATTTTTTTAAACGAAAAAATCCCCAAGGTGTAAAATTTCTTTCTCTATAACGGAGTACAATTTTTTTTTTAAAAAATCTTAAAATCCAAGTTGGCAATCCTTGGACACGTTTTCTCCATTCATTAACATTGAGGTGAGCGTATCTAAAAGGTTTAGTACACAGTAGCCTTAATTCGAGAATCAAGTGTTTACATTATATTCGTGGCCTTTTATATTAGTCTCATCCCGAGAAAGTTTAACGTAAAAATTTTATTTTGTAAACTAAGTCTGAAACACCTGCATTTATTTTGAATACCAACAACTGTGGTTGGTAAGTAACATCAAGAAGCGTAAATCTAGCCATGAGCACAAATTACAATGACAGCATCTTATAAAAATGCGCATCATAAGTGGGCGTTTGAGTGAGGCAGGCTCGGTAACCACAGAATTACGCGATAACTCGAGATTCTGATGGAGAAATCCATCTGCCGACCTGCGTCCGTGGGCATATTTAGCATTGAGATAAGACCAACGCATGCGACCCACACAGGCCAATAAGAGACCGGAGCATGCAGCCTACTTTCGAATCTCTTCCCCCTTTTTTTTTTAATCATCCCATTCGAGTGTTTTTCACGTTCCCGATGGGGAAGAACTCCAACCAGTTTGTTTTGTTGATTTCGGGAGGTGAATAACACGCTCTGTCAACAAAGAGGTGTGGCGTATACACTCTGAGTTAGAGAACGTGTATAGTGTTACAGAGCTTTGTACGGAAGATGATCAAACGTCCCTATTTGGGAAGAACAGATCTTTGTTCTAGCAGTTTGTTCCCAAAATAAAGAAAATTTTAAGGACCATACTTTGTAAAAATTTGGCCCCATGTCTTTTAAATTGCTTCAAACGCATATACTTTTCATTTCTGTTTTTCCTGCAGTGCAGAGATGAAAAATCCCCTAACCGGTTGTTGGTAGTATTTGAAGTGCCAGCATTGTGAATGATATGATCACCACGTATGAGAACAAGTACAACGATAACGATGACTTACAGAAAACTTGGTAAAAAACGCAAACAGGAACAAACAACTTCTTAAAATCCACAAATATTGTGGATTTTAAGAGGTTGTCTGTTCCTAAAAAGATATTTTCATATCTTGTGTTTCGCAGCGATCGAACAAATGTCGGAAAGCGTTCTAGACTTTTTTGGGGGAAATTGCGTGCAATAGTTGATAAAATTGACCTCACCTTTTAAACAATTCAGGTCATTGTGATTTTTATGACTTAGAAAAACGCTACTTCAATGTCCCGAAATGCAAGCAAGTTATACGACCGTTGGCTGGAATATGGATCTTTAAACCTCTAAGTCAGTACCTAACTAAATAATTCCGGCGTTTGTATGACTTTCCTCATATATTTCCTCCTTTCTTTTTTGAGGATAACGACACAAAATGTTAGCCTTAGCGTACTTTTATTTACTTTTTTAGCAATTTTATTTTATTTTCAACAATACTTATTTTTTTTCCACTATTAATATTTTTTTAATATTTGACTAATAGACTGCAACTGTAATAGTTGACTAACGGATCGTTTTTCCTAACGATAGAGTACTTCTGTGCGATAACTTCCGACAGGACCGAAACTTAAATCTGGGAATTCACAACCTCTAAGTCGTTATTCTACCAACTGAACCATCCCTGCGATATGAGAAGGTTTTGTTTTCAATGACTACCCTTACATATTTCCTCCTTTCTTTTCGAGGCCAATGGCACAGGATATTGTTCTGTATATATATTTCTTTATATTTGATTTTTTTTTCTGCACGACGAAAAATTATCATATGTTTGATTAACGGGTCATCTTCGTTCCTCCCAACAGTCAGGCGCCATTGTATTGAATTTCCCCCTGGAGCGGGACTGAACCTGAGTCCCCAAACCTCTTGGTTGGTGTTCAGCCAGTGAATTATTCTGGCTGTCCTATTTTCAGTATCTTTCTTCATAACCTAATCTAATATACTAAATACATTTTACATAGTTCATATAGTTCACATTTTAGGAGTAACCAATAAACTTATCTCCCAAATTTAAGATCTTCATAATTTATACAAATCATAAATTAGCAAAAGTACATCACCAACATCAGTAAGACATTTTTTTTAAGAGTTATGCATATAGCTAAAAAGTAATCATGGTTACTGCTTTAGTTATAATAAATATTTACGCTTAGAGGAGTACATCACCAACCATCAGTAAGAAATTTTTAAAAAGTTTATGCATAATAAATGGCAAATAAATAATCATGGTCATTGCTTGGGTTTATTAAATATTAACCTTTAACTTACGGGACCCATTTTTACGATTCCCTCTTTAGAACGGGAATTTTCATACCCACTTTGTAAGAACGGTTATTGAGGGGTTTATATATATATATATGAAAGATATAAAATTTAAGTTGATCCCCTGTAAATTCTCTTCCCTTCCCATGTTTAAGATGGCATTACCAAATTCTGTTTTCAAGAACCCAGGAATATTTTTCATAGCGTCAGCAATCCCTGGGCAAGCCACACTGTCTATGCCCAAATAAGGCAATCGTCCTGCACAACTGATGCAGCTTGCAAAAAACATCTTTGGTCAGCAAATTCTTCAACCGCAGATACCTCTATACTCAAACCCCGGGAATCACTCGGGTGTTGGCTTTCAACTAGATCAGATGTCTGTTTAGCCACTCGGAAATAAATTTCTTTTTCTAATAGTTCTGTAATCTGATCTTATTTCATTACAGAATTTATAGCCGGCAGGATTTCCTGCAGTGAGGATACCAGTTTTAAAATTTTAATTTCAATATGTAAACGGAGTTTTAGTTAATTTTACCAGCACCCGTCGTAAAATTTAATTCGCCCTTTCGTGCGTCGAAAATAGCAGCGAGCAGAAGTGGATTACTGTATTACTGACCTTGGTGGATTTACGCTGTTCGGTGACCTAGTTTTGAACAGGCAATGAAGAAAGGGGAAAATCCGATTTTGAATCAAACCGTGGACTTAACCGGTGAAAATAACGAGCCATCTCACGTCCGCTTTTCCGATGTAAATGTGTTTATTAAACCCTATTCAAATGAAGTGCCAATTGAAAATTACATCGCAGAATATGAGCAGGTTTCTGAACTGTTGACATTAAATCCTATGCAAAAAATTATATTCTTTCGCAAGCTGTGTACCGGAAATGTGGAACTATTTCTTCAATCCAAACCCCTGTTTAAAAACTTCGAAGAATTAAAAACAGAACTGCTTAAAGAATTTAAGACGGAGATAAGTAAGGCCGAAATACATCAGCAATTGTTAAGACGGAAAAAAGGAAGGGAAGAAACTTACGAAGCGTATTACTACACTATCCAGCAAATAGCTTCGAAAGCAGCGATGACTTCGGAAGAGCAAAAATTTTACATCATAAAAGGAATAAACGCACGCCCAGAAGTAGATCTCCAACTTCGTTCGACAAAAAATTGTGATGAACTAAAAAACATGTTAAAACTATTGGATAAGCAAAAGTCAGAGGAAAGGACTTTTTATACCCCCAAGCTACCAGTTTTCCATAGACCTCCAGCCTGGAGTCCACGCTTCCAACAACACCCAGGAAATTACCGACAGTTTCGGCCAAATTTTGATCTTCAACACCAGGAGTGGAGACCGAGGAATAATTTTTATCCGCCCCGTTTCCAGCAACGTCCCAGACCAGGGTTCAATACCAGTGCACCTTCCTTTCAGCCAAGAATGACAATGCAGAATCATAATAAAAACTTTAATGTGAGAACCAACGACAGTGACTGAGTGCCAGTAGTAAAGAGCCTGTTGTGTGGACAGAAAGTCCAGATTTTATTCGATTCAGGCTCAACTCTAAATATTTTACCGGGATCCGCATTAAATAAAAATCACCAACTAAATTTCAAAAATTGCAACATTAACATTACAGCTGTGGGACGAAACGTCCAGGTAAGTCAGTATATAATGCTTCCGTTAAAATTGGGTGAAAAAATTGAAACATTAAAATTTTATTACTTACCTAATGTACAATTACCATATGTTATATTATCTGGTCATGCTATTGGACTCTTTAATGTCACTATTAATTTTAAAACTAGAGAAATTTTTCAGGATAATAAATTGCTTAAGCATTTTAATTGTACCAGCTGTCATAATAATAATCCTAATAAGAGAAGTGGTCATGGAAATAATGAAAAAGTATCTGCATTTTTAAGTAATAATAATGATTTATGTAATGTGATTTCTTGTAATAATGATAAGTGTGATATTGACAATTTAATTCAAAAATTTGATCATGTTTTTGCTAAGAATAAGTTTGATGTGGGAGAAATTAAATTAGAATCGCCAAAAGTAGTCTTAACCTCAGAACTTCCTATAAGTCAAAGACCATACAGAACGTCGCCTAGAAATGACGCAGAGATAAAGAAACAATTAGATGCCTTGTTAAAAGCTAAAATTATTAAACCTAGTTATAGCCAATATAGTTCACCTATTACTCTCGCATTTAAGAAAGAAGATAATGCTAGGACTCGGCTATGTATTGACTATAGGAAAATTAACCAAATTACAAAAACCGATTGTGAACCCATTCCCAGAATAGACAGTGTTCTAGACAAATTGACCAATGCTAAGGTATTTTCTACCTTAGATCTATGTAGTGGGTATTGGCACCTGAAATTAGAGGATGAGGAAGCTGAAAAGCTTGCTTTCACTTCTAACTATGGCTTGTACCAATTTACCAGACTGCCGTTTGGATTTAAGAATGCTCCCGCAATATTCCAAAGAACAATTAGGCGTATACTTCATAAATATCAAGTTAACTTTGCTCTAAATTATGTTGACGATATAATTATTTTCTCAGAGACATTAGAACAACATATTCAGCACTTAAAGACCATTTTTGAAATTTGTGAAAAGGAAAATATTAAACTTAAAAAATCGAAATGTCATTTTGCTAAAGATACTATTGATTTTCTTGGCTATGAAGTTAGGCATGGATCATACAGCCCAAATAATACTAATGTAGAAACAATAAAAAAATTATTGGCCCCAAGGAACGTTAAAGATTTACAAAGATTTCTAGGCACCATTAACGTATATCATAAATTTATTCCTGATTACGCTAAAATTAGAATTCCCTTAAATAACCTTTTAAAGAAAGACCAGAAATGGGCATGGACGCCTGAATGTCAACAAGCTTTTCAAAAACTTAAAGATAGTTTAATCTCAAAACCCATTTTGGCCCTTTATAATTCAAATTATCCTTGCCATGTCTATGTTGATGCGTCAAAAGAAGCCATAGCCTCCATAGTAAAACAAGAACATCCTGATGGAACTCAACATCCAATTGCATATCACTCCCGACGACTTAGACCATATGAAATTAATTATACGATAACGGAATTAGAATGTTTGTCCATAATTGATAGTCTTGATAAATTCCATTGCTACCTTCATGGGTCACATTTTACTGTACATACAGATCATCACAGCTTAGTTTGGCTTAAAACTTTTAAAAATCCTACAGGTAGACTTTTCAGATGGTCTCTAAAAATTTCTATGTATGATTTTGACATAAAATATAAGAAAGGTACAACTAATGTTGAAGCTGACATGTTAACAAGAAACCCAATTGCTTTTAATATAACTACAACCCCGCCAGAACCCTTGTTAGATATAAAGGAAATCATCCATTTTCAAATGTTAGAAAATATAACAGCACCCAGATGTTTTAGTAAGGATAATATTGTAGTAGTAAAAAGACAAGGTTTAATCAAAATTGTAGTACCAAAAGCGTTAAGAATTAAATTAATAGAGAAAGTACATGAAAAATTTGGTCATCCAGGAATAGCTTCAATGTTAAGAATTATTTCACCTCAATATTATTGGACTAAGATAATTAATGATGTTGGAAATTATGTTAAACATTGTGAAACTTGTCAAGTAAACAAGAAGTCTCATCAGAAAAAATATGGTTTTATGCAATCTCTTCCTCTGTGTGAAAAACCTTTTGAACTATTATCAATTGATACTGTAGGTGGTTTAAGTTATTATAATTCTACTAAGAAATATTTACACATTGTAGTTGATCATGCCACTAGGTACATCTGGACATTTCCCTCTAAAAGTGCCACCACGGAAACCTATATAAATTGTTTGAATTCTATTTTTCAAAATCATGTACCCGAGAAAATTTTAAGTGATAGGAATTCCGCCTTTACCTCATCAAAGTTTAAACATTTTCTCAGACATAATAATGTTACACAGCTCTTGACATCTGCTCATAGACCGCAGACGAACGGAAAGGTCGAGAGAGTTAACCAAACCATAGTAACTAGATTAAAAGGTAAAGTTAGTAATAGCCCTAGTAATGTGCCATGGACAAAAATCTTAGACTCTGTCACACAAGAATATAATAATACCCCTCATTCGGTAACTGGATTTCCCCCAATTTATTTAATGTATGGCGAATTGCCTTATAAAATTTCTTTCCAAGATAATGAGATATACCCTCCTATAGAAGAAGCTAGAAAAATTGCACAAGAAAGAACTAGACAATATTATCAGTCGAATAAAATAAGATATGACAGAAGATTTCAACAAGTTATATTTAAAGTCGGAGATTTAGTTTTATATGAAGAATTTCAATATCCAAATACCCGAAAACTTGCCCCACCGTATTCAGGCCCTTATACTATTCTAAACAAATGTTCAGATGTTCTTTTTGAAATTGATAAACCCAATGCTCTTTATAAAACTCCCACTGAGATTGTACATTCTACTCGCCTTCGATTTTTCCGTCCTAGAGAGAATTTTCAGTTAAATGATATTAAAAACCCAAGCGAACAGAAACCAGAGGATACTGATGGACTCCCATCAATGGACTGCCAATATTGTGAGTCTCCGAATCTACAACTACTTTTTAAGGACAACTAAAAATGGTATAGACTGATCATGTGAAGTTTATTTTGAATTTTGTAATTATCAAGGTGAATTTTGAATTTTATATTTAATTTAATGTCATGATGCATTCTTTTCCTCAGTTGAGTTGTTCTTGTTTTGTTTTTATTTTTCTAATTTTTTTAATAAAATTGTCGGGTTGTGATGGCCACACAACTCGAAACTTTTTTTTTCATTCGGAAAAATTTTATTTTTGGTTTTTGGGGTTTTTCTTTGAGAGCAACTACAGTTGAGAAACTGAATCCATTTATCTACATTTGTTCATCCACAAAAATTTTCTTTTGAAGTGGCGGGAGGAATTTGTTTTAACCTCCTTTCCAACTTCATAGTAAGCATTCCTCAGCAAACGTGAGGATACACGGTTGTTTGAGAGAAATGTGATTTGTTTGTTAGAAGTAAGGTATGTTTAAGGTATAAAATGTGTATTGCTATTGAAACGAATTTTGATGTAATGAAGTTGTTTTATTAATGTAACAGTACTTTGAAGAAAAAGAAGAGATATTGATACGAAATGAATGTAAAAATTTACAATATTGTAATTTTGCACGAATAGAGAATTGTAATGAATATAAGAGTACCCAAGGAAGTTAAATAATATAATAGAGTAAATTTTGATTGTGATATAAACAATGTCATTAATATAATATAATGTGAGAACTAATAATACAATATGTGGACAATGTTAAGAGGTAGTTTCCAGGTAGTGTAAATGTTTATATTGTGTTTTATTCATATCAAATATATCAGGATAATATGACATGTAGCCCTAGAATTTATGTTATCGTGTTATATTTCGAATACAAGTCTTAATTTTGAACTTATACTGTAATTATGGTAAAGTGCATACGAAGCAAATAAGATGAAGGATAGTAGGGAAACCGCATGGACCTGCTATCTGGAGGAACCATTGTGGACTTTGCCAGATATTTTTGTAATCTTCTGTTATATTCTGTATAATTGTAATATTTTGTAGTTTATTTTTTTTATGTTATGTATGAGAGCCTCCACCCGGGTAGACAACGTTTTTAAAATGGGGGGATATGAAAGATATAAAATTTAAGTTGATCCCCTGTAAATTCTCTTCCCTTCCCATGTTTAAGATGGCATTACCAAATTCTGTTTTCAAGAACCCAGGAATATTTTTCATAGCGTCAGCAATCCCTGGGCAAGCCACACTGTCTATGCCCAAATAAGGCAATCGTCCTGCACAACTGATGCAGCTTGCAAAAAACATCTTTGGTCAGCAAATTCTTCAACCGCAGATACCTCTATACTCAAACCCCGGGAATCACTCGGGTGTTGGCTTTCAACTAGATCAGATGTCTGTTTAGCCACTCGGAAATAAATTTCTTTTTCTAATAGTTCTGTAATCTGATCTTATTTCATTACATATATATATATATATATACTAGCTGAAAATCCGCACTTCGCTACAGAGTACATTCAAATTAAATGCAATGGTCAATGTATGCAATTAATGCCAAAAAAAATAAATATATATATTTATAATAAATACGACGATTAATGTATACAACTGATGTAAATATATATATATATATATATATATATATATATATATATATATATATATATATATATATATATATATATATATATATATACAGTAACCACCGCTTATAGTGATCAGTGGTTATAAGAATCAATATCGCAAAAACAAAAACAAATGTATACATTTGTTTTTAATTATAATAATATATTATTTCCATGTTAAAATTTTCGCTTTAAAGAATCAATCCACCGGTTTTAAGAATCAGTTTACACTCTTCGCTTTCCTTTCATTTTTCGAAAAAAAAAGCCATTAAAACCCTCAAAAGGCACGAAGTTCTTTCATTTTTTTAAAGAAAGATTGATAAGATGGGATGGAATATAGTTATAAAATTCATCCCTTTCTTTGTTAGACATAACATAAGTCTCTCCTTAAACGCTTCAGCACAACACTGTCCTATTAGCTTGACCCGGGGGGTATCTTTACCCGTCCGGGTTCGATTTGACTTTTCTCCACTGACAAACGAAAATAGGGACTCTTTTTTCCCACCTCCCACATCCTGGTTGAGGCTCCTTGAACCCTGAAACACATAAATCTTTGGCGAAGTGTCTACTATCACTTAGGCAAACGTGACATTAGTAGATTCAGCACGTTATCAAACCGTGAAACGTAAGCTAGAAGGTGAATCTTCGTCTGAGACTATTAGTATTGAAAGAGGTATAAACAGCCTCCTGAAAACTTCATTAGGTCAAATAACCATAGAAAACTTTCTTGCTCCCTTCCTGTAGTTGAAATGTTAAAACTGTTAAGCAGGTATGTTGTAACAAATATTGGATTTTTTCTTCTCTTACTATAATCATGTGTATCTACTTATAGGTCTAAAAATTAAGTTGTGTTTTTAAAATTATAAAGAATAATTTTAATAAAAGATAATTAACGTAAATTAAAGAGTATTTTATGGTAAATTATATAATATATGATGTATATATAGGTTTGTGTGTACCTGTCCAAACACCTAAATTTGGGCTATAAGAATCAACCGTTTATAAGAATCAAAAACAGTAATAACAAACGTGATTCTTATAAGCGGAAATCCCTGCATATATTTATAAAAAAATCGTAAGGGATATTTTTAAAGACGAAATAATGTAGAAGAAAATATTCAAATTAAATCTAATAGGACATACTAAAGAATATAGTACAGTTAATATAGTACAGTTTGAGGAACATATCTTTTACTGTATTTTAATTTTTTTTTTTTATAATGTCCAATTGTCTGCTGCATTAGCAAGAAAAAAAAAATTTTGTATACTTCGTTGTTATCACGTGACGATAACTTTATTTAAAGTACCAGGAAAAAAATCACGTGATCAGCAAAAGTAATAATAAAAATAATAATGATTTAATAAATTAAATTCTAAAAATTAATTTTTAAAAATTCACCAAAAATCAGAAAATGGAGTTAAGGATTCGAAAAAGATTTCATTTTAAAGAAATTTTTATGATCTTTCTCGTGATATAAATTTCATAACCCTCAAATTATTATTTTAAGTGCAAAATTAAAAAAAGTTACTAAAACAGCTTAAAAATTTAATTTAGAAAAAATCTTTCTTAGTGCACCCCTACACGATAAGAAGAATCGCCATGCAAAATTTCAGCCCTTTAGATCCAGCGGTTTGGTCTGTGCGTTGTCTGTCAGTCAGTCAATCAGTCAGTCAGTGAGTCAGTCAGTTGCGGAACTGTTTTATATATATAGATATATATATTCACTCTTGCTCCCGTATTCTTGGGATACATGCTATCCCAACCTGTAAGGAAAAGGTTAATGCTTACAAGACCCTTTTAAAACCAGCTCCTCATAAGCGTGACAGTGAAATGATTATCCTCCACAACCCCACGATGCGTATTTTTGCGGGTAAGAAAACTCTCTCACTCACGGTACAGGCGATATCGTGGGTGGGTACGCTGTTTCCCCAAGACAAATGCGTGTCGGAGGATCGTGGAAGATAAACGCGACTGTCACGTCTACGTGACAACGATACCGAAAGGGTTAAGTGAATTACTATCGGTAAGGCAAAATTTCAAAAGTCTAGTTATTGATATTTGTAAATCAACTAAATAACGTTACAAAATTTAAAATGAGTGCAATTTCATTATACTAGGTGGCCCGTGCGAAAATTTCGCATGCGAATAAAATACGATTAATTTTATAGCAAGGTGGTGGATTGTAGTAGGATGAAAGAATTTGTAGACATTGTTTATTTGTCAAATAAGAATGGTGCGTAAGGATAATACAAAACCGATTACAAAACTCCTTTGGACACACTGTTGGAGGTGAAACATAACGGAAAGCAGAGGAACACGTCAAAACACATTTGTAGACAATATTAAAAGTTAAGTATGACACAAACTCGTGGAAAATAGGATATTTTCATTACAAAACCTCTTTGTACACACTCTTTGACCGTGCCGTATCGACGCATCCAGAGAAAGAACTCTAGGGCCAAAAGTCAATTTTTAACTTCGGTTTTTAAACAAGCAATACAATGTGTAATACTAAATTAAAATTCATCAAAAGCGGATAATTTAATCTATAAAATGGTACCTCATTTATCGATTTTGGTTAAGTATGAATTAGAAAAAGAGATTCCCTTCTAGAAATAATATATATGATACCCTTACTATTTCATCGAAAGCGTATTTAGCTGATATGTATCCCTACTTAAGGTAAGTACTGTATAATGTGTTAAAATAGTTATAAAGAAGGAATAAAAGTTCTTACTTAACGTGGCAAATGTGTTAACCCCACTCTGACGATAGACTCATGACAAACACGACCAGTTAATTGAAAATTTATTCTGATTGGCCCTCATTCTTACGCGGGCCGCCATGGCACTACCAATGCGAACTCAATTTCAGTCCACCTTAACGTTCGAAATCAATCTTTTTAAGGTATTATTCGTTCAGTCGTTGGGACGTCTAGTAATTGAGTAAATTCAGACTAGTTAAGAAACTTCTGTATGGAATTATAACTTAAGAGGAATGAAGGTCTTAATAACCTGTTCTGAGAGTAGACATTTTACTTCACATGGAAGTAAACTAAAATGCGATCCAATAGACAATTTAAAAAAATAATAATAATAAATAAATTGAAACAAAATTGAAATAAAGCAGAAAGCTCGTGAAGTTACTTGTACTTCCAATTGACCTTTATCAAAACAATTTTCACTTCGAGTAGAGAAGAGGATTGCAGATTACTGAGAGTATTTAGAGAATCATCAGTAGCGTTCGAGGGAAAAAAACAGAATACAAAGTAAGAAAATCGAATTCACATGATTTTTCGGACTCGAATCGAACCCGTGACAAAGGTATGCTCGACAAGTGACGTTAACACAGAAAAATGCCAAAATCCACAACTGCACCAACTCAGCTTCTCATGGAGGTAAGGGATATCGATTGTCGTAACTATCACCCGTAATCTCTTCCAAATAGAAGCGAGGGATCATACACTGACTTTACTTTGGACTAAAAAGTTGAGAATCAACATGCTGAGGACGTAGAAGTTAAAACTGCGAGATAGAGGAACTCTCGGACTCAAATTTACGGACATTACTAATTCTTCACGCCATGGACTGAATTACTTTTTTCGTCACTTTGCGGTTAAATTATTAACATCAGCATTACATTAGCTGATCTTGTATTATTATCCTCAATAGTCGCTTCGAAGAAATACTAAATTTTTGAATTTTAGTTTCCAGTTCTTGTCCCATATGTGCTCTATCCCAATACACGGTCCACCGTGTTTTGAGGATTTTCGCTAAGAGAGCGATAGCATCGCCAAATGCTCTTGCTTCGTTTTCTGTTAACCTCTTTCTTTTTTCATCCTATCGCAATTCATTTTACTTTTTTCCTCTTTTTGAATAAATGTTCCTAATTGGTTGGTTTTCAAGCCGTTGATTAAATCCTTTGGATAAACGTAAAATTTTCGAATTTCTTCTCACTTTCTGTGCAGTTCCGCTCGCTGATTAACGGTATTCCTCCGATATTTAAAAAAACCGAAAAAATGGATTTGTAGAGTTTTTTTCCCCCCCCATTTGGATGCAGGAGGTAAAAAGAGTGTTTTGGAGGGTTAATTTTTAAATCGTACGAATGTCCGCACTGTCAGTTACCGATAAAGCTGACCCCCAAGAAATGATATTAGCGACGGTCTTTCTCGGCGGTGTTGCGTGACAGGCGCATATTCCGAAAGGCGGTCTGTAAAGAATGGTAATTTGTTCGAGAGCAGCAATTCGAAAACTTCCTGACTCATGAGCTGATCCGCCATCTTCTTTGCGTCCATACTGGCATTGGCGCGAAGAAGATGGCGGAAAAAAATTCACCAATTGGAGTGTATTGGAAATTAACCCACCTATGCTCTATAGAGTTTATAATTCAATTAGGTGTTTTTTTTTTATTACATCAGAGTAAATCTAGAGCACCCAGCGTCACACGTTCCAAGCCTAATACTTTAAGTCATTGTATAGGTAAAATTGAAAAACGTTTCTTCAAGTTTAGAATTTATTGTGAAAATTTCAAATTACGTTTACAATGAACTAAAACTAGAAATCATAGGCAGTGCAAAATGGACATAGGTGAGCTGTTATGGCCTGTTCACATAAGAGTCCGGTAGCGGACTCTTATGGTTAATTATAAACTCTATAGAGCATAGGTGGGTTAATTTTCACATAAGAGTCCGGTAGCGGAAGCGTAAAAGAAAAGATGGCGCTAAGACGGAAATAAACCAAACATAGGCGTTAAAAATTTCGTTGCTAATCATTTGGAGGTTTGTCATTGGTTAAATATATTTCAATACTTTAACGCTTCCGCTACCGAACTCCTATGTGAACAGGGCCTAATTTTCGACTATAAAAGCGAAACATCACTGTGGAATCAAAGATTCGAGGTTTAGTTGTAATTCGCATCATACAACACACATCCAGATATAGACACGTTCGACGTGAAAAAAATCCTGTCGAGTATCAGGTTTCCAGGCAAGGCAAGACAAGGCAAGGCAATTATAATAAGTATGAAAGAAAGTAGTATTAACATGCTAAATGAAGTTTATCTCTATGTGATGTACTTTATTTTACTTTCGGCCCGTATCAAACAAGCGTCCGTTCCGCTCAAATCATATGAGTTTGCCACCTCTGAATTTGAGAAACATAATTTTCATTTCAACACAGAACTTCTGTTATCTACAAAATACTATGTAATGTAACTTAAGTTACATTACATAGTTGAAGTAAATTTACTTCAACAGCCATTACTGGAAAATTATTTCAATGTTCTTGCATTTTATTGACAATCCTAAAAGATTTTTACAACAGCGATCATCTTTGGCATTCACATGAGATCTCAACTAAAACCATCATTAAATACTTTAGTCTCTGGGCTGGATATGATCACGTTAAATCTGTGGCCCGGAAAGTCCTATGAGGTCAGATAGGATGAGAGAAGGTGCGAGCCCACCAGATGTCGCTATAGGCGTAGCAGCCCCCCCCCCAACTTAATTTGAAATAAATTAAAACGTTAGTAGAAGTTCAGTTAAAACCGGAAAATTGTAGAAAACTTTTTTAAAAGTTTGTTTTTTCCCGCTTTTACAAACTGTGAAACTGAAGATTTCGATTATGTCTTTAGTCTCAACATAGTTTTTAACAATGATATGATCCATAACAAAAATTAGATTTTATATAATTTTTACTCATTTTATTTATATTATATTTATTTTTCTCATTGTATAACTTTTGAATACTACTCAAACATCAATTCTATTATTATTCAATTTTTAAAAAATCATAATATTTCATATATTAAGGACCTCGCCAGGCAGTCAATGCACGGACGAGGGCCCTAACAGAATTCAATTCATGCCCCCCCCCCCCAAAAAAAAAAAAAAAAAAAAAAAAAAAAATTTGAAGCACACTACATCTATGGATGTCGCCCCTGGGGATGCTCGGTCTAAATTGCAGTGGCAGCCTATTCACCTGTAAGGATTTTATACCAGAAAGCCTTAGTTGCTATTTAGGGCTCTGTCTGATGCATTGGACATTGAAAATTCTTTATTTGCTGTTCTGGAAACTGACATCGAATAAATGAACCAACTTTAATATAGCTGAATTTATATTAATTTGAAAATATGCAGCAGTACAGTATCAGTCGATAAACAAATATCCAGAGGCGTTTTTATCCGATGTTAAAAAAATTAACTCTCTACACTAAACAGAAAAATTATGAATGAAAGAGTTCACACGATATTAAAATTTGTGCAATCTTAACACACCATAGATATCCCTGAAATTGAAATTATTTTTCCTATTTCCACAGCAAACGAAGACTCAGCACAACTCAACTTGTCTTTAGAAAACAAACCGTTTGTTTACAAATTCGCGGCTAGATTCTGCTACCGCAAATTAAGTTAAAGACATCAAACTTAGGAGTCTTGTTAACATCTCTTCTTCCTTAAATAAATTTTGTAGTTATTACATGCACAGTTGGGCTAGCCTTCCATATGGGACCAGAAGCTGCATTTCTTTGATTATTCAAACATGTCTAAAAACATCTCGCTTTCGAACTGAAACTTATTACAATAACTATGTCAAACTACTTTTTATATGGAATAATGGGTTTGATGTGAAACGTTAACAAAATATGATTGGAACTGATCAGGAGTTTTATAAACTATTTGCTGGTTTAGATGTTTTAAAATTTATTTACACGCTGTTTTTATTTTTCATGTTTAAATACTATATCTAGTTACAAATTTTGAAATCGTGTAGTTGTGTTTGTTCTACTTTCGTAAGTTTACACCAAAGCAGTCAAAAATTAATTATACATTAAATTTATTTGATATATCCAATAAAGATGACATTTTATGCCATACTAAGGCAGTATGGTTTTGCTTCAGATTGTTTAGAATTTCAAATTCAGTGGCAAATCTTCTGCTTAGCTCTGATAAGTTCCAGGTTATAATTTATTGTTAATTTCCACCATATAATACAATATATATACATACTGGAATATGATTGCATATATTTCTTTAAAATCTTTTTCACTTTACATGTCTAGTGTATGCTTTCTATCTAGAACTTTTTATTCAACTGTTTACTCAGGTATGATAAGTAATAGTGATCTTGAACTTTGAAACAGAATAGATAATTTTAAAGTTCCAGTAGCACATGCACTTTAATTATGAAAACATGAATAGTAAAATATATTATTCTTGCTAAATCGGTTCAAGATTGCTTATACTCCCGTTACCATATACAGTAGAACCACAATATATCGAACCTCAAGGGGAATGAGAAAACTTTGAATCATCCAGGATTTCAATATACCAAGGTTCGATTTAATAATAACATGGGAGTGTTAGGCAGGTTCAAGGGGAATGGAAGAACTTAGATTTATCAAGGAATTTGATTATATCGAGGTTCCACTGTACTACTTAATATATTTAATCAAGTGTTATAAAATGAATTTTAATTCATCATCAAATCAAAGCATCTATTTTATTTGAATGAGTATGTTGTAATATTAGAAATCATTATTAATTCGTCAACAAAGCTGTGTACTTCGCGAAAGTTCAGGTGTTATGACATTGATGTAAAAGAAGGAAATTTACAAAGATCAAATTTTATAGAAATTAGAACAGGATTTGACAAAATCTAAGCAAAGTGAGCTTCATGACTAAGTGATCATTTCCATTAGAAGCTCAGTGAACATTTCCATTAGTATTTGCTCTTATTAGGAGTTTAAACATCAATGCTCGCAGTTCATAGATTTGTTTATAAATATTCTAATTCAATAATGTTAGTAAAACACTTGAAAGTGTCATATGAAATGCAAATCATCCATATAATATATTATACTGTATGATATTTCCTCTCAGTTATATTCTAAAAATTTATAGTCATTACATGAATCAAGATATAGCAAAATTAATTCAAGCCACAAGTATTATAAATGAATTGTAATCAGATGCTGCGGTGCATTTAAATAGTTGTTCAGTTATTCGTTACGATTGCTAAATTTATTGGACTAAACATGAATAATACCTTTTAATAAGCTTAAAATATAAAAAGAAGATAAGCTTATTATAACTTAGTGATCTTTTTTGTATTTTTTGTCATATCAAAATAAAAAATTTTGCAGGAATATATCATTACTCTTTTATGATTCTTTCTATACATTTCTCCTTACTGGTTTATTTTGAAAAACTTCTTTCTATATAATAGGATTTTATGAATAATACATGAGTGTTATACAGTTGGATATCTGTTTAACGACTTTCAAGGGACCGTGATAAAATCGTCTTGAAGCAGAGATTGCCCTTAAACATAATTTGTCAAAAGATAACATTTCCCACAACGTCGGAGAGGCCGGGACTGGGAAATATCGTCTTTAAGTAGAGATCATTGTTAAGTAGAGCGTCGTTAAATAGAGAGCCAACTGTATAAACTGAGTTACTGTAAAAAGTAATATGTTCAACATATTACTTTTTACAGTAGACTTCAACATTAGTAGTTCTATTAAACTTGTTGATATATTGATTTTAAAGAAAGAAATTGAAGTTTTTTATAGCTTAATTATTGATTTTTTAAACTATGTGCATAAAACTTGATATGGTTTCGTTTAAGTGTATTTAGGAAACTGAAGGTACAAATTAGCACCATTAGTAGAAAAGTTTCTAAAAAAATGTTCTTTTATTGTAGTTGATGAAGTATGGCATCTCGTAGCATATCATTTCTAATATCTATAGGCCAGATATTTCACCTTTTGAATTAGCTGTATATTTTCACTGATCAGCGATCAATAGCTTAGGACTAATGTGACATATTACTGTTTTTTCATATAGTATATCATTTCTAATACCTATAGGCCAGGTATTTCACTTTTTGAATTAGCCATATATTTTCATTGATCAGCGATCGATAGCCTTGGAATAATGTGACATATTACTGTTTTTCATATTTCGTCTGATACAATTAGCCTAAGTTTCTCTGTCAGGGTTAATTACTCAACAATCATTCAATCTTTTTATAAATAAAAAAAGTTTTAACTTGATGTTAAATAACAGAAAAGCTGCATCTAATAACTGAAAATGCTAATATATATATGAATTAAAAAACTCAGTAATTATCAAAATTTATACAGAGGAAGACAGGATTCACAGTCAGTGAAAGAAACTATTATAATGATGAATACTTTGGTAGCCTTCTTTTTACCTCTTGATTTTTATATTTTTTGTGACCCATGAAGTTAAATATAATTTTGAATATTTTTTATCTATGTATTATATTTTTAATTAATATTTTTGTACTAAGTTTAAAATTTATTGGTTTCAGTTGCATCTCAGAAGAATTTTGGTTGGAAATGTTCATCAACTTTATTTGTTCTATTTGGTCTAACTTTCATAGTATTAGGGCATTAGATTTTATTGACTTTAAATTTTTTATCAATATGGTTTGTCATTTGCAAAATAAGTCATGTAATTAATGTAATGTCTTGTAGATAAATAACTTAAGTTTATGTTCTAAGCAATTCATTATTTTTCACACATCTATTAAAAGTAAGAATTTTCTATCCCAATTTCAATAATTGTTTATATATGTCAGGTTATTATTCATGGTCTGTAAAAAAATGTTAATAAAGTCATTGATTGTCTTCATTATGTTAATGAAATGCTAAATTGGTGAAAGCCTTCTTTGACAGATTTTGAAAAAAGTAAATCTTATTTAAATATTTTATAAGTGTAAAACTGTATTTTTTAAAAATTCATTATGAATAATACATGTAAGAGAAATTCAAAAATTATTTGCCAGTTAGAAAATGTTAGACTACAATCTTAATATTTTTCAGGATTCCAATGTGACAGGTGTCACAGAGTTTTAACGTCCATGGAAGCTTTGTTAAGACACAAGAAAATTCATCGTAGTGAGGATCCCCAAAGACGTTTTAAATGTAGTCAGTGCCCATACTCAACAAATTTTGGTTCAAGCATGAAAAATCACTTTCTTGTGCATTCTGGTGAAAGACCTCATAAATGTAGTGTTTGTAACCGTGGTTTTACACAACTTCATGTATTAAAAAGTCATATGCTTATACATACAGGAGAGAAACCTTTTATATGTAATGTGTGCAGCAAGTCATTTAGACATGCAAATCAGCTTACAATACACACGAGGAAGCATTTACAACAATATCCTTATATGTGTAGATATTGTGGAAAGTTGTTTGTTGAAAGTGGACAGCTTGGTGCCCATGAAACTTCTCATTTCACATCTGGGATCAGTAATCCAATTTAAGTGAAATTTGGTTCTTTTGATATCTAACTGCATTCTGATTCCTAATTAAGGTTTCTTTGTAATTTGAATAATATAAAAATAAGCCCAAATATTAAATATATGGAAATTTTTTTCTACATGTGCAGCAGTTTATAATTTAATTGAAGACCTATTAGAATATTAGAATTTATTTTTAAGTAAGATTATTAAACATTGTTTTCAGAATGGTTAGTAGGAATTTGAAATATTTAATTTGAATAGACATTGCATTGGATAGTATTTTGAAACTATTTGTGGATATTTAAATTATGTTTTGATTCAGTAGCTTGAAGCTGAATTTCTGTTATATTATTAGATTTTAGTTATATTTATAGCTTTTAAAAAACTAAATAATGCTTTTTTTTATCCTCTCTAATTTGTGAAAGTTGAAAAGTAGTATAACAAAATATATAAATGTACATTAATTTTTTTAGTGAATTGATTTTAGGGAAAGATTTAAGATAAGCAAAAATCAGATAGAATACAAGTTGTGAACAATTGGTATCAAATCTGATTTTGGCTAGTTTAATTTATAAAAATTTTATTATATGAGTACTATTATAATTTTGAATCTAACAATAATAGGTAAAAGTAAATTATAAATGAAACTGAATGATTTTATTAATAATCAAAATGCTAAAAATGATAACTTGATTTTAGTCATATACATTATATATATATATATATATATATGTAATAATAATGCCACACCACTTTTAATTCTATTTCAATCTTCTCTTTCACATTATATAACTAACTTCTATGTTCTTTCTATATGCACCTGGATGTCGCCTGGGTATATGGCACCACAGGGGATCACATGGTAAAAAGAAATTAAATTTAATATATGCTGGTGTGAGCATCGGTTCTATGGTCTTGAGATTAAATCAGGGATTGAGTGATTATCCATTCTCTCAACTTATAAATATGTAAATAACTTCTTCTCCTTTGCATTTCGTATAGTATGTTTAATTGTTCGGTAACCATAATGAGTTTAAAGTAATAAAAGTATTATTCCATTTAACTGAATTATTTGATTTGGATTTCATATGCCCAACTATGAAGCTGAATGCCGATTCGGCTGTTTTCCCAGATATTGGCATTAAGTATCGTCTATAGATCTGGTATTTCATATAAATATATATATATACGTGTAAACTATGCTTATCCTAAATAAGTAATGGTACAGTATCAAATCACATAATAGTTATAAACAGCAGTTATCTGTGTCAGTTATATTCATAAGGCTCTGTAAGAGTTATGACAAATTATGAGTTTCTTTAAAACTTGTTGACAGATAATAGATATTTATGTATTAAAAAGAATAAGCAAATTACCAAATTTAAAAATAAGTTTTCATTTGGGTATATAAAAAATGATTCCTGTTAGTGAGTGTAACCCTATTAATGACAATATGATCCCATAATGCATTATGACATTTTTTCAGTTATTTAATATGTATTTACTCATTTCTATTCTAGTCAATTTCAGAATAAAAATGTATAAATTTGTAGTTTATTTATGCAAAATTCCCAGTCTTTAATATAATGGTCTTGTTATTTTAATATTTAACCATTTGCTTTTAAATGAAATTACAAAATATAGCTTTATACAGAATCATCATGTTCATACACAAGGAAATTTTTTCTGTATCTTCTTTTATATTTAACCTATTTTAAATGTTCTAATGATTAACTTATGTGCTACATATACTTAAAATGATTGCTTAAATTACTCATATCAAGGCAAGCTCTTCTCTATTAATCAAGGTTACATAGCATAATTAAAATAATTTACATCTACATAATTAAAATATTTTTCCTTTCATATTTACAGTGAATACTTAATTTACTATATTTTTCATAATCATTTAAAATTTTGGTTACATTGGGAACTGTTTTCTCAGATTGTTACTTTTATGAAATGATATGTTTTAAAACAGTAGGACATTTCATATTTATTATGCATTCCTCAATTAATCTGTGTGCCGCATGTAAAAGGCACCAAGTCCATTTTTTACAAGTAGACTGTTTGACATTTTCCTTGCATATTTTTTGCACTCTTTTCAAAAGGGCAAAGCCTTAACTTTTATGCTTATGTATAAGGGATTTAGCCAGTTAGAAACAGCACCATATCACATCATTATATCGAGGTAAAAAGAGCTAAGTGGATTTCATTTAGTTCTCCTGTAAAATTCAACAATTGTGACCTAGTTCCTTTCAACGCTGGTGCACAGATATTGATAAAGGATATTTTTTCTATGCATGTTTTTATTTACTTCTAAGTATAACATTTTTCATTCCTCAGGAAATATACCTTCTATGATATGAATTATGTTTGTTGATAGTTTCATAATCAATGAACTTCATTTTTCATGCTTCTAAACTTTATTGTTTATTGAAGAATAAGTTTGTTACATTAATGTTATATGAAAATAGAATGCTTTTGACTTTGATTTTGATTATATTTCAAGAAACAAGGAGATGAAAAATATCAAGAATCATTTTTATTTAAGTAAATTCTGTGTAATGTATTAATATTCTTTGTTCTCTTAGTTTCTATTAATTTTCCTGTTGTATTTTTTATTTTTTAGTTCTTGCATATATTTCTCAAATTCTTGTGTTTTTTAATGCATTTAAATGGTACCTTTAAATTATTTCCAGTTGCACACTTTTGCTTGTCATTATGTAATTAAATTGTATTGTGAAATGTAAATTATGTACAGAGTGATGTTTAAGTAATTATTGAACTTGTATAGTTTGTATTTTATTATTGTTGACTTGTAAATAAACTAATTTGTTATTTCTCGAACTGTTTAATTATTAATATATGGATATTAAATAACTATTAGTATAAGAGTACTTTTTGACTTTTTAAGGAAGTAATTGATTTGTTAAAATTTGATTTTTTTTTCTCTGTATCTATGAAATTCAACTTATTAATGAGTAGAGAATTAGAAAACATCTATTTAATGGACTTTAATAGGTTTATTTATAGATATAATCAAAGTGGTACAAAATTATTTTTTGTTTTGTACAGCATTTAACTTCTCACACACCATTTTGTGAAAAAAAGAACACCTTAAGCTCTCATAGTTGATGAGAGAACTCTCTAACTTGTGTTATCTTTCACTTACATTGTTGTTTGTAACTATCAATATTACAGACTTTGATCTGTGATTAATGGGGTATATAATACATAAATATTATGACAAAGGTCAATATTTTTTTGTTATAAATGGATGTAAGATGTTTTATTTATCTCAATATATTCTCTGTTAGTTTTAGTTTAAGAGTAACTAAAGTTGATCACTGAAAGTTAGTTTTTCTATTTGTATATTTAGCAACAAATTATTAATTAGTTATCTTGCATAGTTTTTATTTTAAACAAAAACTTATAGTATTAATTTTAGTAGTAGTAATTTTATAACATTTCACTCTTCTGCTATTGTATGTATTATTATATGTTTCACCTGTTTTATTATTTAACGTCACATAGAATTTTTTTACCAATGAAATTTTGTATTTCATTTTCTGATAAAGTGCTTGATATGCACTTATAAGTAGTAGAGTGAGCAATTCAAAATATATATTCATTTAATTGTTGAAATTTATTATTTATGACTCAAAGTATGAGAGATGATAATATACCAGTTATTTAGTAATTTATCTAATATTTCATGCACATGGTTAACAAGCAATTATATTTAAGTATTTTTAATATTATTCAGTCTATTGAATTTAGCCATAATCAGACAAAGAATACTCTATTTTCTATTTCAGATGTAATTGGCTTCCAAGAATATGAACTTAGTAATGGTCCTTCTTTTAGTGTCTTACGGTCATCTACCAGAAATAAATATTTTTCAAAAAGCTTTGCATGCATGGAATGTTCCTATACAACCAAAAGACTGGACAACTTACGTAGGCATGAACTTGTGCATTCCGGTGACAGACCTTTCAAATGTGCATACTGTAATAAAGGATTTACTCAAAAATCTCATTTGAAGAAGCATGCACAAACCCATTATCATTAGTTTAGATCTTTTTTGTCTTTTATACTTTACATTTAAGTATCTAATTTTGGTACTGTACAAAATTTTTTCTCTTGTTATACATAAATGTTTATAATGTGGAACATAATACATTTCCTCTGTAAAAATGTGCTTGTTTGTTACTATCTTTTATTTATATTTAAATCACAAGTTTTGAAAACAAATGGCTTTTGTAACTGTGTTACCTATAATGGGTTCCTTCAAGTTTTGCCAGTATTATACTGATTTATATTGATATAAAAGTGTACTTTAACAATATTTTTTGATAGAATTAATACCAAAATATTAATGCTATTGTATTAGGCTGATACAGAAAATACATACATACATATAAATGATATATATATATATATATATATATGTATATATGTAAGTGTGTGTGTGTGATGTATGAAATTCACAGCCTAGTGCTATATAAAACAAATAATTCTTATGGGATTGAGTTTTATTGTCCTCTTCAAATAAATTTTGCAGAAAAATTATTCAAATTAATATTGACAGTTATTCTTACTGTCGCAGTTGGATAAAGACACTAGATGCATTCATATAAATGACACTTTAAAATCTTGATATTACATCTGATATAGGGATGTGTAAGAAGGGAATTTATGACATATAAAAGTGTCACAAGTATTAACATTAAGTAAAGCTTATTTTTAATGATTTACTGTGAGGAAATAGCAAATAAACTTTGAAAAGTATAATTTACATTACATGAAAGCAGAGTGAATTTAAGTTTTAAGAGATATTTCTACGAATGTAATTCAGATAAAAATTTTCACCAGGTTTTTTGCCTTGTGTTTTTTTTTTTCAAAGAAATTAAACTAACATCACATCCTATATTTTGCTTTTTCAGTAGAAAAAATTTCAATGTGTTGAAATTACATGCTTGTTATGAACAATAATAATGTCTTATTAATAATTTTTGGTTTGACTTTGGTAAGACTAGTAATAATTATACTGTCTCCTAAACTAAAATTTACTCTTGTGGTCAGAATGTTTATTTTTAGTAGAAAGAATGTGGTTATTTTCTATGTAACAGCTTGAACTCAATTTTGTTATTCACTTTAGTATTAGTATATGCCTTAATAATGCCATTTAAATATATTGTGCTGACAATACTAAGAAAAACATATGATAGTATATTTGTTTTCTATACATTTTTATGCTTTATTGTACATTAGTAATAGAAGAATATTTTTTTTCTTGAGCCACCCGAATATATATTTAATTGATGAGGAATTGGTTTTCTTATTTACCAATTTACTTTACATTAAATGTCATAAAAAGCAAGTTTTCTCCATTTTGAAGGAATTGGTATACAGCATTATAGTATAATACTATAGTGATAAAAATAACTTTAACCTTTAAGTACAAAATAATAATAGGCTGTGGTTTATACAAAAATTTATATTAGCAATTTGGGAAGTTTTATTATACTTAGGAATGTTTTGCATTGTAATGTATTGAAATCATAAAAAAAAGTATCACTACTTAATATTATAAAATCAGCATTATAAATGACTTATTCTTCTTAAAATATATATATATATATATATATATATAAAATTCCATGATTATTCCTTGAGCTAAGAATACCAAAGTCATGTAATAATTATTAAAAAAAGGGGATCAATTTTATTCATATATTGTGTGTACAAATTAATCATAAAAGTATACTCTAATTTTATTGAGTTTAAAGAGTTGTAGAATTACTAAATTGGAATTGTTTGTTTTGTGCATTTTTTTCTTTTTTTTTTTTTTGTTGTCTTTGTTTATAACCATAACTTCATTTTTTATAAATATTAATATACATTGTTTGTTAAGAGTTGTATATAAAAGATTTTTAATCATTATTAATTGACTGAGCATAGACTTAATAACATATTTCATTATTTAATTTTCATAAACTTCTGTGATACGTTTCTGTTCAGCAGTTTAAGTTTTATATGTGTGTATTCTAATCATGTTCCATATGTACTGAAGTGAGACATTTCAGTTACAAGTATATATCTGTACATATTCTCTGACATTTAAATAATGCCTAGCATAATTAAACAAAGTATTTATTTACTGAGCCATATAAATTCCTAATTTTTCAGCGTATTTATATTTTATCGAAACCATTGAAACGAAAGTGAGAATCCATGAACTAATCAGTATTTTCTGTTCAAAAATTTATGAAAATTGTCCTTTAAATGTTGTTAATATTTTTATTCTGTCCTGAGACTCTAAATGTAGATAATTGTAACACAAAATGCTAGTAACTTTAAGGATATTTTATACTAAAAAAATTAACTAAATACTAATTTGCTTTTTTTTATTATTTAAATTTCAGTTCTACTGTCCATGTGTTTGGAATTTTAATTGAACCCATTTCATTTAGTATTTCCATATAAATTTGATGCTAGATTTTATAAATATTTAATAAAATGTGTAATTGTAACACCTAGAAAAGGGCTGCTACATATCAACTGAAAAACTTTAAATAAGATTTTCTTGTGACAAGTTTTTTTTTCTTTTAAAAGAAATTAAAAATATTTGTCGGAAGAATCTTGAAAATTAATTATGAGTTTTATAAGATGTCTAAGATTAATTGTTAAAAACTTGCTCACTTCTGTGATCTTATGTAATAAATCTGAAAGTTTTTTAAAGGGTATTATATTGTTTATTTTGTGCCAAAAAAATTTTTAGTTTATTTAAAAATAATTGAAGAGCATTTCAATATTGTTTTGTGTACTAAATGTGAAAATGTACAAATTAGCAATAAAAAACTTTCTAGAATATTTAGAATATTCCCTTTTGTTTGTAGTTATCTCCTTACTTATGAATGCATATTGAAAATTTAGATAAGAATTTAATAATCAAAAAAAGCTTCAATAAATTGCATAGTATTTGAAACCTACTTAAGCAATATTTTACCTTAAATGTCTAGGTAACTTTCATAATTTTGTTTATGGATTGGATTAATTTTACTACCAAATAAATTAGACACTATAGATAAAATAAATTTCATTATATATATATATATATATATATATATATATATATATATATAATAAGAAAATAGGATATAAGCATGTTTATAATATATTTATTTTATAACATTTTATTTCATCTCTCATATCATTAAATTATACTGTTATTAAATTCTTATCTAAATTTAAAATTTTTCACCAGTTTACGCATTACTTATATATATAAAACATGAATAATATCCATGTACATCATATAAATATTCTGCTGTATAATTTAACAACTATAGGAAAAATATGATTCTTCAGGTATGCTAAGTAAATTTGCCAGTTATAATATAAAAATTCCAAAATTGATTTTACTTTTCGAATTATAGATTCTGATCTGTAATTACCAACGTAAGAAAAAAAAATCAACTTCATTTTATTTATTTATGTGTGTGTGTGTGTGTGTGGGGGGGGGGGGTTATTAAAAACTCCCTACGGCTGAAAAATTCTGGTGGTGCCACCTAGTGCTGCAACCAAATGTTGATGTTTATGAGTTGGGTTGTTTCTCTTGAGTTAGGAGTTCTCGATTTTTAAAAAAAAATAAGGTACAGCGTCCCTCTTTACTTGAACCCTTTAGAATTAACACAACTGCCCCAAGAACGAATTCTGACTATATGCAATAGTGCAGGTGTGAATATATTATATTCACGTTCAATTTAAAATGAATACAGGATTTGTAAATTTTTTCTTTTTCCTGAACTCGTCCATTGTAGAAAGGTTTCTTTTAAAATCTTTTGGTAGAAATGATTGATTTTTCGTGTATTGCCTTAATTATGAAATCTGAAATAATTCTAGACAATTTGCTTGGATTAACTATTTGAGCATTGACAAATGTAGTGGCGCCATCTGTTGTGCAGTTGAAAACTTGCAAATAATTTATCATATGTATTACTGTTTAATAACATGACAATTTTAGAATAAGTTTATTTATTTCTTAATTTATTGTACTTTTGTAATACTTCATATCAGCTGTCAAAAATAACACCAGAAATAAGGGGTCCATAAAAATATTTCTTTTTAGATTAGACATCCGCAAACTAGCAAATTTTCGGAACAACTGCTCAGTGAGAAGCTAGTTTCCTCTGTATCTCTTCAAACTTATTTCTTTTCAGAGACTTCGTTATAAAGATGAATAAACCCCCGTCTTTTAAACTGATGTTCTCTTCACGGCAATAATCGTATGTCTGGTCAGTGTAAAAAGCAGAGTGATGGGGGGTGGGTGTAGCACACACACCCCATGGTTGCACCACTGGTATGCACTTACCAAAGATAAAACCTTTACAAGTCAATGTTCTCTTTTGGGAACATGCAAATTTTTCATCTAATAGTAACAACAAAATTTAATCTTTATTGTTATAACTTATGTTCTACCAAGAAAATGATCATTTTTAATTACTCCCTCTTAATTTTAAAATCATTTGTTGAATTATGAATTTTATACGAATTTTTGAATTTTGTTCGACGAAAAGTTGGAAAAAAGCCAAAGTTACGATTTTTTCCCCCTACACACTATTTATTTTATTAACGTAACCTCGATGCCAAAAAATCAATCCATATTTTCGTTCTAAGTAATAATTTTTATAGAGCAATATGAATAAAATTGTATTTTTTACAGAATTTTGAAGTTGATATTCCCTTTTGGGAACATTGGCGTGTAAAAGGTTAAAGTTCAGCGTTGCTTATATGAAACGAGTGGAATACGTTTAACAGAAACACTGAGCTTCTTGAAATCCCCGATTATAAATAAAAAAGGACAACTAGTTATTCTACTAGTTCTTCGGTCTAATTTACATAGTTCTTCGTGAGACGCAGGAGAAGTAGATGTGATCATCTATATGAGCAATTCACAATTGCCCAATTATGCGAATGTCCTAATGGCCAATTATGAATCGTCCTTGGAGAGAATCACACCCAATGCTCTACGATCTAATAAAGAACGTTAGAAATAAATTCGAAATTAATTGTCTTTAAAAAATAATAATAATAAAATAAAATTCTAGATTATAAGAGACTGTGTTTCTGCTTAACCCTTCCTTGGGCGCGGCAATTTTTGGAACACCAAAAGGCGCACGTGGCGCAAAGTGCAACGTCTCTTTTAACTTTGATTATTCCTTTTTTAAGAATTTTTTTTCAAATTGAAAATAATAATTCTGCGTCTTATGACAAGATATAAAATGTTGATAATATTGAGATATATTTATAATTAAAGGCCAAAGAATGCAGATACAATCGCCTTATTTCAAAACTGTCCTGTTTATTGGATTTAAGGACCACTTGCGAATGGATTCCTTTTATGTCCAAAAACCTAAAAAACAATGAGAGAATCCATCTTCGTGATATGCGGGATACCGCGTAATAGCTGCACATTGGATCGACTCCATCAACTCCTGCTTTTGTCGTATTGTAATCCAGTATAATCGTTGGTTTACGACAGTTAAATCACGACTACCAACGAATGGAAAGGAATACAAGGGTCAGAAAATCAGACAAGCATTAGAAAGGGTGTAGCTATAAATAGAAACTACTTAGAACATTCAAACCTTACATGTAAAAACAAACCATTCAAAATGACAAAAATGTTGCACTTGTACATGGGCGCGCCCGCTGAAGGGTTAAAGTCCAACATTAAAGCTATCCCCGGTCAAAAATTTTATATTAGACTGTAAATCAGAAAGTTTTATTTTTTCAAAATCTTGAAAAAGCTAGAAAAATCAGGGAAAAAATATTTTCAGAATTATGCTAAAGCCCAGTGGCGGATCAAGCACTTGGTGGAGGGTCCCAAGCGCAACCTAGGTTTAAGGCCCCTTTGATCTAAATACTAAAGTAGTGTTATCAAATTAATTAATTATTAGTAAAATAACTCTCAGAATGTATTTCTTTTTAAAGCAGCTAACTTTCGGAGGCCCCAAGAGCGTGCTTCTTGCGCCTGTGCGATGATCCGCCACTGCTAAAGCCATATGTATCACGAATAGCCAAGCTGTGCAAACTCTTATCTTCAAGAGCTACACAACAACAACAGCGAGCTACATGACGCAACTATTGACTGTGGTTGCTTTATTTTTAGGGAAAAACGCTCTTTTAACGTCTGCGAAATTTTAAAAGAATAATTTTCCTCTTTATGGTTAATTTCTAAAAGCACTTTTGCTTTACATTTACTCTGATCTTCAGTTATAAGTGAACTCTTTTTAGCGCCAACCTCTATTTTGAAGAATGAGATGAACAGGCTGACAGCAAAATTTAACAAAGAATGAAAAAATAGTGCTGCGTATCCTGCTCCAGATAACAACTTATATAGCAGAGTAAAGTAATCGCTCTTGTTTAAAAAAGAGAAAAATTTTTGGTCGGGGAAAACCCCTCCTTCTCAGCACGTATCACTCAGTGTTTTTTAAGCCAACGTGAGATATCCGAAAACGTATTGGGAGTTTTCAGTGTTTTATCTTATCGAACGGAAGACCAGTAGCAGACGTTAACCAAACTTATCTTAGCCAGTTTTTCTCGCGAATCTATATAGACTTCGTTGGGAAAAGCTTTTTTTCAAACTTCCCTCTAACTATGAGAACCGATTCAGTTTCTCTCATTAAAGGGTAGCTGATAAAGTGATAAAACACCAAACATGCCGAAATGCTTGAGGGATCGGGTGTTTTTAGTACGAAAGCTCTTTCCAATGGGTTAAAAAAAAAAAATTGTTTCCCAACCTTAGCTAAAACTCTAACAGTGACCCGATAAGCTTCCTACAGTAACAAAAGGTTTTAAACAAATCCATATGTAAATATAATATGGAATAAGAGCAAAATACGAATAAGAGCTTCTAAATAAAGTGATATCAGTAAAAAATAAATGTGAAGGTAAAGAAAATAAGCAATGTTTTGATAATGCAGAATATTCTGAAAAAAATAATATATATATTTAAATGCTTTCACTGCATGCAATTCTACATAAATGATTTCTTTATCTAAACAGATATTCTTGTTTTTGTAAGAGGCTTGGTACAAACAAATCAAAAGGCAGGTAATTAAATTTCATTTCTCTATTGAAAATTCTCTCCCAGAAAACCAATGCCATTGTGAAGTATCTGTAAACATAAACACGGCGACATTTTACTACCTGTAATTTCGGGACGAATTTTATTTATTTATTTTAATTTGCGTTGTATAACACAAAGTGCTTTGTTTGGTTTTCGTCAGTCAAAGTTTGGATTCAGGGTCTGTTTGACTGGTTTATTACTATTATTAATAATTTATTTCCCTTCCAAGTCCATCTATCCATTTCAATTTTATTTTATTTTAATTTAATTTAAGCTTCAGTTCGGAGGCTCTCTTGAGCTGACCTCTCCGATGGATGGAATGAAAGACAGCGCACGCTATTAAAGCAATTCCCATTATTCTTTTGCAAAAGGGGGCCACCAGTTGAACGATTCTGTGAAAGACGAAATATTAATTTTCTGTGGGAACACAAACTCACTTTATGGAAGATTATGGCTATTCAGACTTTAATATACACTGCTGAATAACGTTATGCATTCTATATTTTACCTTCCTTTATCCAAATAGGCATTTCATTCTTTTATCAGCTTATTTTCCTTGGGGCACGATTCCGAAATTATATTCCCTCCGGGCATGGAAAAGAATGAAATAATAATAATAATAATAATAAAACCATAACAATAAAACACTATTTTTCGTTTATGCAGATGTTCTCGAGTTTACATCTGGACGAACCTAAAAACGGAGCCTTCTGTCAGAGAGATAAGTCCTATCACCGTTTAAATTAAGGGGGAAATTGGTTGGAAGGGGAGAAAAGCGTTATGAAAACAGCGTTGAAAAGCCTTTTTTTATATATAAATCTTGTTATGAAAGAGGGGAACATTAGAACTTTTTTTCTCGCATACATTTGCATAATGTTTGTTTAAGAAAATAGAGTTGGAATCCTCGTTCTCAGGAATTACTTGTAAACTCTCCCTTTCTCTTTTTTTTTCTTCTTTCTTTTTGAGAGCTGAATAGAGGAACTTTAGATGTGAAAAATCTAGACGTAAAAAAGTATTGTGCAGGCGTATTAACATTGTAATCGATATATATAAAACAGTAATTTGTATCGATATATATATAAAATGTATTGTAATCGATATTTATAAAACTGACTGACTGACTGACAGATAACGCACAGACCAAACCGCTGGACCTAAAGGGTTGAAATTTTGCACGGCGATTCTTCGTATAGTGTAAGGATGCACTAAGAAAGATTTTTGAAAAATTCTTCTTAGATTTTTTTAAATTAAATTTTTAAACTATTTTTGTAACATTCTTTAAAGTTTGCATTTAAAATAATAATCTGAGGGTTATAAAATTTATATCACGAGAATGATCATAAAAATTCCTTTAATATGAAATCATTTTAGAATCTTTACCTCCATTTTCTGATTTTTGGTGAATTTTTCAAAATTAATTTTTAGAATTTATTTTATTAAATGCTGATCCTTTTCTTTTCTTTTTGTGATACTTCAAATTAATTTTGCTTCACGTGCATAACAACGAAATAAATTGACAATTTTTTTTAATGCGGCAGACGATTGGATATTATCCAAAAAATATTAAAATGTAGTAAAAGAAATGTTCTTCAAACTGTACTATATTAACTGCACTATATTCTTTAGTATGTTCTATTAGATTTAATTTGAATATTTTCTTCTACATTATTTTGTCTATAAAATACCCGTTACGATTTTTTTATAAACATATTCTTTTGGTTTTTTTTTTTTGGCCATTAATTGCATACATTGACCGTTGTATTTAATTTGAATGTACTCCGTAGCGAGGCACGGGTATTCAGCTAGTGTTATTATAATTACATAGTAAATTACATTTTCTGTCCATACGGCTATCTTCATATCTATACAGTTAAAAATTATTTATGTAATAGATAACAGTCTCTGAGTTTGTCTTTTATTCTGTTTAATGGAAAGGAGTCTAATTAGAGCGATACTTGTAAGAAAGTTGTATGCCTGATATGGATACAAAGAAATAAAAAGAGTTTATGACTGACACTCGGTTTACAGAGTTATAGATATTTTTAACTATATTTCTCAGTACACTCATTATTAAGGTTAGATTAAAAAAAGGTCAGTTTTAAGGTTTGGCGGTATTTCAAACCCGGTTTTAAAAAACCGTTTTTTTAAATAAATTTGCCACATTTGAAAACCGGTTTTTAAATTAAGAAAACCGGTTTAAAAGAATTAAAATTATTATGTAAAAATTAATTTTTAACTTATTTGATTTGCTATTCGTTCTATGCAACGGGCAGCAGACACGTTTTTTCAATGTTGCGAGTTGCGTTGGCCAGTGCTTGTGCATTGTGCACTGCGCACGTGGAAAAGACGTGCCTAACCGACTTATTTTATGTTAGTACATAAGTGCAATCTGTCACGAGTCACGACAGGTTCGGTTAATCTTGTAAAGTAAAAACTGGAAACAAAAATATAAAGTTGTTATAGTTATCTGGAAAGATATTGTCTAGAATATTTCCAAATTCTTTTCTGGAAACCGATTCTGATGAAGAGTAAATCGAAGAAACTACTCATCAGAGTAATGCTTTTTTAAAGGAAGCCATGGAAAAATACATTCATAAGATTCTTGAAAGTCCTGAAGAAAAATTTACAAATCCAAAGACCATGAAAGCTGAATTTTCATTATTTGAGGCAACGAATAAAAGAACCAAAAACTTAGATTTGTTATTTGATGCCCTGAAAACTATAAAACCAAGCTCAGTAGCTAGTGAACGAGTATTTTCAATTTCAGGCAATATTGTGTCCAAAATAAGAACAAGACTTAGCCACCGTTCAGTGGATATTTTATGTTTTTTAAAATCCTATTTTCTTAGGAGAAATTAAAATTAGTGAAATAAATATAAATATTATTTGAAATTTGAAATTTTTGTTTGAGTTTTCGTTATTTTGTGTAAGTAATGTGTAATCCTTAATTTTTTTTATATTTTGACTTTGATATTGATTTCGTTTTTTGCTATTTTATATAAATTAAATAAAATATTTTCCCTATTCTATTTTTTTGACAAAAATTCGAAAACCGACTAAAACCGGTTTTTTTTTAATTCTGGAATTCGAAAACTGGTTTTTCAAAAAGTCGGTTTTTGTATAAACCGTAGTCAGTTTAAATTTTATTGTTGCCATCTGTCAGTTGAAAGTGAAATATTTTATTTATCATAAGACTATTTTATTTGTAGTAATTGGCGCTAACACGGTAATGAGGCTCTATATATCTCTAAGCTCGGGGGGGGGGGGGGGTTGAATAATTTTTAAAGAAGCCGATCGACAAGAAAGTTGTCAAAAGCAATCAAATTGTTCTTGTTTAACACAGAGAAGTTAGTTCTCAAAATTAATTCCGATTAAAATTAATACCATTGTATGAATAACACAAATTGGCATATTTATATAATTTATCTTAAAATAAACAATTCTGTCGGCACAATATTGAAATTGGCTTGAACTCTTTATAACCTATCGATTGTAAGTATCCTAAAGGATAATGGGAGGTCTTGATGACCTCTACAGTGAAACGAGTTATTTGAGGTGGACCTCACAGATCTTCTCTCCGCTTGTGAAGCAACAGGAAATTTATATCTCGCTAATTTTCTAATTAAAAGTTAGTAAATGCATATTTTTTAAATTACTTTTTTAAAAAAAAGTTTTAATTTTCCAGTAATAGACATCAATAGTTTAATGACGAATAAAAAAACAATTATTAAAAGTTTAACATTAAAAACTATGTGTACTTTATTCAAATTTCTATGTGCCCTTTATTCAAATTTCCTATTTAAAGATTAAAAAAAAGAATTAAAAAATTACATTTGATAAGCCATAATGAAAAAAAATTCTGGCAGGATTCCCTCATAGCTTTACCTGGGGATTGAAGATTTGCGTTAAGAAAAATTTCAACATAGATCCACATCGTCATCACAGTTTATTTTATAGTTTCATTTCAGAAGATTTCAGTCATTATTGAAAGAAAAAAAAACCCTACAAATCAGAATGCATTAAATATAGATTCCCCTTTCAAATTTGTTTTTAGATTATTTTTTTCCAATAATTCACAAGTTTATTTCAAAACTGTGCTTCCCATTTTTATATTTTAATTTTGCAAATGAAAAGATTCACTGATAATCACCGTAATCGTTGAGGCATATCAGGATATTTAAAGGAGATCATCGGTTTCACTCGCAAGAGGTTCAGTCTCCATGATAAATTACGGGGAATTTTCCTATCGGTATATTTTCTAATCACAGATTAGCAAATACTTCCGTTAGAATTCTGTTTTTAGCCTATGAAGGTAGACGTTCAGCTATCATCTACTGGATATCTTCTAAATCAGTGATTTCCAAACGATGTGCCGCGGCACTTTAGGGGGCCGTTAGATTTTTAATTTGGATAAACCAAAAAATATATATATTTATATATTAGATGGGCCCACTTAAAATAAATATTAAATTAGTATCAAACGTTTGTGTTCTAAGCATGAATCGCAAGTCTCATATTAATAAAACAAAACTCTTTTTAGCGATTTCCATTTTAGTCCTCTAGTGTGGAAAAAAAAAGTATAGTTTGGTACTATACTGAATTTCATTCCTATTTTTGAAACTGTATTAATGTATTCTATTTTAGTGTTTGTTACTTATATCTTTCAAAAAATAAATAAAATCAGAAATGAAGTAAGTATTTATTTGAACTTAAACTTGACATGTTCCTGATATATATTCCGCTTTGACTCAATATTTAAAAAAAAAAATTAGGTAGTCTCTTCTAACGGGACTACCGCGGTTCTTATTTTCTTTTTTTAGCGTAGGATTACTTTCCTCCATAACGGTCCTCCGGAAAGCAAAATTTCAGACGCTAAAACTGTCCGTCCGTACCTCGCGAGTTATAATTTTGGCAGCGCGCCAAACTCAGTCTGTATCGCTTGGACAAGCAGTAGACAGTTACACAGAAAAGTACCAAAATGCGTTAAAATTTTGAGATACATATATGTATTTATATACATACGTACATATATATAGATACATATATACATAACACATACATACATATATGCATACAAAAGAGGTAAGCAACGACAAGTAATCCTACGTTAATAACCAGCGGTAGTTCCGTTAAAAGAGTTTCACTGGATTTTTTTTTTTTGACGCATTTTGGTTCTTTTCTGTTTAACTGCTTACTGCTTTCCCAAGCGATATAGACTGGGTTTGGCGCGCTGCCAAAATTATAACTCACGACGCAGGACATCTGAAATTTTGCTTTCTGGAGGACCGTAATGGAGGAACGTAATCCTACGTTAAAATTGTGGTAGCACCAAGGGGTGGTGTTGGTTTATCTATACAGTGCCCCCCCCCCCCCATTGTAAGTAACCAACGTCTCTCACGGATGGTTCTTTTCGGCTGAATATCGAAAGACAATGTACCCGCTGAGTTATTTAAAAAGAAAAAAAAATCCGCTAGGATTTAATCTTGAAAAAAATCGAAGAAAAAAACAGTAGAATTCTAACAAGGATGCCTCAAATTTTTAATCTTATTAACAAGGGTGCCGCAAACGTAAAAAAGGTTGGTAATCCGCGTTGTAAATGGTCTCAGTAGTACGGCAACGCTGCGATATGTGGGTGTCGATTGTCAAATAACCCTCAGTCACGAATCTCCAAAGCTTGAAAGCTAATGCAGTTCCGTACATCTATTGGCAGATAATATGCTGAAAATGCATATTTTTTTCAAACAAAAATACGTCACTTTGAATACATAACGCACGAAATAAATTTTTAACCCCTTTATTCTCTTTGTTCCATAAGACGCCCGCATAATAAAATTTACGCTTACATAGTCTCCCCTCCTTTTCAACTTGTTCCAGTTTTTTTTCGCCATTACGGTCATACACAATGCAGTTCAAAACAATGAACATAAAAGCCTCCTATTGCAGTTATGGCACGCTTGTTTCTTTCTATAATATGAACCATTTCACCTTTGTGGGACCCACAGAGGAAGCACCCAGCGAGGCATAAACCATCGCGGCGGATTTTCTTTGATCCTGAGTTATTGGGGGCTAAAGTTGAAGATTTTTTTACGGCGTTGCAAAACGGCCGTAACAAAGGGGTGGTACCGCACGTTATGTATGGGAGAGGCTATATTTTAGCCCGGCAATATTTTGTCAATTCGTGTTCCACAGGTATGTGAGGTGAAAGATTTTGAAATTTAAGAGGGGCAGTAACTAAAAGGAGAGGTGAGAGGATTTGGTGCTGACGTAAGATATTTTATTTCTTTTCCTTTACAGGCCTTTTTAAAGCGTATTTTTTTTTCTCTACCTCTCTATCAAAGATGCCTTTATATATACATAAAAATCATTATACAAATAAAATATTTCACTTTTCAGCTCTAAAATATTCAAAATTTCACGTCTCCAAATGTGATGAATAAACAACAGGTGATGCACGACCAATGTAGTTCTATTTGCATATTTTTTTCACGTTTATACACGGGAAAGGATTCAAAATAATGTGTCTTCAGGATTTATAAGAGTCTTATTCATAAAAATTTTAATCAGTTTAAAAGATGAAAAATCATTTTTTCCAATACAGTAATTTTACTTTCGGAAAAAAATATGTTTAGAACTTTTCCTCGAACAAAAAAATCAAGAATCTCTAAATAAAATATTCTGAAGACACTTTAATGAAAACAGAGACGTTCTACAAATTTCCTGAATACTAGCCGCTGCGCGACCAGCATGGTCGCTTTTAGTTTTATATTTTCTTTTGCAAAACAATTCAACTGAAAGTAACATATGTAAGGAATGTTACCATTACCTGTCATCATAAATATATGTTGTTAAGGGGTATTCTCTATTAGGCTGATTCTAAAACATCGTGATTAAAAATTGTGAATTTCCATCACTTCAGAACAGAGTTAAAGATAAGACCCAACACCAATGATTTTATAAATTACATCCCTCTCTGTACTATTTTTCTAAATTAAGATATCTACACTTTATCATTACATCAAATAAGAAATTGTTAGGGACAATTTTTTTTCACTTAAACAATCAGTAAAAATTCAGCAAGTACTAAAATATAGCGTCGATTACATCACTCTCTGTATGTACTATTGTTCACAATTCAGATATCTACACTTAATTATATCAAATAATAAATTGTTGGGAAAAATTCTTCACTTATAAAATGGAGTAAAAATTCAGCAAATACTTAAAAAAAGTGTAGAAAATAAAGTATTACTGGCTGTCGGTTGCTATGCCGGCAACGGTTAAGCCTATCTTCGCTATCATTTATGCTCTCTTTCACGCTTATCTGTTAATGAATTATTTCTTCTTCGCTTTCTTTCTTGAGACTGTTCCCAATTTTCAGTTGATCATGCAGCTCGCTTTCGAGCATTCCTGATTTCAGTGCGTAAATCCATGTTGACACGCAGTTGTAAATTGCGGACGGCCGCTATTGTTTGCATCTGGTAGTTGCAGCAGTTGCCATTCGAAGTGTAGAAATATCGTTGATTTTTGTGCCGCATACCTACGCATTATATAATACATAGATACCCTGAAAGGAATTAATTATACAAATATCCTTTTTAAGGTGGAAAATTCAATTCCATTCTTTGATAAAGCACACATGTCGTCGGTGTTCTGTAAAATGGGCGAATAGTTATGTAAACATATATGCATATTCACCCTTTTTACAGAACACCGACGATATTTATACCCATAGACAGTGCTCTATAAAAACTGGTAAAAAACTAAGGTCAGCATGTCATCATGTATATTTATAGCTTTACGAAGGCTCATTTATTCGTTTCCTTTTAGGGTCAACATTTATATGTTACCATTAGCCTTCATTTTACATTATAACCTTTGTAAATCAATTGAGTTTAACACGACCGTCACGAATAGAAGTTTCCCTCACTTCATTACTAGAACAGTAGATTTTGAAGAAAATAATTTTGCAGTGCAAGGAAAACAGAAGCAGCATTTTTATCACTCACGCATACTTTTAAGGCTACTGTGTACTAACCCTATTAGATTCGCTCACCTCAAAGGTAACCTATGGAAAAAATGTACCTACTATTGACAGCTACATAAATGCCGATTATCCAATAAAAATGGTATTTTCACATAGCCTTAACTTTGCTGCATCTTGCAACAGGATTCGTTTTATAAACTGCGCCCACTAAAGGAATTTATGAGCGTTTAAAACACACTCTACCAGATTTTTTTCCCCCGAATAATTTAAATTTTAAAATATTTGCCTTTAAAAAACAACGAAAAATGTCCTAAAGTGTAAAATTTCTTTCTCTATTACAGAGTACAATTTAAAAAAAATCTTTGAATCCAAGTCGGCAATCCTTGGACGCATTTTCTTCATAGGTTAACATTGAGGTGAGCGAATCCAAAGGGTTAGTACACAGCAGCCTTAATAAAGCAAATTAACAGAATTAGAATTAGACAGATGTAGATAGACGATAACAAAAAGCGGGTCTTAAGATGGACAACCGCAACAAACTGCATGTCTCAGCATGTAACTTGACTAATTGAATATGTTTCGATGAACCAGCTTTCAAGAACAATTAACGTCACATCTTGACATGCAGAATAAAAGCTTGCGTCTTCCTTTCATTGTTAGTTGAAAGAAAGATTAGGGATGTTAAGCTGTATGATGATTACTCTATTGAACAGTTCAACGTATAGATCAGTGCAAGAAATTTCTGAGTCGCAGTCGTGACATTCATATGTCGAGATGTCACAAGACTTACGAACTATCTCATCACTCCTATGATTGTTACTCCGAATGACTTGCCTCAGTTACTGTTATTTATGGTTGTACGGTGGCAGGACAGGAATCAAATGTGTTATGATATTATAACAAAAGAGTTCGTAACAGGTAATAATGGATACTGAAAACTGCATTCATGTTTGATAAAACTTGCGAAGTATCATAAAATAGTTGAAAAATAACCATTAAGGCTGCTGTGTAGTAACCCTATTCGCTGAGTTCAGTGTTAACCTATGGAGAAAATGTGTCCAAGAATTTTCGATTTGGATTGAAAGATTTTTTTTTAAAATTATACTCCGTAATAGAGAAAAAAATATGACACCTTGGAGCATTTTTCGTTTTAAAAAATGCAAATAAAATTTTAAATTTAAATTATTCGGGGAATAAATGTGGTATAGTGTGTTTTAAACGCTCCTCAATTCCTTTGTTGGGCGCAATTTATGAAATGAATCCTGTTGCGAGGTGGAGGAAAGTTCAGGCTATCTGAAAATACCATTTTTATTGGATTAACAGCTTTATGTAGCTGTCAATGGCAGACAAATTTTTTTCCATAGATTAACATTGAGGTGAGCAAATCCAATAGTGTTAGTACACAGCAGCCTTAAAGTGCATGATTTAGGTTAAATATCTCCGAATTTCACACAAAATATATGACCAACTGCAATTTAAAAGATCCAAAATAACTTTAAATTTTTGGGTTAAATCTTACCCAATATGCGATAACAGTTGTAGTTTTTTCAAGTACACTCTTTCAGTAATCATTTATTATGGCCAAAAGAAAGAGCGATTCCTCTATATTGGACTTTAGTTTCAGTCAAGTAGAAATTAAAGGAGAGGAAAAAAATCTTGCGAGATAAAACAAAGGAAACACTTCCTCTGAGACCGAAGAATGTCCCCTAAAATGCCAGATGCATGAAACTCTATTTAAAAGTCACAAACAAATACATACAGTCCGACAGAGAGAAGTAATCGAACAATAGACGTCAGAAAACAAAAGAAATATGATTTTATTATTGAGCCTCTTGGATAAAATAAAGAACCAGAAAATAATAAAAAAAAGATTTACTATGTTTACTTTCAGAAGAAAACTGCTTTAAAACACCCAAAGTTACCGAGAACTTAAGAATTTATTTTGGTTTTTATCGTTTACAGTGATTCAAAATCTCACGGTATGTCTGAGTTCCTAATATCAGATTATTATATACTTATTTTGCTTTTTTTAAAGAAAAGGCTTAAAGTAGGATTATATTTTCTTCGACACCAAAACAATCTTAAGAGTAAATATTGTATTTTAAAAAATGTTGCTGTATGAAGTAATGTTTACGTTGATAGGGCGGAAAATAGTTTAGCTCGAATTTCATCAAATACTCCGTAAAATTTTTTAAGAAGAACTGAAAGATTAAACTTATTTTTTACAATATTTGTATAATTACCGTATTTTTCGGACCATAAGATTGTTCATAAAAAACCGACTTGAAATTGGGGTGTGTCTTATGGCCTGAAGGTAACAAAATAAAATGAATATTTTGTTATATATCTGTGACTTGGTACAAGAATTGCCTAAGTCAGTTTTTTCCAAGATGATTTTCTTTGCTTATATCTCTTTAAAAAAATATTATTTTCAATGTAAGAAGTACCCAAGTCTGTGCGATGCTTTATAAGTGTTTTCTATACCATTGTACAGACTTGGGTACTTCTTACATTGAAAATAATACTTTTTTAAAGAGACATAGCAAACAAAGTCATCTTGGAAATAACTGACTTAGGCACTTCTTGTACTAAGCCACGGGTTCCCAAAGTGTGTGCCGCGACACCCTGGGGTGCCGCGCTTAGAGATCAGGGGTGCCGCGAAGTGTCCATGATCTCCAATCTAATCTATTGCTAAGGATTATTTCGATATAACTCCAAAAGACATCTGCATTGCAGAAGTACATGGTCTGTAGCGGAGAAAAGGTTTCACATAGCATGCTGACAGTTTTCGCAGAGCACCTATCACAACGAACTGACTGGTTTGCAAAGTACTTCGCAGACGACCAAACCGAGAAGTTTGCATGGTTTCAATATCCATTCCATGTTGAAGCTCCAAAAGAATTCACTTCACAAGAGGAAGAAAATCTGATTGAGCTATCGAGTGGCAAAAGCCTGAAGGCGAAATTCGCTTGTTTGGGTTTGACGGAGTTTTGGATATCTATAAAAAATGAGTATCCATTCTAAGTGCAAAAGCTATAAGGGTGCTCATTCCCTTTGCAACTTCATATCTGTGCGAAGTTGGGTTTTCAGCAGTTGCTGTTATAAAGAGCAAATATCGTTCGAAAATTAATGTCAAAAAAGAAATGAGACTAGCTGTTTCGAGCTTTATTCCACGATTCGAACAATTGTGCAGTTAGTAGCAGGCTTACCCGTCACACTAAAACTAAACACACATATAACCAGAGCATTTGGAAGGTAATTTTATTATTAATTTTATTAATATGTTAATACGTTTTCCAATTAATTACAAGTAATGTACTTGCGGGATTTTTAAACACAAGTCTTATTAATTTATTAATGTTCTTACCTCTTACTTCTTTGATTTCTTTTTCATAGTCGTACAAATATGAAATATATATATTATGCATAACATATATATAATAATAATATACCACAGATAGATATTATATGACGAGGGCGCCGTGAAAAGCTCTAATTCTCTTAAGGGTGCCACGACTTGGATAAGTTTGAGAACCCCTGTACTAAGCCACACACACACACACACACACACATATATATATATATATATATATATATATATATATATATATATATATATATAAAATATTTATTACATATATTATTTTATTTTTATTAAGTAAGATATTGAAAATATCTTTATATACCTAACAAAATACAAAATATTCTTTTCTAAAAATCCTCCCATAAATTTGAGGGGTGCGTCTTATGGTCCGAAAAATAAGGTACTTGCCCTTGCTGCGGTGGATAAGAGCTGGAGTCCACTTGTTACTGATAGAGAAAGTTTGGTCCCGGACTTCTCGAGATATGCTGCAATTGCCCATTTTAGACCCTTTGACAGTACACGACTGTTTTTATTCTTATCTTTATAGTTTTGAATTTGTCGACTCGACTATTTATGTTTTATTTAATTCGGGATGAATTTTAAACGCTGAACATTTGGACAAATGGGACGCACTCGGAGGTTATTGCGGATGGCTTGGGAAATACTGGAGAGTTCGACAGCTAATGGCTTATTAGTTGCCTAATGGCCGGCATTTGCCGACAACTATAATTTTTATATAAAATGCATACCGTAAGACTTCGTGACTGCAGGGGTAACTTTGTGACACATAGTAATTTTTTTCGTATTTCGGATCTTGCGCCGTGTGCCCGTGATTTTGGGAAGGCAAAGAAGAGCGCCAAAAGCTTGTCCGACATACATGGACACCTAATGGCCAGAGTTCGAAGCTTATGCACGCTATTTGTGTTCTCTGGCTAGTGACTTGTTCAAACCTGTTGTCAAGCTATTGACTCAAACTTCGGAAACTTTGTGAGCTGAAGGTTAACACCTTATACAACCATCTACCATAGGTAATTATTTTTTATTGTCAATATGTTGGTTAGATGAGGAACAATATAATGTTTGTGTAGTGACATTTCCGAGAGATATGAGACTATAACCTAAATATCCAAATTTTGACGGGGTTACTTTGTGACACATTAACACTGTCACAAAATAACCCACAAAGTCGACCCACCTCCTCCAGCTGCTCGATGTTGCATTTTACCGTTCTCTAAAATACCACTGGAGAGAAAGAAGTATTAACTATCTGGAAAAAAAACTACCCAAAGGAGCAGAATGTGCCGAAAGACGAATTTCCTCATCTTCTCAAAGAACTGATGACTGCCCTGGGCACCCGAGGTCTCTTTGTCAAAGATACAGATAAAGCTATCCAATATTTGTATTAGGTATATATAATTGTCGTTTTACTGTCTAACTTTGTGTCACGTAATTTTTCCTCTTGGATTTCAAGGCGAAAACACAGAGGCTACATAGTATCCCAACTCGGCGGGGCAACTTTATGACACATTTTAACTTTGATTTCTCAATGGTAATTAAAGATCCGGGTTAGCACTATACATTACTACGTAAGGAAAGGATGTACCAATGTTTAGCAGTTGTTCCTTTTGGGCTGCTTTTGAAACTGATCGGCTGGCACAGGAAAAAACATAAAATCCGTCACAAACTTACCTCAACTTACGGTACATTTAATTTTTAATGGAGAAAATTTAGAAATCAGGTAAGACGGCCTAGTTACAGATGTTAACAAAACATCACAATTTCTCAGTGAATTACCCAGATTTGAAATATAAATTTTTAAAAACACTTTAAAAAAATACAACGGGCTACTTCGATACTATTTATGGTCTGTATAAAGAGGCCAGAAAAATACGGTAAAATTTCATTGTTATAAACTCCTAATATGTTTTTGAAAAATCGACAGTTGATACTCGATTGCAGTTGATACTCGAATTTCAAGGATTCGATTATTCGCGGTTCTCAAGAATTATTAGAAACTTTTTATGAGATTTGCACCTTATTGCAGAATTGAAAATCACAATAAAATACTATGCTGTACTATGTATAACTTTAGTAAACTTTGTTGAACCTGCCTTTAGCTTCACTTCTATTTTTTTTTAATAAAGTACGTTTTTTGCATGGCATATTATACGGGTACTAGGACTGCCTCACTCTTAACTCGTTTGTAAGGATATGTGTGTGCTTTCATAGTTGAAAGTGTAATTTTGAATTCACAAAACATACAGTTGGGGTACAGAACATTGCATTTCTTTTTGTCTGCGTGAGTGTAAATATGGGCATTAACAATTAAGGGGAAAGAGGTTAATACAGGGTGCGCCCATAAAGTAACCGGACGATTTTTTATGAATAAGAAAAATATTACTCACCTTCAAATAAATTTATCTCCTTCAAAATAATCGCCAAAGGAGGCTATACAATTTTTCCAACGTTTCTTCAAATCATCGAAACACTGTTTATAAGCGTTGGAACTAACCGTTCGTAAAATACGCGTAACATTTGATTTAATATCAGAGACGTTTTCAAATCTCTGTCCTTTCTTGGCCATCTTAAGCTTCGGAAAAATGAAAAAATCAGCTGGCGATAAGTCGGGAGAATATGGTGGGGGATTTATCACTGTAATTGAATGCTTAGTAAGATATTGTTGTACAGAAATTGCTATATGGGACCTAGCATTATCGTGTAAAAGAAACCATTTCCCAGAATCAAACAGTTTCTTCCTAACTTGCCTTATCCTGTTTCTTAATCTAAAAAGCACCTCCTTGTAAAAATTCTGACTGATTGTTTGATTTTCAGGAACAAATTCGTGGTGAATAAGTCCTTTGTAATCAAAAATGCAATCAGCATCCCCTTAGTCTTTGATTTTGACATCCGTGCTTTTTTTTTTTTTTTGTATGGGAGAAGACGGGTCCTTTCCACTGTGCACTTTGTCTTTTTGTTTCTTGGTCCTAATGTAGACACTAGGTCTTATCTCCTGCTATAATACACTTTAAGAAATTGTTGTCCTGTTGCGCAGTAGTCAGTAAATCTTCACAGCAAGCTCTTCTGTCTTCTTTTTGCTATTCTGTCAAATCCGAGGCACAAATCAAGCACAAACTTTTTTCATTTTCAGATTTTCAATTAAAATTAATCTTCAGCTTTCTTTGCTTATCCCAAGCAGGTCTGAAAGTTGCTAAGTTGTTACACGTCTATCACCTTTTACCAAAGAACGAATTTTCTCCACATTTTCCTCATTCTTTGAAGTTGAAGGGCGCCCTGTCTTTGGTTCATCTTCAATGCTTTCTCACCCACATTTAAAGCGGTTGTACCACTCTTACACTTGTGTTCTTGATAACGATGCATCACTATATACTGATTGAATCATCTCTAAAGTTTGGATAGCAGATTTACCTAATGTGAAACAAAATCTAATGTTACAACGCTGTTCCACTCCGAAGCAAATTTTTTTTGTGCAATGCCCTCACAGTAAATGAAAATTATTACGGTATTTTGATGTGCAAACGACTAAATAACCAGTTTTAACTGGCTTTAACAAGAGCTGAGATGCACTCCTTCTAGCCAGGGGATTATTCTTTCACTTTTTTTATTTTATCGTTTGATCTTCTAATTTGTCCGGTTACTTTATGGGCACACCTTGTAGATATTCGCGAATTTCCATTTTCGCACTAGTTAAGTTATGCACCTCTCACCTCAGCAAATGAGTAGGGTTGACTATGTTTTTTCTCTGAGTTTCCCATTGTGGAGACATGCCTTGATTAGGAACATAACGAATAAAGAAACTACACAATTGAACTAAAGAAACGTATTAAAACTCAATATCCTTCGAACGTTGCGTATATATGTTCTAAATCCAATCTAATGAACCAATTCAAATTATTTTGTAATAAAGTTTTCTTTCGTACAAACAACCAGTCATAAAAATAGAAATAAATGTTTTCTTTACGCCTGTTCCGATTTATGGATACGCATTTTCATTCTGTCTACACTGAAGAGAGTCCCTTGGGAGTGCTCGATCAAAATTGAGGAGGCACTATGAGAGTAATGTTGACTCACCTGTATGGTGTTTCCAGATAAAAAGTAGTCAACAGTATCCGCGGTTCTGTGCGAATCTCTCGGGAAAAAGTGTCTCCGCATTACTCCTCCCCCCCCCCCCCCAAAAAAAAAACCCACAGAAACACTGATGATAGTAAAGAAGGAATGAATATTTATTACCGTGTTTTTATTAACTTGCTTTCTTGTTTGTGTGTTTGTGTGTAGGTTTGTCAAGTACAAATCTTGCAATCGATTTTTAACTAACTTCCCGACTAGATAGACATTTGAAACTTTTAGAATAGCTCAGAACACGATGAAAATGCATTATTTTAATATTTTTAGCCATCTTTAAGCAGAATTAAATTAATTTTCAGTTATTTTCAGTTAATTTTGTTTTGTAGACTGGTGCAGCCATCTATTGGCCGGAACGGGAACGAAAAGTTATATGCAAGTTAACTTCCAATTAACTTCATTTTCTTTCAAGTTGATGGGATAATTCATCAAAAAAATTTAAAAAAAGTATTTATTAATACATAGAATTGTCAAGTTTATATGATTCAACAGAAAATTTAAAAACATGGTATATAAAAAGTTCTTTTTATCTTGTAATAATTTTTATATATAGGGTGAGCCAAAAGTTCGTAAAAACTTTAAAAATTCATAAAAAGGGAAGAAATCATGATAAAGAATTTAATCACAAGGAAGTTGGATTTTTTTTAGCAGCCAAAAAAAAGTAAAAAATGAATATATAAATAAATGAAAAAGGTTCAAAATGTTAAAAAAGTTTGAAAAGTCGTCGGTAGATGGCGCTGACATGCGGCAGAATTATGCAAATCAATCTTCCAATAAAAGACCGTCATACACGAGGATTTGGAGGATCGGCCACGAAGTGGAAGATCCTCGTTGGCGGAAGGCCGCGTTACTGCGGTGGAAACCTTTATAGTGCCGTTTACATGTGCCAAAAACCCGGGTGAGTTTTTGGCACATGTGGGTTTTTGGCACATGTGAAAAAAGAGTGAAAAACAGGGTTGTTTCTTGCTTTTTCACTCTTTTTCCCTACGACAGGGAAAAATGCAGGGTGGAATTTCGACCCTGCTTCAAACTAGGATAAAACCCGCTAATTACCCATGATGCATTTCGAAGCAGGAAGCTAGTAGTAAACAAATATGGCGGATTTGAACATGTGCGAATCCATGAAAATGCAGCCAAATGATCGATGGAGGGATCTGGAACCCCTTAATGATCGCATAATTTTCAAGAAAACAGTAGAAAAGTGCCTATTTTTTTCCGGAGGATTTCATTTATTCCTTGATCTGCCACATCTAGTTTTTAAAACCCCCATCCCCAATTACATTATAAATAGACTGGTACTGCCATCTGGTATGTAAAATAAGAAATAAAATGTTATTTCAATAAAATTTCAATAACATATTCATTTAAAGTGTTGTGGTAAAATTAATAAATTTAATAAGTATAATCAATAATTAAACGTAACATTAAAATTTATAAATTAATTATTTTTAATTTAGCGATGAAGCCACAGATCGTACGATTATATCTAATATCCGCAACAATCTTCTAGTTCTTATATTCCTTTTTTCCAATCTATTTTCTAAATTTCTTTTAAAAACAACAGAAAAATCGTAAGCATTCCATGATTATCAACAGCGTCTGACATGTGCTGCATTTAAATAATAAGTAGACGCAGATGTAATTGTGTTTTAGAAGAGGAGTACCTTCGTCGTGTCAACTTTATCTCCTGTAAGCAAGATATATGTAATCAAGGTGGGAGTGCTCAGTAGTTAAAATTTTAAGTAATGAATTAAAATATTAGGGTAAGAATAACGCGGGTAAAAGGAAAAAAATTAACAGTAGAGTTAAATTAAAACAAAAAAGTTAATTTTAAGAGAAAAAATATAGAGTTACAAGTTAAGAAAATTTAGAAGAAAAATTAGATAAGACTAATGATCCACGGAAAACAAAAAAAAGTAATAATGTTAAGAGGTCCAGAAAAGCAGATATCATAAGAATACAAAAAATATTTTTGTAAGTTTTTCTCTTTTTTTGGATTTATAAAGTTTTATGATTTTTTTTTTTGTTATTTTTAAAATTTAAGAATACGAGGTCAAAAGAACAGCAATTGAAAAAATAAAAGGCCCTCCCCAGGACCATACACTTCGTAATGAGATAAATGCGGAGTTCGAAGGGGGAAAGCTAAAAATAGCAATAGTGAATTTGGAAAAGTACGACAACGACTGGGTCGAACCCACAACGTGATTTACAAGGAATGATGGTGTATGATGATCACTTCCGCCGAATCATGTGATGGCCTTTACTTCCGGTAAGACGGGTAAAAGCAGGTCGAAATTGTAGACCCGTGTAAACGGACTTCAAAGGATTTCCCTGTTAGCGGGTAAATCCCGAGTATTATTGTTGTCCATGTAAACGCAGCTTATGAATGATATGGCGGCGAAATCGTCCACGGCGAGTAGCAGTGCTCGAAAAGCTGGACCAGTGACTCTACCAAGGACTTTTTTAATTTTTTAATTTGCTGCTAAAAAAACCGACTTCCTTGTGAACCATTTCTTGCAAACTGCCCTTCTTTATCATAATTTCTTCCCTTTTTATGAATTTTTAAAGTTTTTACGAACTTTTGGCTCACCCTGTATATAGCATGTTTTTCTAGACTTTTATTAGCTATATACTCGCATAAATAAAACACGCCATTTACACAGCAGTCATTAACATCTGAATTCTGACATAAATCGAAATGCAAGCTTTCTTAGATTTGCAGTAATTAAATTCCTGGCACAACATATAGAACCAAGGTCAGAAGGTGTAGAGTTGCACAGATGTTAACAAAGCATTTCAATTTTTCAGAAAATTGCATAACTATCATTGCAGCCTTGAAATATACGTTTAAAAGCGCCGAAAATTGAATGGAAAGAATAATAAAAGACAAATTACTTTGACAGAAGGAAACAATGAAGAAACAATTTCAAAAAGTGTTCTCAGCATATGCTATTTTATTCTGACGATTTAGATGTCATGGATAAAAATATGATACATTACATCCCTAATGCAGGTCATTTATGATATATTTAGGGAAAAACGGCTCTCGTAATGATTTTAAAGGTTATTGTAAGGTATTTTAGAGATTAAAGCGATATCATCTTCATCCACGTATCATGGGGGAGAAAAAGTTCGTGATAGAACGTGGGTGTAGATGAGAAAGAATTCATTACGAGTTTTAACCTTTGGCTCTGGGAGATTTTAATATGGCAGTTCCATTAACTTGCATACATTAAAAACAGCATTTATACAGCAGTCATTAACATATGAATTTTGACATGAACGCTATTTTAAAGATGTTTTTGTTCTTTTTTAGCTTTTATACACAAAATTTAAAAGTCGTTATGGACAAGAATGGATGAATGAGAAAAACTTTTTAAGTATTTCGCTCAAGGATAACATTGTTTCTCACTAAATGCAGATTGTAATCAGGCGATGCCATTCTCTCCGTTGAATATGAAATATGTAAATTACGGTAACTTTCTTGCTTTCATCCTAGCCATATCTGAATAATAATATAATCGGTTCGCATTGCTAAATCTTCAAGTTCATGTTTTGCATGAGCAAACGAAAAAAATGAGGTGTTCGTAAACGAAGTTTATGTTTTACATCACAGCATCATTTGTTACTCCTTTCACTGTTCGAAGAGAAAGGTGTTCGTAGTTCAATACAAAATACTTGGTTTACGCCGCAGTACGATTTATTACCATTCAACAAATGAAATTCTAAAATACGACTTACGCTTAAGGCTGCTGTGTACTAACTAACCCTATTGGATTCGCTCACCTCAATGTTAACCTATGGAGAAAACGGGCCTGCTATTGACAGCTACATAAATGCCGATAATCCAATAAAAATGGTATTTTCACTTAGCCTGAACTTTTATGCACCTTGCAACAGGATTCATTTTATAAATTTCGTCCACTAAAAGGAATTGAGGAGCGTTTAAAACACGCTATACCTAGGGGTACGTAAATTTCGCATAAAAAATATCGAAATTTCGTATAACACATTACAATATATAAAATTTCGCATTTATTCGCAAAAAAAAAAATTCAATTTCACATTTATTTAAAAAAATCACAGTTTTGCTTACATGCTTAGGTAAGTATCAAAATTCCTAGTCAAAATCTAACGTTGTAGTAGTCTCCCCATTATCTTCCTTAAATCTTTAGCAATAAGTAATAAGCAAATTTCGAGTGATCTGTCAGTTAAAGACCATGGATGGTCTTAGTTCAGTAATTATGTTAATAAATTATTACTATTATTATCTAATTTCTCTTAAAAAACCGTTAATCACCGAGTTTTCGCCGAAAAGTTCTAAAAAAATAATTTTCGCATTTATTCTCTCATGTCGGCAAATTTCGCATTTATTCGCATCTATTTTGTAAATGCGAAAATTACGTATCCTTAACTATACCAGACTTTTCCCCCCGAATAATTTAAATTTTAAGATATTATTTGCATTTTTTACAAAAAGAAAAAACGAAAAATGCCCCAAAGTGTAAAATTTCTTTCTCTATTACAGAGTACAATTTAAAAAAAAAAAAAAAAAAAAAAAACACTTTTAATCCAAGTTGGCAATCCTTGAACACATTTTCTGCATACGTTAACATTGAGGTGAGCGAATCTAATAGGGTTAGTACACAGCAGCCTTAACCCTACAATGCATTACTTCATTTTCATTTTTACCTAAAAGAGATGGCTTTGAATCAGATAAACGCAAGAAAAATACCGATTAAAAGGTTAAAATGAATTACGATCACATTCCAAAAATACGCACCCCAAATATTACTTTTACAGGCATGTATTTATTTGATTACATCAATAAAACATCACAGAGAATTTTTTCCTGTAGCTAGATGGCAACGCAATACCATGTAGAGTGAAAATCGAACAGTTTCATTAGCATACACCAGGAGTAGGGTTAAGCTGCAGGAAATGTTTTTCAATGCTTTTTTCTAATCACGGATTAAACAATGCATAGTCTTGAATAATGTTTTTTGCATTTAAAAACAAATATTTATATGCAATGCGCATGTTTTTTTAAAATTACAGCTTAACTTTTTCTAAAGGCAAATTTAATTTGTAGCTATAGACAACATTAATTTGATGCCTTGAGAGAAAACTAACTACTCAAAAATTCAAATTTTAAAAACTATGCGTCTGCATTTAAAGTTGTATTTGTAAATGCAGGGAACAGAATTCAAAATTATGCATTTGTTAATGTTTTAAAAAATACTGAGAGGAAAATTCCCCATAGCTCAATATAGGGATTGATCTTATCGGGCTGATGCCAACTTATGTGCCGCCTCAAAAGCATTCGATCAAACTCGCAAAGATACATAATAAATATGATCTAATTCCCGAGGTTGATAATAGCCTGTTATAACGCAGTTTTGAAGCTTTTTTTATACGTATACAAAGTACTAGCTGGCTGATAACATAACCTTTAAAAGCTATCAATTTTGTATTCGTAAATTTGCTGCTGTAAATAATTTTTATAAAAACTGAACCAGAAAATTATTCTAAAATTGACGTTTTTATTTACAGTGTTCAAAAACCTGCACTGGGTCTATGTTTTTTTCTTAATTATCTGAAATCTTGTAGCAGTTCAGTACATTGGATTCAACGTAGCATTACACAATATAATTTGAGAGTTTCTGTACAGATGAGGAACTCATAACATATAAAAATAAAACCTAGTCTAAGACTGCTCTTGAACACACTGGAGTAGCAAGTTTATTTTACATTCAGTGGATCCACTAATGAAGGTGGTATTCATGCATTTTCCATTATCACTTCCTAAGTGTCTATCGATTAAGGCTGTTGTGTACTAACCCTATTGGATTCGCTCACCTCAATGTTAACCTATGGAGAAAATATATCCAAGGATTGCCGACTTGGAGCCAAAGATTTTTTTTAAAAATTGTACTCCGTAATAGAGAAAGAAATTGTACACTTTGGAGCATTTTTCCCCTTGGGGCATTTTTCAATTTTATTTAAAAAAATGCAATATTTTAAAATTTAAATTATCCGGGGGAAAATTTGGTATAGTGTGTATGAAACGCTCCTAAATTCCTTTGGTGAACGAAATTTATAAAATGAATCATAAAAGAGCAGAAAAGTTCAGGCTATCTGGAAATACCATTTTCATTGGATTACACAGGCCAACGATGAAAAAACTCTTTGAATAAATTTTCCTTGTGGTTTTTAGTGTGCTGAAACCTTATATGACAATAAAAAAGTCGTATCACCCACCATTTTTTCACATTTCAACACTCAGTGTTTAAAGAAATGACAATTTTAGCGAATTCAACGCCATAAGCTAAAGCCAGCAATGTGGCTTTACCAAATTCCCATGTTTCTTATGTGTATGGTACTCTAGGGCAAGGGATCAACTTTGGTCCAGAAAAATCTGGCCTGCAAGAAAATGTTTAAAGCCTGGAGAGAAGAACATTCTGCGCAAGAACCTTGTGGACCCGGAAAACCTTCTGCTGCCACCTCTACACATAAAATTAGGCCTAATGAAACAGTTTTTGAAAGCCTTGCCCAAAGATGGAGAATGTTTAAAGTATCTGTGCGAGAAGTTTCCTCATCTACACTGAAGTGCCACTGAATTAGGGATACCTACCTAGTAACGAGTTGGGCCTCCTCTGGCCTTGATAACGGCTGCCACACGACGAGGCATAGATTCAACAAGTTTCTGGAAACGTTCCACGGGAATGGCTTGCCAAATATTGGCTAAAGCTGTCCATAATTCAGTAAGGTTCTTTGGTGCTGTGTGATGGCCTTTCACGCCTTGTTCCAAAACATCCCAAAGATGCTCAATAGGATTTAAGTCTGGGCTTCTAGGTGGCCAATTCATGACAGAGAAGTCAGAGGAATGCTCATCCAACCAGCCAGTAGCCAACCGGGATTTGTGAAAGGTACAGTTGTCTTGCTGGAAAACTCCATTACCGTGCGGATAACAGAACAGCATAAACGGATGGAGGTGATCACCCAGCAACTCTACGTACCGAATTGCATTGAGAGAGGTTGGTACACGCACCAAAGATCTCAAACTGTACCACGAAAAAACACCCCAGACCATGATTGAGCCACCATGCCCTTGTACAGTTCCAGCCAGGCATGCAGGATCCATGGCTTCATGAGCCTGAAGCCATATTCTCAGCCTCCCGTCGGCGTTAAGTAGTCGGAATCGAGACTCATCACTCCATGCTACTCGTTTCCAGTCCTCTACACTCCAGTCTCTGTGCTTTCTTGCCCAGGCAAGACGTGCAGCCCGATGGCGAGTATAGAGCAATGGTACTCTCGTAGGTCGACGGCTCCCGAAACCCATGCGGTGAAGCGAGCGTTGCACAGTCCGTTTAGTGACTGTACGACTGGCACCGTCATTAAACTGGGTGGTAATTTGAGCTAATGTTTGGCTTCGCTGGCTACGTACAATACGCCTGAGCCGTCTCTCACCACGCACTGTCAAGGCTAATTGTCCTTTGCAGTTTGCCCGATCGCTAGTTTTTTTTCACCATCCATGTATTCTTGGTACACTCTTGACACTGTCGACCTTGAAAATCCTAGCTGTCTGACGATTTCTGAAATTGAATGGCCCATGCGTCGCGCACCTACGATTTGTCCGCTATCGAAGGCGTCTAAGTCAGGCAATTTACCCATACTGGCAATTCCAACAACTAATTCAGAACAACCACAGTACGCGCTATATATGCAGTTACCACAGCGCCCTGACTTGCGCATACATGATGCGCAGCGCTACACAATTTGCATAGGCTTTGCTATCCCTAATTCAGTGGCACTTCAGTGTATTAGAAGCAAAATTGGAAGGAGGCGTGTTTGTTGGGCCTGACATCCGAAAAATGATGTTCGATCCCAACTTTGAATCAAAATGACTTTAAAAGAGAGGGAGGCTTTGGTATCATTCAAGCAGATTGTGACCAAGTTCTTGGACTACAAAAAGGACCGACATTATATTTCTATTGTAGCCAACATGCTGGAAAAGTTCAAAAAGTTAGGCTGTTTGATGAGCCTCAAGATTCACTTTTTGAACAGTCACCTTGATTTTTTCCCAGATAATTTGGGTGATGTCAGTGAGGAGCAAGCCGTCATATAACACTTTCACAGAACACAGCATTTTCTAGGAACCTATCCACAGTGTTATAAGAGGGTTGCCTGTATATATATATACGTTTTGGCAAATAAGATAATGCGTTCAAAAGCGTAATGAAGCTATATAAACCTAAAACAGCGCATCACTTGACCCAGCAAATCTGCAATCCTAATAAACTAGGGAGAATTTCTCTCTATTTTTCTAATCCCAGAGTAGTAAATGCAATTTTTTAATTTTGTTTCTGGAATTTAAAAAAAGAATTAAACCCAATGTGCGTGTTATTAAAGAATCTTTTTATTTCAGCTTTAAAATATTCTTATAGTCATAGTCAATAAATCAATATCCTGTAAAAAATTAACTGCCAGAAAATTTAAAATTTTAAAAACTACGCGATGGCAACTGATGCACCGACTAAAGAATGCTCTTTTTGGAAGGCCCTCTGCGGGGAATAATGCAAGAAAAACCACCGCGTAAACTATCATGCATCCCCATCACCGTCTCCGAAGCCCAAATCACGAACTTACGGACCTGATTTATAACATCATGAGTTGTCTCATGACTTGTTCAAAAGTAAAAAGCAAAGGCAATGAGTTTGGGGTTCAAATAGTTATCTCTTCCTGATTTAATCCAGCAACTCTGCTTTCGGGTTAAAAAGGCTGATTAACAAATCTTAACTAAAACGATCACCATTGAATGGTCCTTTTTCATTTTCAATAAGCGTTTTGGAGGCCCAGAAAACTTTCGCTCTGTAATTATCTATATATTTAAGTTGTTAAGCCGATTCTTTGTGCAGTCCGTGAGAGAAAACTACTTCATCAGTTTACTTCATTTTGGTCTTAAATGAAAAATTTTAATCTACAGATGTGTCAAATTTGGTTTTTGTAACCGTAATTTCTATTAATCAGCGATAATTTACAACTAAAAATTGCTTTCTGCGCATGCTCAGTGACTTGTTTAAATCTGTCTTTAGGTACTCCCTTAGCGCGAGCCCGCATAAACGCACTTTGTTTCTGCGCATGCTCAGTGAAATTTTAAATCTAGCTTTAGATACTTAGTAAGGAACGAGGCTGCGTAATCACTTTAATTGTCTATTTAGAGGAATCTCTCTAGATCTCACTCTGCCATTTTTATTTTTAACTATGCTTGTGAGATATAGAATTAAACCTGACTGAAATTGTTTATTTGGCACTGTTGAGTAACCATATTTCTTTTTATCGGATTCAATCGTAATTTTTTAAAGTGCATTTCTCTATTCTTAATATTATAATTTTCAACATTTGGAAATGATGTGTTGAGTATAATTTGTGTATTAGTACATTTATTACCATGTTTTTATTAACTCGCTTTCTTGTTTGTGTGTTTGTCCAGTACAAATCTTGCAATCGATTTTTAACTAACTTCCCGACTAGCTAGACATTTGAAACTTTTAGAATAGCTCAGAACACGGTGACAATGCATTCTTTTAATACTTTTAGCCATCTTTAAGAAGATTTGAATTCATTTTCAGTTAATTTTGTTCTTTGAAAATTTCTTATAATTGCTTTCTTTATTACGCATTTGATCATTTTCTTTTCTTTGATGGGATAATTCATAAAAAAATTTTTTTAAAGTATTTATTAATACATAGAATTGTCAAGTTTATATGATTCAACGGAAAATTTAAAAACGTGGTATATAAAAAGTTCTTTTTATCTTGTAATTATTTACTATCTAGTCAAGTTTTGACTGGTGCTAACTAGTTTCTTATAACTCTTTGAGTAAAGGTGATTAATAATATGCTTAAAATCACTATCTGTAGTTATCGCTACACGAGTATTAAGCTGCAGTAATAAGAAAAGCTTAAATGAGGAGAACGCTTCTCTAAACAACAATCAGATGAACGTGGCGACTTCATCTGGAGACAATGAGCAACAAAATGCCTGATGTACCAGTCTGGATATCTAAACTAAACTTACGGCGCAACAGTCCGATGTGGACCAGGGCCGGCGGTACCCATCTCCGCTTTCTTGACCTTGGGGTGCCATACAGCATATGTCTCAGTCATGTGGTCAACTTGACGTGGGACCCCCAGAGTTTAGTTCCCAAGCATGCTTGGTCCTCATTTTATCGACCCACTCAAGGGATGAGAGGCTGAGTCGACCTTAGTCAGTCGCAGGGTCGAACCCTGGACCTGTGGCATGGCAGCTTGACGCTTTTAACCACTACGCCACCGGGCTTCAGTTTGGATATTTAAGAGCCATAATATCGCAATTTTCGCAAGGAGAGGAAAATTTTGCGTACTGCGGGATTAGTGTGGCTCTGGCTATAGACGTGTCGTCCGTACCTCATATACAAAGTATACAGAGTGACCAAATTTAAAGTACATGACTGGCAAATATACAAGCGGCTAAAGTATGGAGTTGAATAAAAATTAAATCAAAACTGATAAATGCGGTGTGCCATTTAATGGGATATTTGTGACTTTTTCTTCCTTTTTGAAATATCTCATGTTGAAAGTTTATCAGAGAACAGTCGTTAAACTTGTATTTAGTTGCTTGAATACTAATCAACTATTTAGTTCGGTGGTTTGAGCTGAAAAACTAACGAGGGACAATTATCATTGTGCATATATCCTTTGACGTCTCTTTGAAAAGCCATTTAGGGAAGCAGTGTTTTGTGCCCAAATTGAAACCACCTATTTCATTTGTCACCCTCTAGTGGACGCAGGCAATCTACACAGGTTGTTAGTTTATCGTTCTGTATAAACCTTACATAGGCAGAATGTTTACCTTGTGAAAGAAATGATGTTTGTTTTCACAAATTTTAGTTTTACTTTCTTTAAAAAGAAAACTTTTATAGAAGTTTAACGTCTGCGTTAATGACATGTATTTATTATTTGCTACTGACAATTTTCGGAAATTTTCGATTTGAAACAAGTTCTATTTTTTATGTAATTTAGATATAATATAAAAACTTTTGTTTTGAACCAGACCTTATTAGAATAAATATTTTACACTGTTCCTCGGCATTAGGAGAGTTTACGTTTGGGAAATCAAGTAAAAGCTTGTGATGCTGATTGCTTAATACGATAGAAAATTATTCAGTCATATGATTACAAGATACGAAATACGATCCAATTATAACCTTAAATGGTAACGCGGCGTAACTCATCTGAAAAACGTTGGAACAAACTTTCGACATTAATTTCGAACATCACGTTTAAAACTTAGATTCTCAGTTGAGAATATAAACTTCAACCACCTTATTCACAGATGAGTGTTACAATAAAAGAAAACTACTTCTTCACTTTCGTCGTGCATGTAGAGATAGTGTCCTTTTGGAATGAACTAATAAAGATCACTTGCCACAGAAGAGGGGGTCGTAACCTCGATCTCTAGACATCGAAATCACTAGACATTCCAGACGAGATAAAAAAAAAATTGATCCTGCTAATACCATACCTTATAACACGGATTCCATAAGTTTTTATGCTTGCGGCACCCTTGCGAAGGAGATTAAAAACTTGGGGCACCCTTGTTAGAACTTTAGTTTTTTTCAATTTTTTAAATATTAAATTAAAGTGGAATATATTTCGGGAACATGTTAAATTTAAGCTCAAATAAATACTTACTCCATTTGCAGGATATTGATTTATTGATGACCATGGCTTTAATAGTATTATTTAATCTAAAACAGGAAGATTCTTCAATTACATTTGCTGATTTTATTCATTTATTGAAAGATATAAGTAACAAACACTAGAATAGTATATAGTAATACAGTTTCATAAATAGCCATGGGGAGGGAGGGATTCAGTATAGTGTTTCACTGGTGGACCACAATGGAAATCGCTAAAAAGAGTTTTATTTTATTACTGTGAGATTTTCGATAGATGCTTAGAGCGCACATGTTTGATATCGAGCCGAACAATTGTGGGATGGAGGTTAGCTTATCCTCAGGAACAAGTGCATCTATTTATGTCACAATCTATCGGGCGGAGAGTCATTAATTCAACATAATATTTATTTTAGGTGGGCCCTACTAATATATATATATATATATATATATATATATATATATATATTTATTTATTTATTTCTTATGTCCGTGTGTATGTCACTGAACTCCTCCTAAACGGCTGGGCTGATTTTTATGAAATTTTGTGTGTGCGATTAAGTTGATTCGAGAATGGTTTAGATTCACAATACAGAAGACACCCCTAGTACCCTAGGGGGGCACATGTAAAAATAATCAAAAATGACTGATATCACTGTCGAATCCATAGTTTTCGGGGTCGCTGAGATTAATAGTGACACTCCCGATGTCGTTTAAGTGCAAGTTCAGCCCCCCATTAGTATAGGGGGGGGGCGAGGGGAGAAGAAGGGGGGAATATAAAATCTCCAAAATTACCAAGAGTAGTGTCGAATCCATAGTTTTCGGGGTCACTGAGATTAATAGTGACATTCCCGATGTCGTTTAAGTACAAGTTCAGCCCCCCCCCATTAGCATAGAGGGGGGGGGCGAGGGGAGAAGGGGGGAATATAAAATCTCCAAAATGACCGAGAGTAGTGTCGAATCCACAGTTTTCGGGGTCGCTGAGATTAATAGTGACACTCCCGATGTCGTTTAAGTGCAAGTTCAGCCCCCATAACCATAGGGGGGAGGGAGGGGGGAGAAGGGAGAATATAAAATCTCCAAAATGACCGAGAGTGGTGTCGAATCCATAGTTTTCGGGGTCGCTGAGAGGAACAGTGGCAATCCCAGTGCCGTTTAAGTGAGAGTTCAGCACCCCCCCCCCCCCTATCAACGTTGGAGGGGAGGCGGGGGGAGAAGATAAAAGTGTCCAAAATGACCGAGAATAGTGTCGAATCCATAGTTTTCGCGGTCACTGAGACGATTAGTGACAAAACTGATGCCGTTTAAGTGCAAGTTCAGCCTCCACCCCATCAGCATTGGGGGAGGAGGGGGAAAGGGGAAAAATGAAATGTCCAAAATGTCCGAGAGTAGTGTCGAATCCATTGTTTTCGGAGTCAATGAGATGAATATAGGAAACTAAAAGTGTTGTTTATAATCAAGTTTTGAGTTAAATAATAGAGTGAATTTTAATTTTATTTTATCATTTGTATATTGTGCATATACTTTTAAATACAAGTATATAAACTTACTTAGATTTTACACTATAGGTAGAATTCATTCCTTTTCCTGTGTAGCAAAAAATTGAGATTAATAAATACCTGGGCAACGCCGGGTAAACAGATAGTGTGTATGTATATATATACACTGCTCAAAACAATTAGAGGAGCACATGGTTTTAACGAAATTACGCAAATACTTACACCGATAAGTAACATAAAATAAATCATCCATAATTTAAAGCCTAGCAGGAAACAGAAGAAGAAAACTTCATATGCAAATCAAAGTTCATGACGTCAAAAACCAGAAAAAGAACATTAGGACGGAAATCGGGATATTGCAAAAACGTCTGTTTTACTGCCTTAACTATGAAATTCGATTGCTCAGTTATTCTTTTTGAGAAAAGGTGACTTGAAAATGTCTCAACAACGTGATTTACCGGAATCCATGCATTATAGGCAGTAACTAATGTATTATAGGCAGACTTGAATCCGGGCAAACACAACGTAGTGTCGCGGACGCTGTTGGAGTCGCCAGAAATGTCGTTGCAAGGCTGTGGAATCAATTCCAAGAAACAGGGAATGTTAGACGAACAGGGCAAGGTCGGCCACGCGCCACTACAGCAACTGATGACCGGTATATACTGTTAACAGCTCGTCGAAACAGAACAGACAATGCTACTCAGATGCAAAGACAGTTGCTCTTGGCAACAGGACGAAGGGTGTCCAGCCAAACAGTACGTAATAGGCTTCATCAGGGAGTTCTCTATGCACGTAGGCCAATGGTCTGCATTCCGTTGACCTCACGCCACCGTGCGGCCCGAAGAAGATGGGCTGCTGAACATTGAGATTGGGAGCAACATGATTGGAGCCAAGTGCTGTTTACAGACGAGTCCCGATTCAGTCTGGAGTGTGACACCCGACGTGTTTTGGTATGGAGGGAAAGGGGCACTCGAAATAACCCCACATTCGTTCGTGAAAGGTCACAATACAGACGAGCTGGTTTTATGGTATGGGGTGGAATCAGCATAGGTGGACGTACGGACCTGCATATCATTCGGAATGATACTATGACGGCCCGAAGGTATAGAGACGAGATACTGAGACCTCATGTCATACGTTACGCTGCAGCCATGGGAGATTCCTTTGTTTTCCAGCATGATAATGCCACACCGCATACAGCTCGTCTTGTGGAGAACATGCTTGAAGCTGAAACAATACAGCGAATGGAATGGCCAGCGTGCTCTCCTGACCTGAATCCAATCGAGCATGTTTGGGACATGCTCGGACGACGCATTGCTGCGAGACCAAGGCCTCATTTTACTCTCCGAGACTTGGAGATTGCACTTCTTGAGGAGTGGGACAGTATTCCCTAAAGTCTTATCGATAACATCATCGCATCAGTGGAAAATAGATGTGCAGCAGTCTTAGCTGTTCGAGGAGACCACACGCCATATTAAAAATCTTGCATCATTTCTAAACAATACTTTTTTTTATCGTTTACATGTAACCAAATTGTTGCCCTAAATCATCTTTTCATGTTTTTTCCATATTTTCAAAGAATTAAAGCTTAATTACAATTTTTTACGTCTTTTTTTCTGTACTGCGCATTGATACGCGTGTACTATCCATTTTATGCCAATACGTGGCTGTCTCGCACGGTTTTCTTAACTTATTTGCTTGCTCCCCTAATTTTTTTGAGCAGTGTATATATATATATATATATATATATATATATATATATATATCCAAAAAAAATTTCATGTAGTCGAACGAAACTACCGCAGGTTATTAACGTAGGATAACTTATCGTAGCTTACCTCTTTTGTATGTATACATGTATCTATAAATATATATATATATATAAATATATAAAGTCATCTTGCGGTTACAAGTTCTCTACCTCAATGGTTGCAAGTTATGACGTCAGTCATCTTGCGGTTACAAGTTCTTAACTTCCACTCTGACTAGCGCCAGGCTTGGTGTTCTTTGGTTAAGTACTTTAATACAAATTCATTTATTATTCAATTCTTCTGTTAATAATGGATTGTACGGTGTCTGAGTGTGTTTATTTAATAGATCATACTCATCAGAAACAATCCATTGGTTTTTAGACAGTATTGACACCGCTGATGAAGAAATGCTGTCAAAAACCGTATTCATACTTATCTTTACATGTTGGATGTTCCTGGCTTCATGTAGCTTTAGAGCTATTACTGGTTTTCTCTTTCATCTTATTCTTATTTATATATATATATATATATATATATATATATATATATATATATATATATATATATGTACGTATGTATATACATATACATGTATGTATGTCAAAATTTTGACACATCTTTACTTTTCTGTTTAACTTGTCCAAGCTACAGATTGGGTTAGGCGCGCTACCAAAATTATAACTCGCGAGGACGGACGGACTGACGGTTTTAGCGTCTGAAATTTTCCTTTCCAGAGGACCGTTATGGAGGAACGTAATCCTACGTTAAAAAAAATCTCATGGCACCCATGCCGATCTTATGGCGACTTAAAGTACCGCGGCACACCAGCTGGGAATAACTGCCTGAGAAGTGTCCTAAATTTTTATATTATACTAGCTGAAAACCCGCGCTTCGGTACGGAGTACATTGAAATTAAATACAACGGTCAATGTATGCAATTAATTCCAAAAAAAAATAAATATATATATATTTATAATAAATACGACGATCAATGTATACAATTGATGTAAAAAAAACATATTTATAAAAAAATCGTAAGGGATATTTTTATAGACAAAATAAAGTCCAATCGTCTGCCGCATTAGCAAGAAAAAAATATTTTTTGTCTATTTTTTTTTTGCACGTGACGATAAATTTATTGAAAGTACCAGAAAAAGAAATCACGTGATCAGCATATAATAAATTAAATTCTAAAAATTGATCTTTAAAAATTCACCAAAAATCAGGAAATGGAGGTAAAAATTCGAAAAATATTTCATTTTGAAGGAATTTTTATGATCTTTCTCGTGATATAAATTTTATAACCCTCAATGTATTATTTTAAATGCAAACGTAAAAAAGGTTTAAAAAACAGCTTAAAAATTTAATTTTTAAAAATCTAAGAAGAATTTTTGAAAAATCTTTCTTAGTGCACCCCTACACTATTAGAAGAATCGCCATGCAAAATTTCAGCCCTTTAGGTCCAGCGGTTTGGTCTGTGCGTTGTATGTCAGTCAGTCAGTGAATGAATGAATGAATGAATGAATGAATGAGTCAGTTACGGAACTGTTTTATATATATAGACTAGATGTATTACCCGGCTTCGCTCGGGATTCAGTTCTTGTTACTTTTTTTCAATGATTAGCCTCATGTTATTATATGATGTTCTAAAGTTTTTGCTAAAATTCTTTTGTGGTAGCAAATAACATTAGTTTGTTGTCTGTGCTGTCGTTGTTCATCTCTTTCCTCTCCGTTCGATGTTGAAGCTCGAAGACGATCGTATGTTCGACGCGTTAAAAGTTTCTTCATCAGTCTCATTGCTTCGGATCACTACAATTCGAATTCTGTTGCCTTCGAGCTCTTGGGAATGGTTTTCCTTCAGATTCTTGTGTGCGCCTAACTGCATTTTGAATTCTGTTGGCTTCGCGCGCTTGGGAATGTTTTTCTTCAGATTCTTGTGTTCGTCTAACTGCATTTCGAATTCTGTTGGCTTCGCGCTCTTCTGTTTTTTTTTTCATCACATTGCTCATTTCTCAACAATCTTTGTCATTTTGCCCTTACTTCTGCAGGATTAAAAGTTGCTCTTCTCTTTTTGGGCATTTTAAAGCATTAATTTACAGCAAGTCAATAACGTTTGAATGGATTTATTATTATAGAAAAAGAATCAATAATGTTTAAATGGATTGAGATCACATTCAGTATTAAAACACAGTAAATCTGATAATTATTATAGAAAAAGTATATACACGTATTTCATGCTCGGAATTCCTTCTCAAAATTAAATCGTCTGCTACGTTTCAATGCCACTTTCAGACTTTTTTAATTATAATATACACGTATTTCATGATTGTAATTTTTTCTCAAAACTAAATCATTTGCTATGTTTTCAATGTCACTTCAGTTATATAAATCATCACGTCAAGGCTTAACGCACGTGTTTCTAGCTAAGTGAACGTGTCCTTCAGTATATTTGAGTTTGAAAAGGTACCTTGGGATATTTTCAATTCATGAAATGGATATATAACACATTCATTGAAAATGAATGACTTTCCATCCTTATATTTTCATTTTTAAAAAGAAACATTCCGGCGTTGCCACGTACATGAAAATAATATATCAAATTCATTCTTGCATGCGCCAATATATGAATAAATCACGTTTTTAAATCATGTCTATTATTTTTACGGAAATGTTATAATTTAATTGGCAACAATGAAATGTTACAATGGCTTTGAAAAAAAATATCCGTTGATACCGCGCAAACTTGTTCTGATATAATTCGGGAATGGAACATCGTAGCGGGATGAAAATAGTCTATAACCTTCGCGCAAGTTCAAGCAATAAGTTGACCAAGTTTCATCGCAATCGGATGAACGGTACGGCAGTGCATAAAATACGAACAAACAAACATTCAATTTTTATATATATAGACTAGCTGAACACCCGTGCTTCGCTACGGAGTACATTCCAATTAAATACAACGGTCAATGTATGCAATTAATGCCAAAAAATATATATTTATAAAAAAATCGTAACGGATATTTTTATAGACAAAATAATGTAGGAGAAAATATTGAAATTAAATCTAATAGAACATACTAAAGAATATAGTACAGTTAATATTGTGCAGTTTGAGGAACATGTTTTTTACTGTATTTTAATATTTTTTGGGGATAATGTCCAATCCTCTGCTGCAAAAAAAATGTCAATTTATTTTGCTGTTATGCACGTGACGCAAAATTAATTTAAAGTATCACAAAAGAAAAGAAACCACGTGATCATTTAATAAATGCAATTCTAAAAATTAATCTTTAAAAATTCCCCAAAAATCAGAAAATGGAGGCAAAGATTCGCAAAAAGATTTCATTTTAAAGGAATTTTTATGATCTTTCTCGTGATATAAATTTTATAACCCTCAGTTTATTATTTTAAATGCAAACTTTAAAGAATGTTACAAAAACAGCTTAAAAATTTAATTTAAAATAATCTAAGAAGAATTTTTCAAAAATCTGTCTTAGTGCACCTCTACACTATAAGAAGAATAGCCATGCAAAATTTCAGCCCTTTAGGTTCAGCGGTTTGGTCTGTGTGTTATATGTCAGTCAGTCAGTCAGTCAGTTACGGAACTGTTATATATATATATATATATATATATATATATATATAGACGTGCATTCAACTGAAAAAAATTAATTAATTTCAAATTGAAAAAATTATCTAAAATTGTCGGAAATAAGCTACAAGCACACGCAGTTAGCATGTGCGCTTTAAAATTTGTATCATTTTCATCGAAAAAAGAAAAGACTAAAATGTTTGCAAAAATATACACGCCTCTTTAAGAAGTAAACACAGATAATCAGCGTCACCGTGTATCTGTTTCTTTTCGTTATTAATGCTTTACCATGAAACTGAACAAAAATGAGCACGGTATTTTTTTATACTCGTATTTGCTTTTTGGTGAAAGACACGTACAATAACTTTCTTTATTGGTTTTTTATTGCACGCGAATCAAGATAACAGAATCGTGATATTGCGTAGGAAGAAGAAAGTGCAAGGTGGTTTTTAAGAAATCTTCGTACAACTAAGTCTTCGCATTCGGGCGAAAATTGAAGAATCATTATCATGAAAGATGCTAATGATTCTAGAAAAGGTTTTTAAAGTGCGTTGAGTTAATGCTGTTTTCAAATGAGAGAACAGATGGTTGGCTAGTACTTTGCAGATTGTTGGCTGGTGTTCATATGTCTGCTCTACTTATGACATTAATCTTGAAGTATTTTGTGAGGATTTTCTCGTGTATTATTTCTGAAACTCCTCAACTCGTATGCATAATCTCAGAATCCTGCAAACTCTTTTTCTCCTTGAGTACGAAGGTGCTATATGGGCGAGTCCAGAAAATGAGTTCTGCTGCTAGGAAATTTTCGGGATCGTGATTTAGCGCGTTAACGGACAAACGAGAGTCGATGAGTCTACGCCGATCGATGTCGTTTTTTATAAAACGGTTTACTGCTGAAATAAAGCTTAATTTGATTATTTTATGAAATTACTTACTCCATCATCGATGCGTCCAATGGTACATTGCGAGAACGGCTAATTTTCATACCCCCAATCAGTGGTGCCCAAACTTTTTTCGACCGCGACCCACTCTCTCTTTAAATAAAAAATCACTCGACCACGATCAAGATTTTTCACTCGTAGCAAATTTCTTTTTTAAATTAGGAAAATGTTAAAGAAACAAAAATAAAAAGAAAGAAAGAAGCAAATTTTGACAAACTATTTTAAAAGTTTAATGAATTTTGGGTGTCTATTTACTTTGCATTATAACAATGAAAAAAATGTCTTGCTTGAAATCTATACTCGTTTTTGGCAAATCTAGTGTGACTGACATCATACTGAAATATCAATATGTATTCGTACAAAAAAAAAATAAATGAAAATGTGTTGTTGTGTTGTGATCACTTCGCAAAAACTGATGAAACAAAAACAAACTTTAATTTAATTTTCTAAACTGGGAAGCTCAATCTGTAAAATTTCTAACTTCAATATATATATATTTTAAACCCTCAAACACAATATTCTTCGTTTTTCTCAGTTAAACTTTCCTGACCGCGGATTCCCTAAAAGTATCTCAACAGGCAGTTCCCGTGCCTCTTTCTTCGCACGGAGTACACACACCAACGCGGCCTAGCCGTACGCTGCCAAAATCTCTTCTCTGAGTACAGACCAAACTCTTAGACCCCTTGGGGTCGTTGAACTTACTTCCTCGCAAGCCCCCTTCAAGCAAGGAATGCTTATTACGTCTACATGAGAACGTGGCTATCAGTGTTCTTTTGGCGAGAACAAGGCACTGGTGATGGGAATACAATTCTGATATCACTACACTGGACTTAAAACGTCTCGCAGACACCAGACCAGTTGTGATCAACACTGAATGCGGACGGACGCCCTAATTCACACCGCGAGACTGCTGGCCACTCTTGAAGGGGACACCGTAAAGGCGGCCAACATTACCCCCTACAGGTCTGTCCCGTAATTTAGAACCCAGACAAGTGCCAAGACCGATACACTTGACCCCGCACACTCAGAGGTAAGTTTGAGAACTTGGAGGACTTTGCAGCCATGACAGATTTTACATGCACCAGCCGCCATTGACGTACACGGCAGTGGATTTTGTCAGCGGGCAGCATCGAACCAGAGACGTTTAGGTCACTGGCTTGCTGCCTTTCCCAACTGGGCCACTGCGCCCATAAATGAAAATGTTAAAAATTTGTAATTATTGAAAATGCAAAGCATATTTTTTAATTAAATAATTCAATATAATATAAATGTACTTCAAACTATCTGCGAACTCTCAAATTTTCATTGCGACCCACAGTTTGCGCACCACTGCCCTACACTGAAGAGCAATGAAACTTCTCTAGCCAGCCACTCTTCTAAACGGCCATATTTTGTTCAGAACCGATTCAAGACTCCATAGAGCCAATGTTATGGAAGAAACCCCTTTCCTACCGCCACCCCTGAAAAAGGCCACTTTTTTACGGAACCATGACTGGTCGTGATAGAGAAGTTTCACTTATTACTTTCATTTATAGTCCTCCTAAGTTGTTTTTCTTTCTTTACTTATCGGTTTGTTATGAGGGGTACCAGAGATACCCCATTGCGTTGTGTAAAATTGGGAGATGAACTCCAATGGTAACGATATGTTTATGTAAATAAAATAAGAACATTTATTTTACTATGTTATATAAAGGTTAGTATACATATTACCATTGTAATTCTTGGCTATATGTATTATATGTATAAAGAATTAGGCCCTGTTGTATCCGCTTCCTACGGAAGAACCATTACGGGTCGAGCGAAATAAAGTTCAATCTATCAAAATTGATAAAAACACCAGTTCCATGATTAGCACTAATTGAAAGGGGAGAAATGACCAACCTGGAGAGCATTGAGGAGGCAGCAAGGCATAGGACGAAGATGAGGGGGCACTTCTATTGTATGTGATTTAATAAAACTCGGGGTTCATTCCCTTTTCGTATTGGCTCCTCTCCAGGCTGGTCTCCCACGTAAATTTATTGCCCTTCCGTGCATTTTATTTGTGGGCAGGATGATACGACATCCCCACGGTTGACTTACGTATTATTTTTATTTCCGCGATAATTGGATGTCCCTTGAGTGTTCTTGGAATTTTCGTTCTCCCATCCTAAAGTCGCATGTACGTGTGCTGAATCATTTACAAAGGAAGAGCTGAGATAGACATGCCATTACGCCGTGTTCGAAGACAATATAAGCAGTTGTCGCAGTTTGAGAGGGGGAGAATCGTCGGGATGATGGAAGCTGGGTGGTCAGCTAGGAGAGTAGTTCGTCAATTAGGCCGCTCTGATCGTGTTGTGAGGAGGTGTTGGGACCAGTGGACCCGAGAGATGTCATGTACACGAAGACCAGGCTCAGGACGCCCTCGACAGACCAGTCGTCGAGAAGACCGCCACATCGTAAGAAATGCACGCGTACAGCCAACTGCTTCATCGGCCGCCATCCAGGCACAGGTAGCACCTTCACTAGGGGCCTCTGTGTCTTCTCGAACCATACGAAGGCGCCTGGCTGAAGGACAGTTGGTATCGCCCGCGCCCATTACGCGTGCTGCCCTTGACGCCCACCCATCGACGCCTCCGTTTGGGGTTTTGCCGCGCACGAGGAAACTGGACTGCAGCGGAATGGAACCAGGTCGTCTTTAGCGACGAATCCAGATTCAATCTCGGCAGTGATGACAATCGTGTTCGTGTGTGGAGAGCCCGTGGTGAACGCTTCAATCCTGCCTTTGCTGTACAGCGACACATCGCTCCCACAGCTGGTGTGATGGTATGGGGTGCCATTGCCTACAATACACGGTCACCCCTAGTATTGTTCCGTGGCACCATGACAGCCCAGCGGTATGTTCATGAAATCCTGCAACCACATGTGTTGCCACTCATGCAACGGCTCCCAGGAGCCATTTTTCAACAAGACAATGCTCGGCCTCATACGGCAAGGGTGTCACAAGACTGTCTCCGCACTGTTACTACCCTTCCTTGGCCTGCCCGATCCCCAGATTTGTCTCCAATCGAGCATATCTGGGATCATTTGGGACGACGAGTTGGGCATCCCACGAGTTTGAACGAACTAGAGGCAAGGTTACAGCAAATATGGAACGAAATGTCTCAAGACATCATACAGAACTTGTTTGACTCAATGCCCGATCGTATCGCATCGTGCATTCGCGCTAGAGGGGGGTCCAACGGAGTATTAACTCCTCCGTTCTTTTGCCTTTTTCTCTGAAATAAATTATCCTTTTTCTTTGATTTTCTTATCATTTACTTATATCAAAGTAGTCATTACGTATGTAAAATTTCGTTTCATTTTGACGACTCCTTCTTGGTGCGCTAATTTTTTTGTCCATGAGTGTATTTCTCTGAGTTTTTCTAACAGATCGGCAAATTCATAATCCCTCATAAAATAAAACTGGAAGTGTTTGGCAACCTGGATTCAGCTACAATTGTTATACGAGAGATCACGCAACATTGTCTTGAAACACCAAGTTTACGAAAAAAATTGTATAACAGATATAAGCTTTTAAAAAGATTTGGTTCATTTTTCAGTTCTCAGATATGACCTTTATGTCTGTGGCATAGGCCTTAACACAAAAAATTTAGTCCTGTAATGAATCACAATAGAGTAGATATCAAAAGAGAAAAAAAAACTGCTTCCATTTACCCGCGTGCACTATTAAATAAAGGAGTTTTCAATGTTTTTCCTTTCCCGCTTTTTTCGAAGTTCACATATGTCTGTTTCAAAAGATATTCAAACCTTGAGTTCGTATCCTGAATGCGGAAGATTAATTTTAGAGATATTATTTACAATCGGACTATTACCTAAACACGCTTTTGTCACCACACATTAAGATTTTTTGTAATCAAATGTTAGTTTTAATTCAGTTGTTCAGTCAGCATGATAATGTGAGACGCCATTATTTTTTTTTTCGAAAGATCAAACGAAAATTTCGAGACGGATTCCTCTTGTATACTACATACCAAAAAAAAAAAAAAGGAGAGAAAGATAAAAAATTAATGCAATTACTTCAGGTCATCATTTTGATGAACGCGCAGATTAAAGGCTATTTCCATGAACTTCTAAACAGAAATTCCAAAAAGAAATTCCCACACAGGTTCAGTACAGTCACGTAGACAGAATTAAGACTATTTAAATTGCTGGGTGGTATTAAGTGGTTATCTTCGTCGGCCACGTGACAAAAAATTTTGTGTGAATAGACACAGACGATGCGCGTAAGACAACGCTATAGATAACGGCATTCCCTTACTAAAACTTATTCATTTAGGTAAGGTAACAACAGACTGATCTGACATCCGGATGCTGTCAAAATATGATAATCACTGGTTGATCATACTTTGTAAAGGGTGATTAAACTTCATATCTGGGCCCCTTGTGGCCTAATTTTGATACATCTGGATAATGCTGAAAAAGTAAATTTGTTTGTCTATAATTTAAAACAGCAAACATGCGTGCTAGCGCCATATTTGTATAAGAATTAGGAACCCCTAATATGAATGGATACATAACAGTTCCGCTAAAACCGAACTGCTGGTTAAGAAGTTAGACGGATTTTTAATTGTATGTCACATTGTACTATTAAGTCTAGACGATAGATGGAGAGTTAATCTGAAGTTTTATTGCTAAAAACCCCTTGATTCTTTTATTTACTTTTTTAAAAGAGAAAACCACACTGATTTTAAAAGAAAACAGCAATAGACCCATTCATTACTAAAGGAAAAAAAGAAAACGATAAATAGATAATTTTTAAGCCGCAGATCCGATTATGAGCCAATTAGCGATTTTTTAGGTTTATACAAATGTTTGGAGAATGCTCAATCAAAAGACGTCACCATTTGATTGACCTTTAACTAAAAACAAAATTCCATGGGTTGCCAATTTAGCAAAAATCGTTCCGAAAAGCCGTAATAGTAGCGATATTTCATCCCTAAGTTTAGACGAAAGATGGGTTCATTTCAAAATTCAGGGCTACCCTTTATCATTTAAAATAAATAAATATATATATATATATATATATATATATATATATATATATATATATATATATATATATATGTATATATATATATATATAGATAAATATATATATATATATATATATATATATATATATATATATATATATATATATATATATATTACATTACCTGTATATATTATATATATACAGGTAACCCACCTACAGCACTAGATAACATGATTTTTGTTTATCACATTTAAAAGCAAAATTACCTTAAAATAATCACGGCAAGGAATAATGAACTATAGTGTCTTTACATGAAAATGTATCAACAAATTATAATTTATTCATTTATAACTATATTCCGATGTCATAGCGTCATTCACAGTTTACAATTAAGCAATTTTCAATTAAGCACTGCATCGACATTATATCTTTGTCGGGGAAAGAACTAAAAACATCAACGTTAAATGGATGTTGGAAAACGATATGGCCATCTTCATTGAAATAGAAAACGTGCTTGAATCGTCAGAAAATGAAATTGGTGGCATATTAGAACTTGCTAAATTAATCGGAGGCGAAACTTGCTGAATCAATCGGACGTTAAAATTTATTAGTAGAAGTTGACGAAGCGGATTTGATGGAAATAGTATACGAAGCTGTAAATCAAATCGATTCTGAGGACAATAGCACTGATGAAGATTGTGAAGTTAATAATTTAACACTCAAGAAATTAGAAGAAGGCCTAAGCTTAGTTGAAAGTCTTGAATAACTTTCCTTGAATGCAGACCCTTCCGCTGAAAGAAGCCGAAAATTCAAAAGGGAGCTGTAAAATTATCTATCTCCATACTATGAAACCTACAATGACTTTGTATAAGAACCAGGAAACAAACCAAAATTACAGATTTTTTAAAGAGGATAGAAGGTGCAAAAAATCTAAATGAAGAAAAAGGTTCTGAAAGTGAAGGTGATATCCTTCAACCGATATCCTTCAGTGAAGGTGATATCCTTCAGTCCTCGTTTGATTGTACTGAGCAGTGATGAGGAAGAAATATTTTAAATTCAGGTCGCATTAAATGAAAATAATATTATTTGTTTATTTTTGTTTTGTATTATACGTACATTCATATTTTAAATAAAAATTAAGTTGCTTGTATGGAATCTTTTTTAAGTTTGTTTTTAATAAGTTTTCGGAACGTATACGTTTAATAAGTTTCGGAACGGTACTATTTATAATGTAATTGGAGATGGTTTTTTTAAAAACTAGATGTGGCAGATCAAGAAATAAATGAAATCCTCCGGAAAAAATAGGCACTTTTCTACTGTTTTCTTGAAAATTATGCGATCGTTAAGGGGTTCCAGATCACTCCATCGATTATTTGGCTGCATTTTCATGGATTCGCACATGATCAAATCCGCCATGTTTGTTTACTACTAGCTTCCTGCTTCGAAATGCGTCATAGGTAATTAGCGGGTTTTATCCTAGTTCGAAGCAGGGTTGAAATTCCACCCTGCATTTTTCCCTATCGTAGGGAACAGGAGTGAAAAAGCAGGAAACAACCCTGCTTTGACCCGGGTTTTTGGCACATGTAAACGGCACTTGAGTCTCATATAACACGGTTTCACACAACACGAACCTATATACCGTGTTATAGGAGGGTTACCTGTATGTATATATATATATATATATATATATATATATATATATATATATATATATATATATATATATATATATATATATATATATGTGTGTGTGATAATATTACTAACTACCTATAATCGCCCATTCTGTACTTCATCTCTGCCATGGTAACCCGTCCTTCTTGTCTTGACGTAAACGCTCCGCCTTCCCACATACTAACTTCCTCCGCCAATTCTGGCAACCTCTTTCACCTAATTCTATTTTGGCGCTTTTTTGCGATAGACGCTGGCCTGACTCGAAGCGATTAAGATGTGTTGCTTTACTGTTTAATAAATTAGTTTGTTCCTGAGCTGAGTTTATTATTTTCCGGCCACGATGTATGCTCTTATTTCATGAGATGTCCATCCGGACATCACATCTATATATATAAAACAGTTCCGTAACTGACTCATTCATTCATTCATTCATTCATTCATTCACTGACTGACTGACTGACATACACCGCACAGACCAAACCGCTGGACCTAAAGGGCTGAAATTTTGCATGGCGATTCTTCTAATAGTGTAGGGGTGCACTAAGAAAGATTTTTCAAAAATTCTGCTTAGATTTTTTTTAATTAAATTTTTAAGCTGTTTTTTAAACTTTTTTTTCGTTTGCATTTAAAATAATACAATGAGGGTTATAAAATTTATATCACGAGAAAGATCATAAAAATTCCTTTAAAATGACATCTTTTTCGAATCTTTACCTCGATTTTCTGATTTTTGGTGAATTTTTAAAGATTAATTTTTAGAATTTAATTTATTAAATGCCGATCACGTGATTTCTTTTCTGGTACTTTCAATAAAATTATCGTCACGTGCGTAACAACTAAATAGACAAAAAAATATTTTTTCTTGCTAATGCGGCAGACGATTGGACATTATTTTGTGTTTAAAAATATCCCTTACGATTTATTTATAAATATATATTTTTTCTACATCAATTGTATACATTGATCGTCATATTTACTATAAATATATATATATATATATATATATATATATATATATATATATATATATATATATATATTTGGCATCAATTGCATACACTGACCGTTGTATTTAATTTGAATGTACTCCGTAGCGAAGCGCGGGTTTTCAGCTAGTATATATATATATATATATATATATATATATATATATTAATTAAAATAGGCTCAGATTGAGTGAGTGACTTTTGGTCACTCACCTAACCAAAATAATATTATTTGTTTATTTTTGTTTACATTTGTTTATGTTTGTTTATTTTTGTTGTTTGTTTATTTCCTTCTATCCTCTTTGGTCATTTGTCACTGTAATAATGTAATCGGACATTTCGCGCAAATCTGCCCTTACAGCGTGCTATTTAGAATTTTCTGTTTGCTCCCCCACGAAAAGAGACATTTTCAGTTTAAACCGGTTGCGTCAGACCTCTTCCAACAGGTGCGCAGCGTTATCTCGTCGTATCTCTCGTCCGTGTGTCAGGAATGTCGGGATCCAATTAAATTACAAAAAGAGTGCCTAAATCCCGACGGCCGGTAAAAGTATCTGCGCGGTAACTAATATTCGATCTGGACCTTCTTTTTTTCCCTCTTTTATCTGGGGATCACGCTTGCTGCCGCTTCCACAAATCTATGTCATAACCGTCCTCTGCACGCGCGGCTTAATCAGGGGCGACGGTCGGCTCAACAGAAGAAGTTCAGGTGACAGTCCGAGTCGAATTTGATAACGGAGTCAAGGATGTCGGAATGGGTGGAGGGGGGGGGGGATAGTGTCCGTGAGAAGAAAATCGAAGAACAAAGACGCAGACGGTAGTTTTAATCTGCGCATTAGTTCTTTGATAGGAGGGTGATTATGGGCTGTAAAAAAATGCGCTAAAAACCTCTGTTTGTAGATATTCTGCTAGTGACTTGGTTTCATTATTCGGATGATGAATACCAGTTTCAAGATAACAGTACTGATATATATATATATATATATATATATATATATATATATATATATATATATATATATATATATATATTAATTAAAGGAAAGTATTTACTCAGGCAGTAGCGAATCATCACACAAGAGCAAAAAGCGCGTGCTTGGGGCCTTCGAAAGTTAGCAGCTTCCGATAGAGATACATTCTGAGAATTTTTCTATTTAACATTAGATTGACTTAATAAATAAATAAATTAATTAATTTAAAAAAAACGACGCACCAAGAAGGAGTTATCCGAATGGACGAAAGTCGATAGATGTACATGTACAGAAAAACACATGATTACAATTTGAGAAAAATTGGATGATTTATTCAAGAGAAAGAGCTTCACAAAGTGAAAAAGTCAATAACGCGTTGGTCCACTTCTGGTTCTTATGCAAGCAGTTATTCGGCTTGGAATTCATTGATAGTGGTGGAGAATTTCCTCCTGAGGGATATCGTGCCAAATTCTGTCCAATTTGTGAGCTCAGCCCCCTCTCTCCGAGCCGCCTATGAATGGTCCTTGCGGTCACTGAAGCATCAATTGCACATGCGATCGATGATTATGATGAATCTGGGGCTGTGAGTGCCGCTCTCACGATTGTTCGGTCCTCACGTTCTGTCGTTTCTCTAGGCCGACCGCTTCCTTCTTGACGCTGCGTTCGGCCACGGTTCACCCATTCCTGCCAACATCGTCTAATAGTGGCATCGCTCCTATCCAAATGTCGAAGCGTTTCGCCGATTAGACCAACCGGCTTCTATGAGCCCAACTACACGTCCTCTCTCAAATGCTGACATATTGTTCGAGGACCTGTATGCAAGGTATAGTTACTGTCTACCTGAGTACACGGAATGAAATTCGCAAAGAATTTATGACCTGGAATCGAAATTTCTCATCTTTTATATCCTGCCAGTTGCGCAGTTAAGATGCGCTGCAGCGTTACATGTTCGTTCACTGGCCGCCAAACTTTAAAATTTTGCATTTTCCGCCGAAACCTGTATGCATATCAGTTTGTGTCCAATTTGCATTACCCGTTCTTGGTGCGTCTTTTTTTTTTTTTTTTTTTTTTTTTGGGGGGGGGGGTCTAAGAGCGTAGTATTGTATAGTAATACTTAGTGTTTAGATCAATGGGACCTCAAACCTAGGATGCTCTTGGGGTCCTCCGAGTGCTTGATCCGCCACTGTGCTTAAGAGAATTGCCTACTCTGTTGTTTATCTGTTTTTGTTTTCTTTTTTCATCTCTTGAGTATGCGTATAAGCGAATGAGTCTGTCAGGCATGCAGATACCCTTAAAAAAAGGAAATGCGAAACAAATAATATGGAAACTCGAAACTAAATTGCTCGGAGGAAAGCAGAATTTTTGAAGATTCCGTAGATGGGTTGAACAGTTCTGCTCCTCAGCAACACCCCTAATTAACGGGAGAAAACAGATGCTTTTCATATTATCCCTCAGCTTTTACAACGCATTCATCGGCCACTACGAAAAAAGTTGTTTTCCCTTTTTAACGTAGGATTACGTTCCTCAATAACGGTCCTGCGGAAAGTAAAATTTCAGCGTTGTCTCGAGTTATAATTTTGGTGGCGCGCCAAACCCAGTAGCAGTAAAACAGTTAAGCAGAAAAGTACCAAAATGCGTCAAAAAAAATAAATGAATAAAAAGAGGTAAGCAACGATAAGTAATCCTACATTATTAACCCGCGGTAGTTTCGTTAGAAGAGACTACCTGAAATATATTTTTTTTCTAAGTTAACGAATTGATTACTTTGTTAAACCTATATGGTAATTCTAGGGTTGTTCAGGAGACGTAAGTGATATTATTTGAAATAATTTATTTTAAATAATTATCGTTGAAGTGTTATCCCAGACCATGATAAATCATAAACAGGAAATCCAACGTAAATAAAGCACAAATAGCAGTAAGGTGCAATTTTGCATACGGTCGTTTCGAAGCTGCAAAGGAGCTTCTTCATCAGTGCAAAGAACTTAGTGGCTTTTTGAGCTGCCACTAAGTTCTTTGCACTGATGAAGAAGCTCGTTTGCAGCTTCGAAACGACCGTATGCAAAATTGCACCTTACTCCTATTTGTGCTTTATTTACGTTGGATTTCCTGTTTATTCCTCGATCAAAGGTTTTGTCTTTTCTTTTCATGATAAATCATGTCATTCGGAAGCATACTGATTTCATTTAGCGTTTTGGGCACAAAGGAGTTTTAGTCATTGAGGAGCTTCAGGGTAATTGTTCCAGTTTAATAATATTGAGCAATTTTTTCATAATTAGGTTTTTTTGCAATTTTCTAAAAATAACAATAGGGTATATAAGGTAATAATGCTAAAAATATTGGCTGGGCGAACGTGCATTCAGTTTGTTGGCTTGCACTATCCTATTCTGCTACACAAGGAATAAAAAATAATAGCCCTGATAAACTGTTGTTGTTGTTGTTGTTTCTGATGACCTCCCTGACTGGAATTTATTCCAGACAAGGTCCATATAGGCTAGCGGGCAGAGGAGTGCGGCTCCGATTTATAATTGCACAACATGGGTCAGAGTGCGATTTAGCCAGGTGCCACCGCAATTTTGAACGAGTATCCCCAGAGGTAGCATCTGGGGGATCGTACCCTCTCCTACCCTCTCTGACCTCATAGAGGGACTTTCCAGTCAAAGGATTTATCGTGCCCATATCCGGCCTAGACACAGAGGTGTTTAATGGCGCTTGTCGGAATTCGATCCCCTCAGCACCGAAAACCGACGGGCTACTACTAGGCTACCTCGAGACCACTGATAAAGTGGATTTCAATTTACTATTCAGCACCACAAGCACTGAAAAAATATATAAAATTATTCAGTCAAGATAGTTATGTCGTATTACTTAATACGGCATGATTCTTTCATTATTCAATTCCTTAATTAAAGTTATTGTTCAATTCATTTTTTATTTAACTTTATGAACACCCAGGTTGAAACTACATCCATCCTAGAATGTAGAAGTTGTGACGGTTTACGCAAGCACTCTATAATTGTTTGTTTTACTTGCAACGCTGCTACAGAAATCCTTCCCCTTAAAAGAGACTTACACCTATCTCCTGAAAACAAATCTGCATACATCATTTACCATGTGCCCTTGCTTGATATAAAGTCATATTGACAGCCACTTTAAATGATTCTAATTTAATAGGAAGATATTTGATATTATGGAAACTAGTTTAACCCACTTCTTCTTTACATACTTTATCTCACCTCATTTTGGGTCACTTCTCATAGGATCAATTTGTTTTTCAAAATACACTAGAAATTTGACACATGGTAATTAAAGAAATATGTGGAGTAAAATTTGACTTTAGGACATTATTTAACACTTTCCAGCTGAGGAATTATATTGTAAATAAAATAAATCAAGGTCTCAAAAAAACATTGGCGGCTGTGAATGATCACATCAACATGCTACTAATAGCGTTGCACTCCTATCGATGGTGCTTACCACTGCATTAATAAATCATAATCTTAATGAATGTTTCAAGGTTATATTCAGTTACAAGAAATACTCTGTTTGGATAAATATATCCGTATTACGTAGAATTTATAATCTAATTTTGTTACGCAATCAAAACAAGCGTAACAAAATTAGACTTCCACAAATTTCTTTCACCGCTCTAAAATGAATTCAAAATATTTAAACGGTGAAAAAAGGTTTAACGTTCTCTTCAGATTCTTGTGCAGTTGAACTTTATCTACTTTATATTTTATTTAATATTTCTTTCATTTTACATTATTATACAATTCTTAATTCATTTAAAAAGTATTCAAAGATTGCTATTTTGTTACGTAGTGAGACAAACGGGCAAATATTTCAGCTCCAAATGGGAAACATGCTTGAAACGTCGACATAAAAATCTTCTTATATTTAAAATTAATATTTACAGGATAAAAAGAACTTTTTATATACCACGTTTTTAAATTTTCTGTTGAATCAAATAAACTTGACAATTCTATGTATTAATAAATACTTTTTAAAAAATTTTTGATGAATTATCCCATCAACTTGAAAGAAAATTATCAAATGCGTAATAAAGAGAGCAATTATAGAAGTTCCTTTTTTACCGCACGAGTGCGAATCAGTAAAATAGTACTTGCCATCAAAGTGCATAAGACCAAGGGATTTGCCATCGGTGACGAGAACGCCTGCATAATAATTTACAAACAGCATGTTGATGGCAGCTCGGAGAGTAAAAATACTTTCTCCATTATTTTGCTGATCGCATAAACTACCATGATACGCCTGTTCCTCGTATTCGAGAGCAAAGGAAATGTTTTTAAATTTTTCGCACAGTATTTTTGTAAACAAACTAAATTCACATGTATTCTGTTTTCAAAATCGTCAAACGCCGTTACGCAAAAGTGCAAGCATTGAATTCGATCGAAGCGCCACCTTGCGCATTTTTTCCGAACTAACTTTCCATACAAATCAAAATTAACTGAAAATGAATTCAATTCTGCTTAAAGATGGCTAAAAGTATTAAAAGAATGCATTGTCATCGTGTTCTGAGCTATTCTAAAAGTTTCAAATGTCTAGCTAGTCGGGAAGTTAGTTAAAAATCGATTGCAAGATTTGTACTGGACAAACAAGAAAGCGAGTTAATAAAAACGTGGTAAAAAAAGTCGATGTAAAATCGAATCTTATTTACTAATTATATCTTATTCCATACAGCATAAAATTTCTCTTTTTCAGGGTAGTAAATCTAATGTCACAGCAAAAGAGTTTCTGGGTCACCCCAGTTGTCAATAGAAAAATATATACAATACGGATTGCGAAATGCCGCGGTGAACATAATTGATTTCCTCTGTTAAAACTTAAGATTTTAATGTTTTTGAAATGTATTTGAGGGGAACGCCCTGGTGTTTAAGAAAATGACAAAATGAAATCCCCTCAGATGGTATTTTGTACGTTTGTGTCCTTAAAATAATATTTAGTTAACTTTGGTGCAAATAGAAACTAAAGTCGTTTATTTTATAGGATCAGCAAGAGAAAAGATGTTTGATGTAGATTTTAACCAATGTTTATTGGAAATATGCATTTGATAGCATTTAGATGCAGAACAGTATGCTACAAGAGGGTGCATCAAAGCAAATAAAATGTTCCCCGTCTATAAACGGAGTCTCCTAACCTCTCAGCTGGAATGCTACGAAATGAACTCACACAGCGATCTGACGAAGTATCATTTTCAACATTATCCCTTCCATATTTCCTCCTGTCACGTTCAGACCAAAGACGCCGGACGACCTGTTTAATCATCCTTTAAATTTTCCGCAATCGATATTTTTTATATGTTTCACAAAGGTTCTTTGTTGTCGTTTTCAACTACTGGTAGCCGATTCTCTGACAGGAGAAGGTGATATATCACTAACTTAGATAACCCGGGGATATGAGGAAGAGTTCTTTTAAATCACTTTTCTCGCACATCATTTATTATTATCACTACGCATATTTCTCCAGTTAAGTGATTTATTACCGTTACATTCTGCTTACATCGTTCTATATGTAATTCCACTTATTATTTTTACTAGCCGGGCTTCGCTCGGCTATGCTCGGGCTTCGGCCAGCTACGCTCAGGCCGTCCACCAGACAGACGGCTTTGAATTGAGTGAGTGAGTTTTTATAAGAGGCACTATTAATTTGCAGTCTCCCCCCACCCCACATAAAGAAAAATGTGTTATTCGTATTAACACCCACCACCATCTGGTATGATATGAACATACCTGCATTACAAAAAGATATTTTCATGTGCCAGTCTGGAATTGAATTCTAACGGTACAGCATTAACCTCTTGAGACTCGAGCTAGAGTTTATTAAAACAAATGGGCATTAAAAATCTTATTTTTCAAGAAATTAATGAATTTAAATTTTTAATTTTGCAGGGGAGCACATCCATTTTATTGGATATTGAGGTCATAATCACGATAAATAATGACAAACCAGCTCAAAAAACATTTAAACAAAAAACTTTGTTTAGGTAAACTAATAAATTTCATAAAGTTAATACTAAGTTAATTATTGAATTTTAAACTAAAATTTAATTAAAAACTAACTATTGAATTTTAAACTTAAATTTAATTAAAAAGTTAATTATTGAATTTTAAAAGAGTATTACTAATAGTTAAAAGCAGTTAATTACTTATCAATTTACATTAAGATTCATGAAAAACTTTAAAACAATTTTTTTCGGCAGTAATACACAAAAACATCTTGCAAACTGTACCACTAAAAGCTGTAAAGTAAAAATGTAAAATTGTGGAACAACTGTTAACCAAAATCAATTTAAAAACTAAACACAGTATAATTAACATCTACATAAATAAAGCATGTGAAATTTTATATACATCTCAGAATTTAGGTCGCATCAGCCTTTCATCATTTGACCACTAAAAGCTGAAAAGTAAAAATCTCAATTTTGTTAACAAAAATAAATTTAAAAACTAAACACAGTATAAATAACATAGTATAAATAAAAACTAAACAAAGTATCACTTGAATTGAATTTAAGTAAAATGTAAATAATTCAACAACAAAATTAAAGTATATTAAAATATAGGTAAAAGGCCCTGAGAAAAGAAAAAATTAATAGAAATCTGCAATTAAAGGCTCCACGCACCATAAATGCAAGATTCTGTACGAAAAAAAAATGAAAATATATGTAGAAGGCACTGACAAACGAAAAAATTAATAGAAATCTGTAATTAAGGGCTCCCCGCAACATAAATGCAAGATTCTGTAGCAATAAATATCTACATAATAAAAATATCCAGAACTGAAATGCTCCTCATATTTGTGTCTTTCAAAAGTCTAAGAGGGCCTCTGGATAAACAACATTAAATGTTTTCCCATTCGGAGTCAAGAATGTATAAATTTTCTTTTTTGCCAACCCTGGAACAACCTACATACAACTGACCATGGGAGAAACATGGATTTAGAAGATTAAGTCCTACAACTTGTAGAATTTGGCTTTGTGCCTTGTTGATGGTCATCACAAAACTGAGGTGTACAGGGAACTGAAGACGTTTAAAATTAAACGGATGGTCAGATGGGATTATCGGGATTCTTGGAATTAATACTTCTTGTCCCGTACCTTGTCCAGTCATGATGGTGGCTTGAATAACATTTGGCATTAAATTCTTCACAGTAAGTCTTGTTCCATTGCACAGTATAGGTGGATTAAGATTTCTTAGAAGCATTAGGTGCACCAATTTTCAGCTCCAGAATGTGTGAAGGTTCTCCAGATAACTCCAATGAGTTTAAAAACTCAGTTGGGTAGTTGACTGCTTGATCTTTATCACACACAGTGTCTACCGATTTGTAAATATGAAAAATTGTAAATTTGAACGCCAAAAAATATTTAAAATCGTAGAAAGCAATGAAAAACAGGGGAGCACATCTATTTTATTGGATGTTGAGGTCATAAACACGATAAATAATGACAAACCCGCACAAAAACATTTAAACAAAAAACTTTATTTAGGTAAACTAATAAACTTTATAAAGTTAATACTAATTATTAAATTTTAAACTAAAATTTAATGAAAAAGTTAATTAATGAATTTTAAAAAGTGTATTACTAATAGTTAATACCAGTTAATTACTTATCAATTTACATTAAGATTCATAAAAAACTTTAAAACAATTTCTTTCGGCAGTAATACACAAAAACATTTTGCAAACTGTACCACTAAAAGCTGTAAAGTAAAAATGTCAAATTGTGGAACAGTTGTTAACCAAAATCAATTTAAAAACTAAACACAGTATAAATAACATAGAAAAAAAAGCATGTTAAATTTTATGAATAAAAAGAAAACCCAATATAAAAAATATAAATTTATAATTAAAGTCTTCAGAATTCAGCTAGATATAACCTTTCATCATTGGAAAATATCAAAGTGTCTTTTGGTCTTGTGAACTCTGCATGAAAAATTAAACACAGTATTAAAAAAAAGCATGTGAAATGTTATACACATCAATATGAAAATTATAATATTTATAATTTTTTTTTATATCTCTATCTAAATCTATATATATAAAACGCGTAGGTATGCGGCACAAAAATCGACGATATTTCTACACTCCAAATGGTAACGCCTGCAACTACCGGATGTAAACATTAGCGGCTGTCCGCAATTTAAAACCGCGTGTGTATAGTGGCGGCATATGTTACAACCGCTGATCTTTTGACAAAATATGTTTAGACCTATCAAATCCAGTGTTTAGTCATGGACACTTGTATGTATGTTTATCTAGAGTCCGTTCTTTTGATTCTGTCACTGTAGTATCTCCTACTTTTGAAATACTCAACTGTGTATATCAAGAAGTTTTATGAATATCATAGTTGTAATTCCCACTATATTTTAGTACTTGCTGAATTTTTACTCCACTTTAAAAGTGAAGATATTTTCCCAAATGTAATTCACACTATATGTTAGTACTTGCTGAATTGTTACTCCATTTTTTAAGTGAAAAAAATTTTCCCCAACAATTTCTTATTTGATATAATGATAAAGTGTAGATATCTTAATTCTGAAAATTGTACATACAGAGAGGGATGTAATTTTTAAAATCATTGGTGTTGGGTTTCTCAATCTTATCTTTAACTCTGTTCTGAAGTAATGGAAATTCACATCTTTTAATCATGATTTTTTAGAATCAGCGTTATAGTGAATTTAGCAATGATTATAATTTTTTTGGCTGAGCTCCCACTACCCCTTAACAACGTATATTTATGATTATGTTCTCAAAATATGACAATTAAGAAAAAGATATCATCGAGAAAAAATAAATCATGCTACTTAAGAAAGTCATACCACAAATTTCTATAAAATTAATGTGCAACTATATTTGACGTACAAAATAATGCATATGTAATACATTGCTAACATGTTTTAACATAAAAAATTTCCACATTCAAAAGCTAAAAATAGTTTAAAAATAAGTTTAAAAAAACAAATATTAAAGCAATACAAATAAAATCATATGGACGCTTGTATGTAGGTTTATCTAGAGTCCGTTCTTTTGATTCTGTCACTGTAGTATCTCCTACTTTTGAAATACTCAACTGTGTATATCAAGAAGTTTTATGAATATCATAGTTGCAATCCACACTATATTTTAGTACTTGCTGAATTTTTACTAGCTAGTTTAAAAAAAAGTTATGTTCTCAAAATATGACAATTAAGAAAAAGATATCATCGAGAAAAAATAAATCATGCTACTTAAGAAAGTCATACCACAAATTTCTATAAAATTAATGTGCAACTATATTTGACGTACAAAATAATGCATATGTAATACATTGCTAACATGTTTACACACTTAAAATTATTTGGCATGTAAGTTAAATTTCCTACAAAACCAAAAACTAAAAAAGTTAAAAATAAAAGAAATAAAAAAGTTATAAAAAAGAAATAAAAAGTTATTACAAAACATTATTTAGCATTGAAGCAATACAAATAATAAAATATTAAAAATAGAACCAAAAAAAGTATTTAAAATCGTAGTAAGCAATGAAAGATAAAATTATTTTAAAAATAAGACTGCTACAAACCCAATGCTGAAATAAAAAAGTTAGTAAATATAGTAAATGAAATGGCGAAATTCAAGAAAAGAAATATTTTCCGAATGTACATGTTTGAAAATATTAAAAATAGAACCAAAAGCTCAAATAAGCTCAAGAAAAGAAAATAGCTCAAAATATCTGCAAATAGGCAGCATTAATCGAACACCCAAATCGAATCACTTGACACTCAAAATCACTGTTTACTTGGATTTAGATTTTTTTTCACTTTTAACTGGCAAAAAATCTCCAAAAAATCCGTACATCTTCAAATGATCTATTTATGATTAAAAAGTTTGAATTAAAAGTATAAAAAATTAAAGGAAAAGAATAAATAATTAGACACGGTGACACATATTATTTCAGTGATTCATTTTTTAGTGAGAATCACGTTGTGAATGCATCACCCTTTGTTTACATCGTCAAAGAGGGATGACGCTTCATTAGAATCTAAATAACTCATTTGGATTCTAACGCGTTTATTAAAGGTGATTCTGAAAACTATTGAATTAACAGAATAAGTGTACGCAGAAAAAATTATCAGTTTTCAAAGCTCTTTCCAAATATGTAACATTTATGTACTTTCATGGGAAAAAAAATTCACCGATTTGTGTATTTGTCGGCCATTTTTTTTTATGAGTGAGACCCGGAGACGTGATGGTCACGTGACCCGACAGAACCCACCGTCTGTTACTTTATTTATATAGATTTTGTGCTGCATTTGTATTCAGGAACTAATGTGAAAAATAACCGGACATTTGGCAAGTCAGCAAAAATGCAAAATAACACTTAAATAATAAAATTCTGGAATAGCGTAAGGAATAAAAAATAATACACAAGTAACGAAAATATACTGATTACTGATGACAGAGCCAAAGATCCAAAGTTAAAAGTGCGGTGCTAATAATGCTCTTCAGGAATGAATGATTTAAAATCAGATAATTAAACACAGATCCTTAAAAAAATCCATTAACAAACTGTCTTTTGCTATGAATTTTGCTCTTAAAAATGTATGTCTTCGTATTGCATTGAATAGAATAATATACACTAGAACAGTGGTATGCAAACTCTGGATGGCGACCCACACAGGGATCGTAAAAAAAATTGGAGGGGTCGCGGCTAGTTTGAAGCAAATTTTTAAGATACTAAATTATTTGATTAAAAAATATGCTATAAATTTTATGTATTACATATTTTAATATTTTTATTTATATTTTCATTATATGTTAAATAATTACAAGATAAAAAGAACTTTTCATATACCATCTTTATATATAAAACAAGTAGGTATGTGGCACAAAAATCTACGATATTTCTACACTCCGAATGGCAACGGCTGCAACTACCAGATGTAAACATTAGCAGCCGTCCGCATTTATAAGTGAAGATATTTTCCCAACAATTTATTCTTTGATATGATTGAGTGGAAATATCTGAATTGTGAACAATAGTACAGTAGAATCTCGATCTATCGTTTTTCAAGGGATATATATAAATATATACATATATATATATACATATACATGTATATATATATATATATATATATATATATATATATATATATATATACATATATATATATATATATATATATATATATATATATATATATATATATATATATATATATATATACACGTATATATATATATATAGTGATTTCCGCTTATAAGAATCACGTTTGTTATTACTGTTTTTGATTCTTATAAACGGTTGATTCTTATAGCCGAAATTTAGGTGTTTGGACAGGCACACACAAACCTATATATACATATATTATATAATTTACCATAAAATACTCTTTAATTTACGTTAATTATCTTTTGTTAAAATTATCCTTTATAATTTTAAAAATACAACTTAATTTTTAGACCTATAAGTAGATACACATGATTATAGTAAGAGAAGAAAAAATCCAATATTTGTTACAACATACCTACTTAACAGTTTTAACATTTCAACTACAGGAAGGGAGCAAGAAAGTTTTCTATCGTTATTTGACCTAATGAAGTTTTCAGGAGGCTGTTTATACCTCTTTCAATACTAATAGTCTCTGACGAAGATTCACCTTCTAGCTTACGTTTCACGGTTTGATAACGTGCTGAATCTACTAATGTCACGTTTGCCTAAGTGATAGTGGACACTTCGCCAAAGATTTATGCGTTTCAGGGTCCAGGAAGCCGCAACCAGGATGAGGGAGGTGGGAAAAAATAGTCCCTATTTTTGTTTGTCAGTGGAGAAAAGTGAAATCGAACCCGGACGGGTAAAGATGCCCCCGGGTCAAGCTAATAGGACAGTGTTGTGCTGAAGCGTTTAAGGGGAGACTATTATGTTATATCTAACAAAGAAAGGGATGAATTTTATAACTATATTCCATCCCATCTAATCAATCTTTCTTTAAAAAAAAAGGAAAGAACTTCATGCCTTTTGAGGGTTTAAGTGGCTTTTTGGGAAAAATGAAAGGAAAGCGAAGAGTGTAAACTGATTCTTAAAACCGGTGGATTGATTCTTTAAAGCGAAAATTTTAACATGGAAATAATACATTTGTTTTTGTTTTCGCGATATTGATTCTTATAAACGGTTGATTCTTATAACCACTGATCACTATAAGCGGTAGTTACTCTATATGCATTGGACCACTGGTTAATCGGACCAGCCGCTTATTCGACCGAATCCCGTCTTGTACCATAAGGCTTGTTCGTTTAATCGGAACAGCCGGTTATTAGGACCAAAATGATCGCGTCCCGATATGGTCCGATTAACCGGAACCGACAGCATATATATATATATATATATATATATATATATATATATATATATATATATATATATATATATATATATATATATATATATATATATATATATATATATATATATATATATATATATATATATATATAAATAAATATAAATATATATATATATATATATATATATATATATATATATATATATATATATATATATATATATATATATATATATATATATATATATATATAAATATATATATATATATATATATATATATATATATATATATATATATATAACCCCCTAAATGGCCGTTCTTACAAAGGGGGTATGAAATATCCTGTTCTATAGAGGGAATCAGAAAAATTGGCCCCGTAAGCTAAATGTTGATCCGGTACCAACGACTAGACGATTCATTATATAAGCAAGGAAATAAAGATGATTTGAGTTCAGCTAAAATATTCCAATTATTGATAATTAAATCTAAAACCCAAAGATAAAAGTGTGATAGTTTTCTCGTAAGAAAACCAGATAATTAAACAGATATTCAAAGGAAATTAATAAAAATATAAATGCCCTTTAAATATGCTTCCACACCTTATATTCTAACTCTTTCAACAAGGTATGTCTTCGTTTGACAGAGTCTGCATTCAATACAATGAGATATAGCAGATTATCAAACGCTCAGGAGCCTTAATTTCTTCTGATTCCGACTGTCGAAAGACGCAATTTCGATACGGAAATAAGGTAAGAGACACGATTTCAAACCCGTTGCTAAAATAGATAGACTGTACAGTCGCGGCGTCGTTCGACGAAGGTCAAGAACAATTGACTTTAAACGAAGTGGGCAGACTTTCTGGTAATATCCCGCCTTGTTCTCGGATTCTTTTTTTTCATGGTATTACCCGCCCTGTAATGCTGACCTCGGGTTCAAAGCAATGAACTTTCAGAGTTTCGCGAAAATAACAGTTCTCCGAGAACGTAATAAGAAAAGAATAAAATATCTCTTGACTCCGAGGGGTTGAAATCAGTTGAAATAACAAAGCAATGGAAAGTGGAAAGATGGAAAATTGGCCGGCGACGTTTTTATGCATTCGTCAAAAGCTCGATTCGAAAACTTGTCTTCAGAAGTACATTATCACAGTTAATTTTAAGTTTATTACTTCCCGAGGAAATGCAATTCTCTCTAACAACTAGAATTGACTCAAAATTCCTTAACCAAAAAAAATGTTCTAAACAAGAGTTTGTATGCATTAAATTATTCTTCCGTATGCATAAAAGAAAATGTCAAATATATTTCCGGTTGTTAAGAGAAATCAAATACCGAGACAGAGATAGTAGTTCTAATAGTCACTATTCTTCAAACTAACAATACAGTGTTCCTGCCAAGAAACTTTCTAAATACCTGTCTTTTAGGAAGTGCATTAGATGATCTCGCAGATCTTCAGTTCTAATGTTAAGCTATGGTTAAACTTTCTGTCAGCATTCTTCGAACTACAGAGTAGTAAAACCGCATTTTTAAATTATGCTTTCAGCAATAGAAGACAGATCTGTAAATGCTTTGTGCGTGTTTTCCAAAAATTTAACAAATTCAAAAAACAGTTTTAATTTTGTAGGGATAAACCATCCATAATTTAATGCCCTGTAAAAAAATTATCCACGGAAAAATTTAAAACTTGGAAAACAATGCGCTACTACGCTCTCTATTTGAACGTCAAATGCCATAGACAGTATTTAAAAAGAAAAAATTCAGATAGTCTCTTCTTCTAACGAAACTACCGCGGGTTATTAATGTGGGATCATTGCTTACCTCTTTTGTATGTGTATATGTATGTATGTGTTATGTACTATATATGTATCTATATATATGTACGTATGTATGTATATATATATATATATATATATATATATATATGTCAAAATTTTGACGCATTTTGATACATTTCGTCAATTTAATGATATACGTACATATGTACGTTTAATGATATCCTGTAAACATTTGGCATGGATTCCACTAATTTAGAACATACATTTTTGAGGTCGTCATCACGAAACCAAACTGTTATGACATACTCAATCATTTTTCCCTTAGTTGAACAGCCCATCTTACTCACACGTCTCTTCTCAATGCTCCACAAATTTTCGATGGGATTTACATTTAGAGAATTACCAAACCAATCCAAAAATGTTAATTTCTTTTCTTGGAAAAAATTCTTTACTTGCTTAGAATTATGGCATGGAGCAAGATCTTGTTGAAACACACCAACGCCGCCAGCGAACGTTTGCATAAAAGGCACAATTTTGTTATCTAGTATTGAAATGTATTTTTTGGAGTTCATCATTCCTTCAACTGGTACTAAGCTGCCAGGTCCTCCAGATGTAAAATAACCGCAAAACATCTGCTTTTGAAGGTGATTAACTGTTTGATTAAGATGTTGTTTCCTGATGGGTTCTCCAGCGCTTCGCATGACAAATATTGATCGAAACCCTTGCACACAAAAAAATGCGTTTCGTCGTTGAATACAACCATATTCCAGTCTTGTGCAGTCCATGATTGATATTTCCTGGCCCAATACAAACGTTTTCTCTTCATTGCAGGTGTTAATAACTGCTTTTGGACTGGTATTCTTGCTAGGGTTGCCAACTGTCCCGGAATCGGAATCGCTGTCCCTGACCCCGGATGAATGTCAAATTGTCCCGGAATGTAGCGGAAACTATTCTATTTTTTTAAGTTGAAATTGACATCGTGTAAATCCGTTGAACGTTGTGACGTCGTAGTAATCCGACAGGTACCGTGAACGTCACAGACTAAAATTAAAGTTTCCGCGATATTTATTTACAAGATAAATTTATATACAGATCAGGAAGTACACGGTGATGTTAGAGATGGTGATTGCAATGACAAACTATGGGCACAGTATTTCAAAAAGCATGAAAAATCGGTCGAGCTGATGAAAATTGTGTCTTTCAATTTGTCTATCCCTGCGGTAATGCTTACCCAGAGAGAGTATTTAGTCACATAAACAGTGTGTGGACGAAGGCCAGGAATAACATGAATATCGACTTAGTGAAGGCGGAATTGCAAATACAACTTAATAGTGAATCGTGTGCAGAATTTGCGAACTTTTTAAATACAGGGTTAACTTGCTAAAGAATTGGTGATTGCAGTAAAAAGAGAGAGGAAATATTATTGGAAAACGCCATAAAAATATAACGTTAAATTTGTTATTATAAGATTTAAAATTTTTATTATTATTATTATGTAATATATATATATATATATATATATATATATATATATATAATTAAGTTTCTTTAATAGTTAAAATAGAAAATATAAAAGATAAATTTTTAAAAAAACTGTATTTCAATTTTTTCATACATAAAAAGTTTCCTCAGAAAACTAGGTAATGGCTGATTGATAATGATGATAATGTTCAGTTTTGAGCTATTTGTCCAGGAATCGTCAGAGAAAAAGTTGGCAACCCTAATTCTTGCCCATCTCCCTGCTTCAATAAGCCTTCGTCGTACTGTCAACGCTCACACCAGTAGCCAATAATTCTCTCTGATGATCTGTACTTGTCTTGCGAGGAAGCATTTTACTATTTGCTTATCTTGAGCAGGAAACAATTCAGCGCATGGAGTGGCCAGCTCGATCACCGGACCTGAATCCTGTCGAGCATGTTTGGGACGCTTTAGGACGACGTATAGCTGATCTCAATCCTCCTCCTTGGACCCTAGCCACGCTTTCAACTGCTTTGCAAGAGCAATGGCTCTCACTTCTACCGAACTCATAGACCGCATAATTGACAGCATCACACATCGTTGTATGTGCTGTATTGCTTCTCGGGGGGGGGGGGGGATCATATGCCATATTAAAGGTACTTTTCTTATACCAATCTGACACATCCGATTTGCTCATTGTATACACATGCTAGTTTCTATAACACCATAATTGTCTGGCAATTTCTTTTTATACTATTTTATACCTACCTATGTGTTGTATAATGTGTATAAATTTCATTAAATTCTACGCGTAACTTTTTGAGTAATCGCTATTTTTGTGACTTTTCTTTAATTTTTGATAACCCCACACTCTCACATACACACACACACACACACACACACCCACACACACACACATATATATATATATATATATAGTAATTACATATTCTGAATTTTTAAAGATTTATTTTTAAAAAATATATAATATATTAAAGTTTATTTTTAAATGCTTTTTAGACTTGTGATTTTCGCATCACAGACAGACAGGAATAAATAAAATCGAATGCAACCGTGGAATGAGATAAAAAAAAACATTTTTAACATAAAACCTCGAGGGATCGTAAAACTAATAACTTTAGCTATTATAAAGTTCGGTATTTTTATTACTTAGAAAGTGAAGATGCTAAGAAGTCCACGTTGAGAGTGGCATGAATTGCAGGCTAGTTTTCTCATTATTCAACAACAATAAAATCGCGATATCATTAGCAGCATCAGTTTTAAAAAACACTTCAGCTGGAAGAAAAAAAAACCCGAATGTCATCTTCCACGAAAGAATAGCACTCTCTTTGACAAATGCGTCTCGGAACTACCACAACTTGACCACCCAAAACTGACCACCAACTTGGAAGGTCAAGAACCTACCCCCACATCTTCCGTGCTTCTTGATGATACGTGAGGACTCGCCCCAGGGAACACCTGTTGCCGACGCTCGATTGTATCTGTGATGCATATTATATGCAAAAAAAATAAAATATGAACGAGTAAATAAAAAGTCCACGGGCTGACAAGTGCAGACATTTTGACGCCGCGATCCTAATTTATGGTATTTGATCGTACTGTGATTAAATACTGTTAATAATGTGCAAATTAGCCTCTAAATTTGCAACAAATCACGCTCTGAAAAGCTGCTGGGGACAGAATATGTTAGGTAACATTCTGAAGAATGTAAAAAAAATGAAAGCCGTCTGCTTTCATTGGAAAAGACTGATTGATTCTGCTGATTATCTCTTTTTCCGTAGAGCATTCTGATAATGACCGTTGCGTACACATACAAGTAAAGCAACTTATAATTAACTCGCCACAGGTATTGACAACATACATTTTAAAAAGCATGTTTTATACAATGCAAATCGCATTTATCTGTAAGTGCACAACATATAATTTTCATAATTTCATTAACCATATAAGACTATCAGCTTTTGAGTGTTCTTTTGAATAATATTTTTGAATAATATTTCTACCTTTTGTATGATCTGTCCAGATCATAATAATCACTTGTAATTTCTTTTATATTCTTCAGTAAACACGGAGATTAGAACTTAATACATATTTATCACGGTAATTAAACGTCCCAATCATTTCTACAAATTATACTTTCTAAATATTAATATTACAGTGTATTCTCCAATGGGAGATGCACGATACGTGCAGGTATATAATTAAGTTTAAGTAACTCTAAAAACGAACTGAACGCTACTAAACGTTTCTTAACGTAAACAGCATATTTAATATATGCTTTTTGAAGCTGATATAACTTGCTTCTGAAAAGTACAACATATTCTAGAAAAACAACTTTCGCGGAAATTTTCGGCCCTTCTGAAACTTTTTCAACAAAAAATTGTTTTCATAACTTCTAAACACCCTTAACGAAAGAAAGAACAAAACACCATATTTTCTCTTTTTTTTAAGTCCTTAACTTTTCTCTCCTTAAAGCTGTTATTCAATATATTATTAAACCACTTTTTTTTATTTGTTGGTGCATAAAATTGAAAATTCCATTTATACAGTGAAACCTTTAAAGCGGCCAATCATGGTTCCGAGAAAAGTGGCTGTTATGAGAGGTGACCATCGAATAGGGGTGGATTTCTCGATGGCGGCCAGTTACAGTACCGAAAAAAACGGCCGTTTTGAGGGGTGGCCGCCGAATAGGGGTAGCCGGGTGGACAAGTTTCACTGTATATATATATATATATATATATATATATATATATATATATATATATATATATATATATATATATATACTCTCAGTCGAGTAAAATGTTAATATTAGGTAAATAAGAGAAGAGAAACTTGAAACTCTCCCGAAGCTTTAATTTTAGCATTGCCAGAGTTGAACTAAAAATTTAGCAGACGGAATTTCCTCAGGGAATACAAACATTTTTTGTTTAGTAAGTGTACATTTCAACAGTTATCAGTAATGTTAGTTGACCGCTAGAGGATTTTAACTGCGAAGCATGAGTCGTTAGAGCAAAAGATGGCTCGTCATAATACATCGCGATCAAGAGCAGATGGGGAAATTTCCTTGCAGATTCAGAAATAGTGTTGGTTAAAATGTTAAGTTCGCGATTTAGTTTCACCAGGTAGTCCTCTAACACTACAGGCAATTATTCATATTTCCAGGGCCGTGCTTAGGGGTGGGCGAACTGGGCAACCGTCCGGGGCCGCTATTTTTATTCCTCATCGCAACTTTTCTAAATGTTACAGGTTTTTTAAGAAATCGCTCATTTTTCGTGGTTTCTATAATTTAACTTATAAGAAAAATTATGTTTCGGTTTTTTGAAAAGAATCGTAGAAAGAATCTTAATTTACAAACTACCCTTTTAGTTCGAAAAATTTCTCGGTTAGAAAAACATGATTTATCTTCAATTCAGTTATAGTAAAACCTTGATTAATTATCAATCCTTTTTTTCAATATCAGTTTCTACTATCTGTCAGTCACTACATAGTCATTTGAAGAATTATAAACCGTTTTGTTGGAATCGGTCCGTTTTCTCGGAATAGTTGCAAACTGAGAAAACTGTGAACATATCTTTGTAAACGAATACTAATACCATTTAGTCGAATGTTTGGTCTATTAAAAGCAAACAATAAACAAGACATTTCTCCAGGGAGTGTAAGTCAAATAAGTAAATGCGCTCCAAACCTGTTGGGAAGAAAGGGGTCTGAAGGCTGAAGGAGTGAGGTAAACAAAAAAATGGCTTTTACTTGTTCTCTCTATCATTATAATGGATTTTATTTCCCACTTTTCCCACAAGAATTGAAAATATTGCAAAGCAGGTACAATCGGAATGCTTTGAATACGGATTGTACGCCTGTCCTCCTTGGCACTTATTGTTAATGAAAATGATCTCTCATCATATTTGGACATTTCACTTATAATAGACAATTTTGCTGCTCGGAAAGCAAGAAAAACTACTTTATAACCAACAAATCCATACATGTAAGTATTTGTTTTTAACAATTTACATTTTCGAAGTCGTGTAAATAATTTCTCCATTGTTTCATTATTCATACAAATTGATTAATTTTATATTTATTGGACCAATTGTAATTTCATGTAAAATTTTCTTTTACGTAGCTAGAATGTAGGTTTTTCAGTATCGAAACGTAGTGCATAAAAGATATAATTAGTAAAATAAGTAGTGGATGCAGTTTTTTTTTTCGGGGAGGGGGGGGGGGGGGATCGGGGTTGTCTTATAAGATTCATTACTCAGCACGTAGAGAAATTTTATTGCCAGTAAATGTGTTTTGCTCAGAGCCGCTAAAACCCTAAGCACACCCCTGCATATTTCCACTGGAAGGTGTACGGTATCCACCCCATTCTGGCACGCTTTGAACAACACCCATCAAGCACGCCAAACGCTTGGGCCCGTCACTCCGAACGCTAGCGTTACTGCTTGTTCGGGCTCGAGGTGGCTTTGCGGTAACGTGCTGGCTTTCGGTGCTGAGGGTATTCGGATCGAATCCCGGCGAGCGCCGTTAAATACGTCCGTGTAGACGCCGGATATGGGCATGTTAAATCCGTAGACCGGAAAGTCCCTCTATGAAGGTAAGTGAGGGTGTGAGAGGGTGAGATCAGCCCCCCCCCCCCAGATGTCACCCCTGGGTCGGTTAAAATTGAGGTGGCAATCAGTTGAGACGGACTCCGGCCCTTGTGGTGCTAATTATACTGGAGCCGCACACTTTAGCTCAAAGCCTATACGGACCTGGTCTGGAAATTCCGACCAGGGGGCATATGAAACAACAACAACAACAACAACTGCCTGTTCACACTGAATCCAGAGAGTAATGCAGCATCAGCGTAAAAACTTTAACCGATCACGGAACTCACTTCATCGACCACGTGATATATAAAACCAATCACAGGTCATGTCAACAATTTAGGGGCCAACGTAGTAACGTAACGCAACGCCCTGAATGCAATGTGAACAGGCCTTTAGTGTCCCCATTCAATTTCATTTCAACTTTCACAAAAATATCATTCTTCAAATAATAAAAAAACGTATTTTTAAAGAAAAATTATAACTCTGACTCTAAATATAACTTTTCTTATCTTTATCTCATTCTTAACATATTAGCTTGTGAAACTTAAATTTTTGTAAAAAAACCAAAATAATAACTTCCGATTTCGACAATCAAACATAATCATTAAAAACAAATTTGTTGGCGCAGGATGTTTAAATAAAAACTATTAGTAAACTGAAATTAACTAATAAAACTAACATTAGTCAATGAAATGAAACTTTCGCGTGGTCTGTGGGATGTGTGTGCATCCTTCCTCTACAGCGTCCACTCCAAGAATTCGAAACACTCCAAGAGGATGATCGATCAAAATCACGCAGTCCCCAATCCTTTTTCTTGACACGAAAGGTATATGACGGATGGCGGCCGTACATGCGACATATTCCACGAACGTGTCCAGATTTTGGGATGTAACACACACATACACATTCAACACTTCACGCCAAGATTAACTTCCTTGGAGCTGAAACTTTCATAGGGACATTAAAAAAATTATTTTCCGAGAAGCAAAAAATAATACACTGTCCTCTCCATTATTCGGGTTAATCGAGGGCAGATATAGCACGAATAATCGAAAAACTGGGAAAATCTGATTTCTTTCAATTTAATTGTTTTTTCAAATTATAATACTACACTTGCTTTTCTATTGTATTAATTTAATTTATACATGTAATACGTTTTTTTGTTTTTGTTTTACCAAATGTTTGATTCTTTTGATATCAGCACGAATTTTCTTAACATGATATGATATTGCTGTATTCATAATCCCGGGAAATGAAAGAAATGTTATTTTAGTACATTATCGTTTCCTTTATCAAATAAAAAACTTCTCGCTAGATAGAAAACTTTTGTTTTAAAAATCTTGTTTATGTTTATATATATATATATATATATATATATATATATATATATATATATATATACACTGCTCAAAAAAATTAGGGGAGCAAGCAAAGAAGTTAAGAAAACCGTGCGAGACAGCCACGTATTGGCATAAAATGGATAGTACACGCGTATCAATGCGCAATACAGAAAAAAAGACGTAAAAAAATTTGTAATTAAGCTTCAATTCTTTGAAAATATGGAAAAAACATGAAAAGATGATTTAGGGAAACAATTTGGTTACATGTAAACGATAAAAAAAAAGTATTGTTTAGAAATGATGCAAGATTTTTAATATGGCGTGTGGTCTCCTCGAACACCTAAGACTGCTGCACACCTGTTTTCCATGGATGCGATGATGCTATGCATAAGACTTTGGGGAATACTGTTCCACTCCTCAAGAAGGGCAATCTCCAAGTCTCGGAGAGTAAAAGGTGGCCTTGGTCTCGCAGCAATGCGTCGTCCGAGCATGTCCCAAACATGCTCGATTGGATTCAGGTCAGGAGAGCACGCTGGCCATTCCATACGCTGTATTGTTTCAGCTTCAAGCATGTTCTCCACAAGACGAGCTGTATGCGGTGTGGCATTATCATGCTGGAAAACAAAGGAATCTCCAATGGCTGCAGCGTAAGGTATGACATGAGGTCTCAGTATCTCGTCTGCATACCTTCGGGCCGTCATAGTACCATTCCGAATGATATGCAGGTCCGTACGTCCACCTATGCTGATTCCACCCCATATCATAAAACCAGCTCGTCTGTATTGTGACCTTTCACGAACGAATGTGGGGTTATTTCGAGTGCTCCTTTCCCTCCATACCAAAACACGTCGGGTGTCACACTCCAGACTGAATCCGGACTCGTCTGTAAACAGCACTTGGCTTCAATCATGTTGCTCCCAATCTCGATGTTCAGCAGCCCATATTCTTCGGGCCGCACGGTGGCGTGAGGTTAACGGAATGCAGACCATTGCCCTACGTGCATAGAGACCTCCCTGATGAAGCCTATTACGTACTGTTTGGCTGGACACCCTTCATCCTGTTGCCAAGAGCAACTGTCTTTGCAGCTGAGTAGCATTGTCTGTTCTATTTCGACGAGATGTTAACAGTATATACCGGTCATCAGTTGCTGTAGTGGCGCGTAGCCGACCTTGCCCTGGTCGACGTCTAACATTCCCTGTTTCTTGGAATCGATTCCACAGCCTTGCAACGACACTTCTGGCGACTCCAACAGCGTCCGCGACACTACGTTGTGCGTACACATATATATATCTTTATATATAAAAGGCAAAGTCTGTGTGTGTGTGACCGAGTTTTTGTCTGCTCGCGGCACGGCGCAAAGACGGCAGGTCGGACAGTCTTGAGATTCGACACGAAGATGCCCCCCGAGGTCTCATTATGCACCTCGAAGCCCTTTTTTCGATTTTTTAATTAGAATTTCCGTAATTAAATATTTCGTCGCGATTTGGAGCTCCCGGACGAGTAAAAGCTCCGTAAATCCTAACGTATCCGTCCAAGAATTTTTTTTTTCGGACGAGCCTATACGGGAAAGATGACACTATACGGAAATCACAATTAAAATTGTCTGTCTTAATTTATCGATTAATTATGATTTTTTTTCGATCGCCTGTACGCACCTGTTTTTCGGAAAAAAAACGCGATTTTGGCCGCGACCCATTTTTCCAAATTGTCGAATCGATACGTAAATGTTGTTACATTTTTACGAAATTTTTATCTCAGAGACCCTAGACATCACAGTTTCGAAAGCCAGAACCAAAATTAATTTACAAATTGTAGTTATTTTTTAATAATTCATTTTATGATTCGGAAACTCTTGCGAGAAATCTCATTTTGGAGATTTCGTTCTTCATTTCCGGACGAAGGTAAAGAGGGGGAAAATAGGCGTGTCTTTTTCGACGTCAAGCACGTGATGTGTTGGGGCGTTTATTTTCTATGAGGGATTGGGTGGTTAAAGGAAATCGATTACTATTGCAGTGATAATCGATTAAAAAATCGCATTTAGTAATGCCGTAATTTTTTTGGCCAACACTTAGTTAATATCATATAATTTGCGGTGTGTTTGTGGAAAAGATTTCAAAGAATTTCAGCAGAATAAACATCTTAATATGTTTTTCGTCTCGCTGACTGTTGTGGAAAGTTTTAAGTAATCCTATGTCAAAAATTTTGCCAAAATGTGCCAGAAAGGATTAAATTTATATGGGTAAAATAATGTATCGTGGTGAGGAAAAGGATGACAGCGACGCCCATTCACAAAGGGTTAAGGCTACTAAAAAATTGGTAATTACATTACCCGAGCAACGCCGGGACGGGTACAGCTAGTATATATATGTGTGTGTATATATATATATATATATATATATATATATATATATATATATATATATATATATATATATATATATATATATATATATATATACATATATATATATATATATATATATAATAACCCCCTTAATGGCTGTTCTTACAAAGGGGGTATGAAATTTACCGTTCTAAAGAGGGAATCGGAAAAATAGACCCTGTAAGCTAAAGGTTAACATTGAGGTGAGCGAATCCAATCGGGTTAGAACACAGCAGCCTTAAAATCACCCTGTGTGTGTATGTATATATACACACACACACACATATATATAAGCCGGAGAAGGATAATCGACAGTACACTGTAATGGAAATTATGGGTGCACTGCGCATTCGTGTACAAGATGTTTCAAGCGGTTGGTTACAATAAATATCATAAGTTTTGATAATATTATCACGACATCTCTTTCATGTCTTTGTAGAGAGATCTAAATATGTTTCATTACTTACGACTTTCAAAAGGATTCTGCGGTAGGCACGCTGACTTTTACGATACACTGACCTCCCAGTGATCCGTGCTAATTAATGCACGTGTACGCACGGAAGACCCAATTAGATAATCCAGAAATTATTATTCACAGGATTTATACCAGGGATTCTCAAACTTTTCATGTTTGTGGCATCCTCGGGAATGAGATTAGAAACTCGGAGCACCCTTGTTAGAATTTTAATTTTTCCAATTTTTTTAAACATTAAATCAAAGTGGATTATAAATCAGGAACATGTCAAATTCTATTTCAAATAAATACTGACTCCTTTGCTGATTTTATTTATTTATTAAAAGATATAAGTAACATACACTAAAATAGAATACATTAATACAGTTTCAAAAATATCCATGAGATTCAGTATAGTAGTACAGTAGAGGACTACGATAGAAATCACTAAGAATAGTTTTGTTTTATTAATGGGCAACTTGCGATGGGTGCTTAGAGAACAAATATTTGATATAAATTTAATATTTATTTCAAGAAGGCCTAACTAATGTGTTTTTGTTTGTTTTGTTTGTTTATCCCCTGAAAAATCTCGCGGTACCCTAAAGTGCCGCGGACACCGGTTGGGAATTACTGATTTATACATGTATGTGTGTGTAAGTAATGTTATAAGAGGTTTTAATCTGAATTTTTAAAAAAACTTACAAAGATTTCCAGAGTTTCACCTGAATAAAGTCTGTTATGTTCCTTAACTTAGGAGCCGTATTAAAAAAAAAATTCGGATAACTTTTTTTCATGGTTTATGGCGATAATCCATTAAAAATTACTACTGAACTCCCGATTTTTAGAGATCATTAATGTATGGTTATACTCATGAAAAACTCGAAACTAAGGATGTTATATCTGTAGTGCTATGTACCGAGAAAAAAGAACTATTTGAAGGTTATTAATTAATTCTCTTAGAGTTATTTTCAAACAATATTAATAAAACTAGCCCAGTTGGCAAGGACAGCGAGCCAGTGATCTGAACGTCACTGGTCCGATGCCCGTCGCTGACAATTCCACCGCCCTGTGCACTAATGGCGGCTGCTGCACGAAAACTCTGTCGGGGCTGCAATGTCCTCCAAGATCTCAAATTTACCTCTGGAGGTGAGCGGTCAAGTGTACCGGTCTCTTCACATGACTCGGTTCTAAATTACGGGACCGGTTCTAGGGGGTACTGTTGGCCACCTATACGGTGCCCCCTTAAAAGAATGGCTAGTAGTCTCGCGGTGTACATACAGGCGAATGTCTAGAGACAAGTGCCTCCGCGTTCGAAAAAAGAAATATTAATTAAACTAACATAGATTTCCAGTTTTTCTTTTGGTAAATGTCTGTGATATTTTTATCTCTACGAGCCATGTTGACATTTCAAGAACAATTTGCATTTCATTTCTAATCTTTTACTCTTTGGATAAAAGGACAATCTATTTACTTATAATCAGGAGTTCAGAGAATAGCTCAAATGACGAACATAATGTTTATTACCACTATTCTCGAGCATACTGCTAAAGATGGAATGAACATTATATATATATATATATATATATATATATATATATATATATATATATATATATATATTACTTGTCTCTGACGGCAGGTACTTCTTGACATTGTCCCATGAGGATCCGCCAAGTTTTACTGGCTACTTTATTATGGGAGCACCATTTTAGGTGAGCCACCATTGCTCCCTATGAGGGGGACAACACGGAAACGACCAAGCCTTATTCAGGATTTGAATACAATCCCACTGCGTGGTTAGCTCAGAACGCTAATAATATGTAGGCAGCATGAATGAAATATCATATTAAGAAAAACTACCACTTCCATTGGCAAAGTTCGTGTTTTGTAAATCTCGATATATAGTTAAAAATTCTCATTGAATACGCGTAAATACATCCACGCAACAAACGCTAATTGATAGGAACAAAAATTTACTTCCGCGTCTTATTACTAGATAAGGTTACATTTTTCTTATGCTTCAAGAAGAAAAACTGTATTTTTTTTTTAATCGAACTGAAGGTAGCCATTACAGGCCACGGGTAAAAAGAGAATGACTGTTTTGCGGGGATTTTCATCCAAAATATGAAATTTTCTTCACATTACAGGGATAGTCAAGACAGCAAAGCACTAACTGAAGATTAAGAGAACAGGATTCGACCCCTGGTCCGGGCAGATTGTGGTTACAATGACGCCTGATTGTTCGAAGAACGATATGAACCTTCAGGCACAAGTATTGTGAGCAGAGCTCCCAGATCTTGGTTTTTAAACCCAGATCAGGGTTTTCCATGAACGTATGGGTTTATACAAGTAGTTTGTTTGTTTTTTCGAAAATATCTCAAAATCTGGGGTTTTCCCTTGTAAGTTAAAAATATAACAAAAAATGAATGCTTATTTCTTATTATAAGCATAATTTAATTAAAATTAGATAATAGAGCTTACAATGATACTATTATGTGTTTGAAAGCGAAATTATTGAAGATGAGATCATTTCGATTAAATCCTAGTATATCTCTCTCTTGCGAAACTCTCCCAGAATTTTGGTATTTGTTACGTCATATCAAAGATGGATTCAATAATCCCAAATATGAAGCCTTATCAAATTTCACAACCTATCTATTTTACCTCACTCTTCAGAGTGCGTAGAAAGGGTTTTTTCATAACAGTAGAATTACAACAAAAAACGCAAATGCTCTGAAACCAGAAACTATTGTATGATGGCTAAATAAATAAATAAATAGATATCAAAGAAACTATCACACCGGGATACCTAAACCAGAACTTGCAAAAGACGTGATAGAAGGAGCATGTAATAGAACAATTAGATGCCAGCATCAAAAAGAAAAAAAGATCTTCAGAAAATTAATTTGGAAGGGAATGATGCAATGAGTTAAATTTGACAATTAAATAGAATAACTTTAACTTCAAGAAATCTTAGAAAATTGGGATGATTATTATCTTATTCATATTATTTTTTTATCATTTTTAATTACTATTACTTTCTTTTTTTAATCACAATCTGGGTTTATTACATTTTTCTTGCTGGGAGCCCTGATTGTGAATATTCCTGTTTAGAAAAAAAAATCCGTATCGAAAGATCAATAAAATAATAAATAAATGATTCCAATATCGTTGGTCTAAAACAGTGGTGCACCCAGGATTTAATCTTGGGGGGGGAGGGAGGGGCGAGTTGAACGGATAAAATATTTATAATGCAAATTCAATATTCATAATGCCATTTCTATTTCTTTGGGGGGGGGGGCAGGGCCCCTTGACCTCCCCCTGGGTGCGCCACTGGTCTAAAAAAAAGAGGTAAAACATTCAAAGAGTTAAATATAGAGGCTGTTCACACATTTTTTAGACGATGTATATTGTATTCACAAAACTAAATTACATAAAATTCTTGTGTTTTAAATGTTCTATTTGACATCCCTTATTCTGAACTATCTTTCGACACCGCAATTTCCAGGATAATAATGCCTTTTGAAGTGTCAGAAGAGGTATTCTATCCCATTCCTCCTGAACAGCTTTCCAGAGTCATGTAAGGGTTTTGGGACGACGTTTGGATAATGCAGATTTTAAAAGTCCGAAAGCACAAAAATCCATAGGTGATACATCGGGAGATTTAGTAGGGATATCAGTGAATACCAGTTCACTGATATCCCTACTAAATCTTGATACCAGTTTTTTGTTCCATTTCTTTTAGGAAATTTACAGTGGATTTTGATGTGTGACTGCTAGCTTTGTCCTGACGGAGTCTCACAGATTAATGACACTGTGGGTAAAGCGATGGTATTTCATTAGAAAAATTGGCGATAAAATATGTTCCTGATAGTATTTGGAGTTAATCTTGACATTTTTTCCACTCTCTTTATTTTTAACTTGCCATTATAAGAAAAACCAGCAACAATCATGAATACCTTAGAAAAACTTTCTTTCGATTCTTTGAACCATGTACTTAAATTTTTTTTCTCCCCTTTTATGATAATACATGGCTCTTTTTTGTTGCGATCATTTAAATACACCCATGATTCATCTATTGTGACAATTGTTTTCCATTTTTCTTTGGATAAGTGTTTCTCATATAGAATTCTGCAGCGTGTCCTGCATTCAGCGATATGATTTGGAAGAAGACGATGCACATTGCGTTTTTTCGCTTTCTTAAGATTTAAATCAACGTTTATCATTTTGTTTACAGTGGACACCGAGCATTTTAATGATTTTGAAACTGTCCTTTGACTAGGGGGATTTTCTTTTAACATTAAACAACGTACCTTTGCAATAGTCGAAGATGTCCGTTTATTCCTTGGATACTTGTTTGGAATTTTTGTCCCACTTGAGGCTCCAATTTGACGTTTATTTCCTTTCTTGTTGACGATATTACCTATCGACGCTTTAGATATCACAAAACCATGACTCTCACATCGTTTTTGGATAACGGAGTATGCATATTTCTCTTCGGAAAGAGCATAAATGTAGCCTTCGAACCACTGCTTTGTTAAAAACGCCATTTTGAATAAAAACAAAACTTTCAAACCGCAGACGATAATTTTGACTTTTAAAAACATAGTACAATTGCAATTATTTCTTTTGCAGCAAACGATTTTTTATTACATCTTACCAAAATCGTCTAAAAAATGTGCGAACAGCCTCTGTATACTCAAACCCGCGGACAGTTTACTTGGTATAAAAACCAACTTCGGGGGTTAGGAGATCAATGTTTGCTTCCCGGTGGTTGCAGACGATAATAATTATAGCGGATCGGAAGCATACAGATCGATTAAAGCTTTTCTTTTGATTCGTTCATTACTTCAACACTCCTAGTTTTCGGAATTGCAAATATTTATCCTTTGTTATCTTATTTTGGAATCTTGCAACTGACTACTTTCAAATTTTGAGATATTTTTATCAGAGCTAAAAATTGGATGAAATTCTTGGCATCTGTTTTCGTTATTAAGATCTCTGATATTTCGAAGAGAATTGTAATATTTGAGTTCTTAATTATTAATTGATGCTCACTTGGTCGGAATCGTTAAGTAACAACAAATACCACAAAAAGTAAAATTTATATTATTTATTTTACGTACTATTAAAATTTATTTCGCATAATTTAATTTTGTTGTTGTTGTTGTTATTCCCAATACCCCCTGGCCGGAAGTTCCAGACCAGGTCGAAATAGGCTTCGGGCTGAATAGCGCGGCTCCGGTTAATAATAGCTCCACAAGGGTCGGAGTCCGACTTGGTTAGGTACCACCACAATTTTGACCGAGCACCTCCCCAAGGGGTGAAATCTGAGGGATCGTACCTTACCCACCCACTGACCTCATAGAAGAACTTTCCGGTCTACGGAATTAACGTGCCCACATCCTGTTTAGACACAAAAGCATATAACGGCGCTCGTCGGGATTCAATCCGAGCACCCTCAGTTCTGAAAGCCGACGCGCTACCGATAGGCTACCTCGGACCCGCCTTAATTTTAATCCTATTTAAATGCGTATCTTTAAAGAAATCTTTGAGAATGCACAGACAGAACAAAAAAGTATCAATGGACTCTCGTTTAGGATAAGTGATATTCATATTTCGTCGTTGCACATCCAATCCGACACATAGTTTTTTCTAGTAGTTTTCTAATCCAACTTGTGTAATTAGAAATGCCATGTAAAAAATATTGCTTATTTACTTTAAAAATATGAATCATAAAATTCATGGCCATGTAAACATACATAAATAATTTAATATCAGAAACAATAAGGTTTTATCGCCCCATATGCTTTTAATGCCTTTGTTGGTCAGCGGTTTCTGCTATCATCTGCAAGTAACTTTATGATAGTAATGGCGTAACAGGAATAGCTGGAGTTCTGTTTTAGTATTTTTTGCTCGGAAACAAGAAATGTTACTAAAAACTACAGTTTAACATAAATTGACATCGCATAGCTTAAATCACGATGTTAAGCTGTAGGGAATTTTTCTCTCAGAATTTTTCTAATCCCAGATCATTAGCAAATACACATTTTTCATAGAAAAGTAGAGGTTCTTTTTTTTGGCATATGAAGATGGACGTTTAAGTAAACGGCGCGTATTCCATTTAATTTCTCGCGTAGTTAACGTTTTTAAAGGCATTAAATTATTGATGCTTACCAATGTCAGATTAAACTTGTTTTATGCGGGGAATTTCCATTTTTAATGCTCTTCTTCACGCATTCTTTAACCTTTAGCTTACGGGGGCCCATTTTTCCGATTCCCTCTTTAGAACGCGAAATTTCATAACCCCTTTGTAAGAACGGCCAATAAGGGGGTTATATATATTTTTTTTTCTTGGGCCTGTATTCTTGGGATACATGCTATCCCACCCCGTAAGGAAAGGGTGCTAATATACTCAAGTCAGCAAAAAACGAAATACACAACTTTCTCTTTTTTTTTTTTTTTTTTTTTTTTTTTTTTTTTTTTTTTTTTTTACAAAAGAGCAAAATTAGAGTTTAAAAAAAAAGAAATGTTACAGGAACCAGATTTAACATAAATATATTTACATACAAGGAAACGAATAATTCAAAAATAGCACTATTTACTTAATTCAAAATTATATTAATTTCGAACATATAAGAGAATCAGTATGACTTATGAATTCAAATTCCTTCAGACAATTTCGTCAATCCCTGGTTCTATAACTGAACCTTGTAGGATTACTTGATTTATTTGAAAAAATCATTGTGCGGTATTTCAGGGAGTGCAAAACTACCCAACATGCTGAAGAGGTTCAATACAGGTAACCCTCCTATAACACGGTAGATAGGTTCCTAGAAAATGTCGTGTTGTGTGAAACCGTGTTATATGAGACCCAGAGTCAGTACAAAAAGGGGGGTTACGTTCTGAAAACTTATTAAAAAGAAACATTTTTTTTAAAAATTCCATACAAGCAACTTAATTTTTATTAAAAATATAAATGTATGTATAACACAAAACGAAAAGAAACAAAAAAATTATTTTCATTTAATGTGACCTTAATTTAATAAATTTCTTCTTCATCACTGCTCAGTACAATCAAACGAGAACGTTTTTACGATTGAACGATATCACCTTCACTTTCAGAACCTTTTTCTTCATTTAGATTTTTTGCACCTTCTATCCTCTTTAAAAAATTCTGTAATTTTCGTTGATTTGCTGGTTCTTACAAGGTCATTGTAGATTCACGGTATGGAGATAGACAATATTGAAGCTCCCTCTTGAATTTTCGGCTTCTTTCAGAGGAAGGGTCTGCATTCAGGAAAAATGAGTCAAGATTTTCGGCTAAGCTTAGGCTTTCTTGCAATTTTATAGAGTTATAAATGAATAAATTATAATTTGTTTATACATTTTCATGTAAAGCCACTATAGTTCATTATTCCTTCCCGTCATTATTTTAAAGTAATTTAGTAATTTTTAAATGTGCTAAGCAAAAATCATGTTATCAACTGCTATAGAAGTACAAAGGTTTACGAAATTTTTTTATCGTGTTAGAGCGAAACCGTGTTACAAGTTGCAGTGTTGTACGAGATTTCCCGCAATTTATCTTATCGTATTAGAGTGAAACCGTGTTGTAAGATGCCGTGCTGTAGGAGGGCTACCTGTACTTGCCTAGGTCGCAGTTCGTTTTTACTAAACAGGAAATAGGAAAGAGTGCAGTGCAAGAGATATAATAATTACAACCGCCAGCTTTCAGACTGTAAAACTAGGAGTAATCAATTAATTCTTGTTTTAATTCTTATTTCCAACGTCATTTATCGCAGATATAAATTGTTCATAATTTTACGTCTAGTCAAAAATCATCTTTACTAAAGCACACGTAGAGAAAATGCATCATAAATAGGAAACGTAACAGCAAAAAATTTCAGTACTCTCACTAAACAATACTCTCACGAATTCAATAGAAACAATGCCAGCCTGATAGAGTATTTTCTAATGTTTTGAAAATTTGCTGTTAATAATCTAACTACAAAAGAGTACGACCATAAGAGCATGCTATAGAAGAGTTTAAATTTTTAGAACTTGCAGTTTCTGGCGATAAAAGTTCGTTCACGAAATGAGCAATTATTCCGTCGATACAGTAGCATCGCGCTCTCGATATATCTGTCCGTCCGTCTGTCTTAAATTATCATTGAATTTTAGAGAACGGAGTTGTGTTGCAATCATTTTATAAAAGCGAGGAAAAAATATCCATTCTCATATATGTGACCAGAAAGCACTACAAAGCCCAAACAATCGTCGACCGGCATTCCATACGTCGCTTCCCGAAGACTAAACATGTGGTCTCATCAAATGACATTCATTGTTCATGAACTGGCATACGTAGGCTCATTTCAACCCTAAAAGAACTTCGCTGAAATGAAACTGCGCAGAATTCAAAGCGGTTGCTAGCTATGAAAGGGAAAAATGTCAAGTCTTCGTCCTCTCCCGCAATCTCCTAATATACAGATAAATGGGATCAGAAATGAGCGGTGAATAGGGTGCCTCATCCGACATATAATATATGCAAACGCGCAAACTCTTTATTTTAATGTTCTACCGAGTTAAAAAATATCCTTCCACATTTGGAAATTTTCTTTTCTTTTGATAGTGCAACGCGTAACTTTTCGCCAGTTAACTAGAATTTTGAACGCCTTAGGTTAATTTTCAAAGCCACATACAGAAGCTGTTTTCAATGTAGGTTTTGCAGAGTGACGCTTGTGCACACGAGTCTCGAAACAGAGATCTTAATTCCTCCCGCGCCCATTTTACGAATAGATAAATGAAATACCAAGATTATCCTTCATCCATCACTAGTCCTGGTCTCCTTATGTAAGCAACCAGATTGTTCGAAGCCGCTCAAAATTTAAATCCTCAACACAGCAAAATAGTGAGTGTTCGAAGGAGCAAGAACTGCATATTCACCTTTACTTTATATATCGTGCGATAAAGTTCCATGAAAAAAAATCGCATGGCAAACATCAGAAACTTAATATCTTTTCTATGTTTTCACTAAACAGGAAATGGAATTTAAAAATCTTTAGAGCATTACAAAAGGTAGTCTAAATGTCAGGCCTTTTGAATGATATGGACTCTTTCATCCGCACTTGTCACAGGTGATATCTGTCACCGATTTAATTTCGAAAACGTAATTTATATCGCGACAAAATGAATTTTCTCGTGGCATCATGCCAACAAGCAGTTACAAACACTTTTCCATCTTCCTTTCTTTTCACTGATGCAGAAAAGTACGTAACAGCTTTCTTATAGAGGAAATTAAAGTCCGCGCTTTTGTAACTGTTTTTCGGGCGGAGCGTTTAAACCTTTACAATACAATTTATCAAAGATACTCTAACGGACAAAAACTAGCTAACAAGTAGAAAGGATGTGACTCATAGCTAAAAACTCTGGGCGGACAGTTAAAAATATCTAAGAGAAACATTGCAAAAATTGTAATGCAATAAGAAATATCATTCAACTATTTTCTCTTATGTATAGGAACAATTCATAAAAAATAGAAGGAGCGTGAATTTCCTCGTGCTTAATTAAAATTAAGCCAGTAAATCTCAAAGAATTCTCTGTATCTTTAATCGGTTATTATACGTGCATGCCCTCTAGTTACTATTGAGAAGTAATTCACGGGAGAATCAAGTAACATTATTTTGTAATATAAAAAGATATTAGAAATTTTTTTTGCCAACAAACTGGTGAGAATGTAGATACAAAGATCCCATTTTGGTGCAGCTTCAATAATAAATATCTCAAAAAAAAATTTTTTTTGAAAACAACTTGTAATATTTTCTTAATATTAAGGATTTTTTCTTCACAGGATAAGGTTTTATAAAAATTTTGATATTTAAAGATTTAAAAAAAATCTAGCATTGCATAAAGTTGAGTCAATTTATGTCCCAAGAAATTCTTCATTCTTAAAATTTTCTAAAACATTACTTAATAATCCAGATAATACTTAAAAAAATTCTGAACGTTCTTTATAATACTTAATATACAAACAATCTACAATAATAGACATTAAAACGGGGGGAAATTTTGTGAATCTTTATGTACCTCATCACTTCTTGTAGCGAAGAAGAAACAAATATTTCAACAACCCATAGCAGTTGCGAGCTCATTAATTAAGTCAATTTCTCAAAAACGGACGAAGCGAGGAGTATCTTAATTACCCATTTAAACTTTACACTCGTGGTAACTTTACTGATATGCGTTTAATAAAAAAATACCATGAACACACGATTCACATGCCATGAGCACATGACAAACCGAAATTATTTTAACCCATTTTAGAGGGTTTTACAAAACTATAATTAATTATCTCAAAGTTTAAGTATTGCAAAATGCTTCTACGATATACATGACTGAAATCAAAGAAAAAGGTGAAGATAATTACATGAAACAACCGATATATTGACAATACTATTGTTATTTAGCAAGCATGTTTTTATTGATGATGTAATAAGATACATGATTACGATTTTCTGGTGATAGTGTATAATTGTACGGAACACCGCACTGTATAAAAATTCGTTATATATATTTATATATATATATGTGTGTGTGTGTGTGTGTGTGTTTGTTTGTTTGTTTGTGTGTGTGTGTATATATATATATATATATATATATATATATATATATATATAGTGCATGATATTTAAACGCAGCAACTAAAGAAAATCCGTGTTGTAACTTGGCAGGAGTAACAAGTTCATAAGCACAAGACCCAGAAATAGCAGTTGAAAAAATATATAAAATGTCTTTAAATTTCGTGAACTAAATTTATTCATAAACTTAAAATTTAGCAGCGCATTGCATTTATTCTAATCAAACAAAAGTATCATCAATAAAAATAATATTGTTGCCATATTTAAGCTTGAAGTTTAACTTTCAAAAGTTATTTTTCATAATATATTTTATGCATTTTTAAAGCAAACATTTCGTGAGTTTTTACTTTTATGTATTGTGTTATACTTTATTTACTTGCTCTTTAATAATTTATCATCCCAAATGTAAGAGGAGAATAATGAAAAGAAAAGTCGTCTAGTTACTGCACTGACGAGAATTTCGGAATTATATTTATTCGATAGTTTCTGGACTGTTAATGATTAACGACTAGGACGGAAAAAAAAAACTCTGCAAGTTGTAAAGGAACTCAAACTATTACATGCTGAGTGATATATGCTTGTTAAAGACACATAGTAAGTGTACTAACTATTCTTCAGTCCAACAATTTAATGATCATCCACATCTAACGTTAATAAAAAATAATACAAAAAGTATTTTAAAATAATCCAAAAGTCAAGTAAGTATTATTAATTCAGTTTTTAGTTTAATCTCTTTAGTAACTTTACGCTCTACATATTGAAGAGTTATGGACTGTTGTTTTTAGATCACATTGAATAAAAAGAACAATGGGATATATGAATAATTTGGGCTCTTGAATGCTCAAAAAAAAAAAATTTGATATTGTAAAACACTTCTAAGACACCGACGGCCTGCTTTGTAAGTAACATGAAATTGTGAAATAATATTCACTTGTAAAATAAACTTTTACAACTAAAATTGTAATGTTACGTACAACAAGTTGTATTTTTCGCTGTCCATGAACATCAAAGTTTAACTGGGTCCAGTCTATTGATGGTTAAATGTCCCAGCGATGATGAGCTCAATGTTGATTGGTTGGTTGGTTTTTATTTTCGTTTATTTACATATTAAAGAAAAGTTTTGTTTTCGCATTATTTAAAACAAGAAAAAATGTTTCCCTAACATAAAAAACAAATATTTATTTAACTCTTTTCCCCAGAACTCTTATGGCAATCAAGAAAAAGTTTTAAAACATTCGCGGCTCGTTTATACGGTCATATAGACATTACAATTTATTTCGAAATTGATGTTTGTTATCCGATAACTTTTTCATTTTTTCCTTTCCATTATCAGTCTAAAAAAATGAAAGTTTTCGTAACTGTTTGAAGAAAATAAAATAAAAGAAGGGAAACTTAAAAATTCGTTTCACCTGCAATTATTTATTAACCAACAAGAGAATAATAACAATAACTGTGTTTTCTTTAAAGACATTCATAGTCAAGTTTATTCCCGAATTTTCATGAATGAATACATAATAGAATAACTAAGAGTGATTATAACTAAGATAATAAAATAAGACCTTTTTAAGATTTTGATTTTGTGTAAATGTTATTTTTCGTAATGAGTCATTTTTATTTTTATTTTGCAAAAAAAGAAGTGTAGAATATGATTCGTAGAATATATACAATGCTACTTTATTCACAAAGTAAAGCTAAGTAAGATGAAATGAAAGTTCTCCATTATTTTCATATATTTTGAGATTTATTCATTAATGATTTACGCCTTTAAAATTCACTTTTTTCACATGACAGCTGTTGATTTAACTAACGAAAAACTTAAATTTTTAAAAAAAGAACTTGATACAAAAACAAAGTACTCACGTAAACCAGATGATGTTTAGCAGCAGACGAACTTTTACACCAACACAAGGCAAGCATTATTGCAGAGCAGTTTAGAACATCCTATTAAAGTACTTTGCGTGAACGAAAATTTAATTTACTTCTTAAAACACATTGCGTTGTACACCAGGCGTTTTTCTCTGTTACTTCCAATAATGTTCATTTATTTATTTATTTATTTATTTATTTATTTATTTTTTTGCTCAGTTTCACGGCAACTTAATACCAAAATATCATCTATCCACTTCAGTTATTGTGCTGACTCAGAGAGCACCAATATTTACAGTCAGTGCTCGGCATTCCAAATGCACATCTGGCATCTCAGCTTTCCAAATATCAAGAACGCAAACAAATTCTTCGGAGCACATATATAAATATTCCAGAGGCAGTTAATATCGATACAATAGAAATTCTTCGACACGCTCGTGAAATACCGAAGTGAAGACTTCGAACCTTCCCAGCCGGGGGGTTTCCTTCCAATTGACGTAAACTTTTTTTCTCCTTTTAAGTCGTATTTTTTTCCCGCCAGTTTTTGCAGCTCTTGCAGAGTAGTACGTTTTGGTGGCCTAATAGTTCATTCAGGTGCCGGCATTTTGACTCTCCTGTATATCAGAGCTGAATCTCTCCAGGGTTGCTCCGATAGATTGGCGCGCCATGTTTGGCTTTTTATCGCTAATGAAGTTTTAAAATACTTTAGTTAAAGTTTTCGAATTTACTGGATGATCGATTGCAAGTAAATTATATTTAATTTTCAAAGGAGAGTTTTAATCACCTAATTACTTTTAAGGAAGTATTTTTATCATATAAAGGTCAGAGTAATGAAGATTATTTTACAGGAACGATGTTTACTCACTAAATGTTTTACATTTCTTTTATCTTAGGTAATATTTCTCTCTTAGGTAATATTTCTCATTTATAAAAAAATTATTATGAGATTAGAATGTTATTTAAATATTTTGTTTTTATCTGATGATTTAATACAAAGTTATAATTGATTTTATTTTGTGGATGCAAGAAACTATTCTGCAACACTTACATACTTCAACTTCTTAATAAAATGATCGAAAAGGTTTTTATTATCATTTATGTGAATTTTAGACTATGAAATATAAAATCAATATTAATTAAAATTTAAAATTCATAAAAAAATTATATCAATTTTTGACTATAATTTTTCTGGGAAAACATAACTTCACAGCTATAAAAACGTTTGCATTTAATAAGATGTAAATAATGTTAATGGTCATAAATCTGCCTGGAATACTCAGAGGATACTAATAGTAACAATTTTTTTTCTACTGAATATCTATGAACTATATGTGATACTTCAGAAAAATATAAGCAACTGAAAATGCGTGACAGCTCGCATTTGCTTAAATCGCTGAGGCAAAGTCTTATTTGTAAGCAGATCACGAAGAACGTCGTAACTAAATTTTGCCCATATGAGAGACTAAAGCGTAGTTATATTATAACATGTACCGTTTCACATTTGAGTAAACAATTAAACAAAGAACAGAGATATTACTGTTTTAAAATGTTGCTTTTAATATCAATTGTCTTGATTAAAATAGTCTTGGTTAAAATGAATACAGCTGAGCAGCTTTAAAGAAACTAAACTATAATTAATATATATATATATATATATATATATATATATATATATATATAAAAGGATTGGGTAAAGAATTGAGCGGTTTTATATATCTTCAGCTTTTCCCCAAAGCCGTCTACAGGAGAAAGCCACTAAATGGAAACTTTACTTTTTAAAAATAATATTGAAAATCTTATTCTACCAAAGTTATTCTATCTGATGTCACACGCTCCGAGTCCTCCATAAATTCGAATGATTTGTAATTTAAAATTGGATAGATTTTTTTTCTATTTCATTAATAAAGCTTTCGTGAAAATTTATCGCTTTAAATCAGAAAATTCCCTTTGAACGTACGAAAATAATTGCTGTGCAGTAATTTAAAAGAAAATTCAATCATCAAAATTATTTAAGGAATTTACTTTTTAATTAAGAATATTAAAAAGATGAATATATTTTAATTAAAGATAAATAAAGATTTCAAAGTTATTTTAGATTAAATCTCGCTGATTTCACTATTCATGTATTAAAGTACTTGTGTGACTCCAGCTGTGTTGTGAAACTGTTACTCCATTGTGTAGCTGGCGTTTAAATTAAAAATAACAGAAAATTGTTGCTTCATTTTTTTCATTCCCCCCCTATCTTTGTAATAGATTTTATAAAATTTATGAGGGAAAAGCTTTAAGAAAAGATAGCTGTTTCTGGCCAAGACTTTGAAAAAGTTTGAAAAAATGATCAATAGCGGATTGAATTTTATTAGAATATATTGATTTTTAACGAAATTGATTAACACCTAACGGTAATTTAAGGTTTAAGCTGTAAAGCAAACAAACGATAAAAGTGCTTCAGTTAATAACATTTTTTTCTTCAGGAGAAGACTTCACTTCAGTCTATTTTTCGGCTCCCTGGATGTATATATCATATCAGGTAATTTATAGCCGCTTATTTATTTATTTTCTTAATTTTAAATGTAAGTGAAAGTAATGTGCTCTCCGATGGTACAAAACAGTAGTTCCAACGATGTAAATCTTTGAAACCAAATGAATCAATAGGAATAAAGAGATAGCATATGAACATGAAAGCTCTTCTGTAGAGCCTTCTGCCGCCGTGAAAGTGCCTCACGGGTATGTCTGGGAGCGAATTGTCCTAGACCACTGGTTCTCAAACTGTGCGCCTCAGAGCTTTTTCAGGTGCGCTTCGTAGTATTCCTAAAAAATCTATCCCGATATGAAAAGCAAATGTATTCTAAGTTACTTTATTATACCATTTCTTTACGAACACTCGGCTTATTTCGTTGCGACAATATTATGATAGTTATAAGTTACTTTTCTTGCAACTAGCTTCTGATCCGCAAATTTTTACGCATTTAAAACACGTAACAAACGTGGCTGGAACGGCATGTTAACACCGGCACTAGCTTACATCACGTGGCAACTGGCATTGTTGCATAACAGGCGTTGGTTAGTGGGCGTGTCGTGTCTTGTGAACTGCCGTCAAGAGTAAACGTATTGTGCCTTTTACAACTTTCAGAATAATTACCGTTGATATAATTGTCTTTGTTAAGAATAATTCACCCATAAAAATGGATAAGATTCTTAAAAAGAAGCGTCACATTGATGAATGTAATCCTGAAAGTGAGCAAACCTCAAATGTGGAAAGTTGTTCTAGTAAGAAAGCAAAATCTCGACTGACTCGTAAATACGATGAGAGTTATTTAAGCCTTGGCTTTTCTTTGACCGGAAATGTTGATAATCCGCAGCCAGTATGTTTAGTTTGTGGACTAAAAATGTCAATGAATCAATGCTCCCTAGTAAACTTGGTAAACATTTGAAAAGTAAACACTCTCATTTACAAGAAAAACCCACAAGTTATTTTAAGAGAATGTCCGAACAGCAAAGAAAAACTGGTGATTCTTTTAAAAAGTTCAATGACTGATTCTGATAAAGCTCAAATTGCTTCTTACCAAGTCTCAGAACTGATCGCACAAAATATGAAAGCTCATACTTTGGGTGAATCACTTATTTTACCTGCTTGCAAAAGATTGTCAGTACGATGTTAGGAAATGAAGCAGCTATGAAAATAAGCAAGATTCCTATGTCCAGTGATACTGTTAACAGGCGTATTTTGGAAATGTCTTCTTATATTGAGAGAAATGTATGTGGTAATAAACTCCAGTGTTCTGATTTTGCACTGCAAGTTGACGAGTCAACGGATATTACCAACAAGGCGCAACCCATAGCATTCATTCGTTTCATTAACAAAAATCAAATAACAAATCCGTTTCTTTTTTGCAAACAATTAAGCCTGACTACAAAAGGTGAGGATATTTTTAACATCCTGAATATCTACCTTGATAAATGGTAGTTATCGTGAAAATCGTGTGTAGGTATTTTCACAGATGGAGCTCCTTCTATGATAAGCTGAAACAAGGGTCTTGTATCTTATATAAAGGAACAAAACTAAAATGTTATTGTAACTCATTGCTTCCTTCATAGAGAGGCCTTGATGTCAAGAACATTAGGAGAGGATTTAAGAGAGGTCTTAGATCAAGTTGTTAAAATGGTGAACTTTATTAAAACAAGACCAGTTAAATCACGCCTATTTGAACAGATTTGCACCAGTATGGATTCTCAACACATACGGCTACTTTTACACACCGATGTGAGGTGGCTGTCAAGAAGCAAAGTACTTACCCGTGTACACGAGTAACGACAAGAACTTATCTCATTTTTTTAACCTCCTTCAATGTGAATTTTGGATTACAAAGTTACAATATTTGGCATCTATTTTTCAGCATCTCAATATTTTGAACTCTAGCATGCAGGGGAAAGAGGAAAATATCCTCACATCCACTGACAAACCAAAAGCGTTGCAGAGAAAGCTACAGATTTGAAAAAGAACAGTGATGGAAGGCAATCTCGAAATGTTTCCATTGGTAATAATACTTACAAAACTGAAATTCTGCCAATAATAGTTGAACATTTATCAACTTTAGAAGAAAATTTTATTTATTATTTTCCATCAATTAACACTGCGCAATATGACTGGATTAGAAACCCGTTTGTAGAAACTGCAATAGATTCTAGTTTAAAGCTAACAGAAAAAGAAGAACTGGCACCTGTGTCCACTGATCGTGGATTGATGATTAAATACAAAGAATTGTCTCTTGAAGCTTTTTGGATTTCTATTAAAGAAGAACATGTGTCGATATCTAAAAAAGCGCTGGCCTTTTATTGCAATTTTCCACCTCATATTTATGTGAACTGGGATTTTCAACCCTCGCCACAATTAAGTGTAAAAGGAGAGGAACTCTTGAATACGTTGATGAGAAAATGAGAGTTTGTCTCTCAAACATAAGACCAAACATTGAAGAAATCGCAAGGTCTCATCAAGCTCATATTTCTCATTAACACAGGAATGAATAAACTTCATAGAAGTATGTTAAGTATGCTTTTATTAAATGCGTTATGTTTCTATATATTTAACTAAATTATAACATATTAGTTCTATTTTGTATACAGTGCGCTAGCAAGTATCTATAGTATTTTAAGTGCGCTCAGGCTGTATAAAGTTTGAGAACCACTGTCCTAGACAAACGTTGTCCACGCATATGGGACTTTTGGGCCATACAAATAACGGAAGACAAGTACTTCAACCGTCAAGGCCAGTCGTCCGAACTAACAAAAATCCGAAGCTCAAGGGATAACAACTACTTGTATGTTGGTAAAATCACCGGTCATAGCTAATCCTTAAGATATCGATACCCTGTCTGCCTATAAGGAATCACGGTTGTTTTCAGCAACTGAAAAACCGTTGTCAAATATTTTTGCTCCCTTGTGAAGGTTTTTTGGTATTTCTAAAATGTTTGCTATGGCAAGATTTTACAACAATTTGTTATAAGAATTACCTAAGACAGACGAAATGACCGAAGTTTTCTTCTTTTTTTCCCCTTGATGCAGATAAACCTGTGAGCCTAGTTCTTGGGTAAAGATAATGAAAACAAATACAACAAAGGTAACATGACATGAAAAGGAAGAACAGATTCATATGTAGAGAAATGTAGAATTATAAAATTATTCACAAAATATACAGCACACACAAAAAATATACGTTAAAAGTCTCATACGATCATGCGCTAAAGCAGATGGGACAGAATACGATCAACGTTCAAGATGCCGGTATTATAGAGAGGGTATACAAGGCTATCGAAAATTCCTATGAGTTAGAAGATGAAACAATAAAAACCATTTCAGAAAATTGTTTTCCTGAAACATCATGTATGGATTTTTATATCCGGTTACAACATAGCTTAACGAGATCCACTACTTTCCGGTGATGAAGAATCCTGCAGAATGTATGAAACTAAAGAAATATGGAAAGCTATCACTATCCGTTCAGAAAAAAAAATATTAGTGTTTAATGATTTTTTTCAATCTTCCAGTAGTAGGTGATAAACGCAACAATGTTATAACAGATGATGTTTTTTTCATAGTGAATATCATTTGAAAGAGTTATTTCCCTGGTCTCAGACAAGCGTTTGTATAAGTATAGCACATGATTTCGAAAATTTAGGATTTTAAGATTTAAAAAATCTGCAATTTTGTTGAAGAATAGACTGAATTGTTACATTTAATGTAGTGTTACCAACCTATAAAACTTATTTGTCGCTCAGCCGTCGTCAACCTTTAAAATTAAAAGAGTTCACAGTTTTCTGTGCTAATTGACACAACATTTCGCACTGAAAGATGTACAACAAGAATAATCCAAATACTGTCCTGTATGAGGTTAAAAACAAATACTTCACTTAATTAAATAAACTTAGACTTTTAAATTAACTTCAAATTAAAAAGACTACGATTCAAAATGACAATTTGTATTTTTTTCTCAAACTTTTTTTCTTCTATAATACACGGATAATCCTCTCAGGAAGAATCATAAATTCAGTGTTGTTAACCTGCGAAATAACATATTTGCTTGGTTGTTACTTCTACAACCGGTTTGTTACGAAAATACAGCTTTTCACGAGAAAATGTCCTATAGAAGACACTTTGCGTTATTAAGCATTATACTATATACTTGATATACATGTTACAGCATTATCTGGTTAATTAAAACAAATTTTTCTCTCACTATAACATTTCTAAGCTATAAATATCAAGAAATAATTGTACATAAGTAGATCTCTGATACTGAGTTACATTTTCTGACATAATAAAATTATAAAATAATAAGTAATTAGTTAATGTTCCCGAGTAAAATATTTTGAATCATAATTTTTCTTTTTTAACCCTGAAATAAATTGTCTTATATATCACCCACTAAATACCAATTAATGTTATAATTGCAGCTACCAATTCTTTTTTTTTTCTTTCTTCAGAGCATATATAAACGAATGCTCAGGTGGATCGCAGAATTCCGTGGAGTAACATCTCGAGCTTCCCGGGTGCCTTTCCACTCAACCTTGGGTCATCGCACCTCAGTCGAGGCGGAAGAGGAAAAAAAGAGACCCTAGTTCACCCCGAGCAAGCAATTAGAGTCGCCGCGCCCAACAGAACCCGGCCCCCTCTATTTAACTGCCCCCGCCCTCGAGGACAAATTCCCGTTGATAAACTCAGATGTGAAGGAATTTTCCCGGCGAAAGAGAGAAAAATTCGACTCGGAGTCGTTGTCTCGATGGGGTAAAAAAGAGTAATTTATTTCAGACTCGACTCCTATTATTGCTCACCACTTAAGCTTCGATCCTAATAGCTCGATGGCTGGCGGATTCAGTAGAGCATTTGACTTTGCAACTAGTGATGAGTTTAAGTCGCAGGAGGGCGTGTTTCCGATTACCGTATATACGAGACCCACTACCCCACCGCCGTGGGAACGCAAGGAGTTAAAAAATCTGAGGGTCCGAAAGTAATACCCAAAAATCGAGATGCAGGGGAGAAAGGAAATATGTTATATCTGGAGCCCCTCCGAAATTTTCGACGACTTTACAGGTCGCTTTTGACTTGCCTTGCCAAAATTAAAATGAACCAGATTAAACTTAACTTAAGCTCCTGTCATGACTCCGAACAGCTCAGAGTTAGTATGATATATATATATATATATATATATACAGTGGAATCTCGATCTATCGTTTTTCAAGGGACTGATTGAAATGAACGATAAATGCGGGAAAACGATAGATGCGGAAACATAACAAAGTAATATGATCGTTGGGACTGGATAAAATGAACGATACATACGAAAAAACGATGGATCCGAAAACGATCGATCGAGATTCCACTGTGTGTATATATATATATATATATATATATATATATATATATATATATATATATATATATATATATATATATATATATATATATATATATATATATGCAGGTGGTTATCAAAATAATGGAAACACCTATCAATATTAGTGGTGTTTATGAATGTGCTTCGTATTCCTTAAAAAACAAGTCTGGCCACCGGTATTTTTTTATATAATACTAGCGGCCCGTCCCGACTTTGTACGGGTTGAACAAAATATTATACCAGTAAATTTCCAGTTGATAGCCAATAAATTGTAAATCTTTTTTTACCTTAATAATAACCTAAATAATACCTTAAATTAATTTTATGTTAGTTAATAATTAAAATAAATTTTTTAAAAGAAAAAGGCGTGCCGGAGAACTGCTAGGTTCGAACCGCTAGCGTCAGGACAGAAGCCCACCGCGATAGCACCACGCTAAGGATCGTTCAAGACTTCGGCCCAAAAAGCGGTAGAGGACAGTAGCGGAAACAATGGAGATTGTTAGGATTAAGCCCCTAACTTTATTTCTACTGATCAGATATACATAATATATAGCCTACGTCCATCTGGAATACTGTACCTTTCAAACAGCGAAAGAATTTTTCAAATAGGTACAGTGGTTCTGAAGATTACCCTCCACGTACAAAATCGCTCTCTCTTTATATATAAGTATAGATAGCACCACGCTAAGGATCGTTGAAGACTTCGGCACAAAAAGCGGTAGAGGACAGTAGCGGTAACAATGGAGATTGTTAGGATCAAGCCCCTAACTTTATTTCTACTGATTAGATATACATAATATATAGCCTATGTCCATCTGGAATAATGTACCTTTCAAACAGTGGAAGAATTTTTCAAATAGGTGCAGTGGTTCTGGAGATTACCCTCCACGTACAAAATCGCTCTCTCTTTATATATAAGTATAGATTACAGAAGTATAGATACACATTGGTATCTCAAAATTAGAGTAAGAGATGAAATAAAAATACAAAAATAAAAAAAGGATTTTAAGTAAAGAATGTTTTTTTAATTATTTTAAGCACCTAAAATAATATTCAAATTAATATTACGTTACTTAATAATTGAGTGCACGCCGCCATCTTGGATTTTTTTGCGCCAACTTGGCGATTTTACCGTGTTTTGAGGAGTGGAAAAATTTCTCGCCAATGTGTTTTAAGCGGTGTTTTCAAAACGCTGGACTTTGAATTTTTTAGCTTTTTTAATAAAAAGCACCTGTTTAAATTATGAAACTTAGAAAAAATTTTGAAAAATCATTTAAACGTTGGACTTAGATTTATTTTTGGGTTTTTAATAAAAACCACTTTTTTAAATTATGAAACTTTGAAATTTTTTTGAAAAAATCATTCTCAAATATTGGAAATTTTGGGTTTTTCTTTTAGCTTTTTTAATAAAAACGACCTTTTTAAATTATGAAACTTAGAAATATTTTTGAAAAATCATTTAATCGTAGGACTGAGATTTTTTTTTGTCATTTTTAATTAAAAACTACCTTTTCAAATTATGATCCATATGAAAAATTTGGTCAAATGAATTTTACTTACAGATAAAATTTCAATGCCATGTATTCAGTTTGCCCTAACTCTTTAACTAATAGCAATGAATCACCAAAATATTATGCCAATATATTGTTAATTAGAAAAAAATACAGCATTTTCGTACCACCTAAATAACTTGCAATTTAAAAATTATCTCGAATTCAGCTTTGAAAAATTCAGATTTGACCTTAACCAAATATTTGGTGCTTACAATAAAATCGGAACAAGGATTATTTGACCATTTATCCTGCTGTGTTGGAAATACGAAAAAAAAACCCCTTTTCCTAAACCAATAACTTAACCTTAACTAACTTCTTAACTTAGGTTCCTGGGGAGAGAGAAGTTGAACTTCAGTTATTTAAATTTATTTGTAATCCACTACAACTTGGAATTATAAAATATTTTAAAATATATTGTATTTAAAATGTATACTGTATTTTACATTTTACGAAAAAATGATGGCAGATAATTTTTACTTCAAATAAATGAAATGGTGTATCATTATAGTATACTAATTGACAATCGATAAACAAAATTAAAAGTAACTTAAATTTAATAAGTTAACGAAAAACTGATAATGGATTAAAAAATTTTCAACAAAAAGACTCTTAGTTTTAAAAATAATTTACTCTTTTGAGTATAATCAATTTGACTCAGATTTCCAGTTCAAGGCCGAGTTCTGACGTAAAATTATTAAACTGTAATTAAAAGATCACATCAGAAATAACTGTTTGATCTTAAAATTAGAGAATTTGACATTGGGTTATTTTTACCAGAACGCAATAATTATCGCCATGCGAAATGCGCCAAACCCTGGCGGAAAAATCCAAGATGGCGGCCGTGCACACAAATCTAGAGTATTCCCCCTAACTTTATTTCTACTGATCAGATATACATAATATATAGCCTATGTCCATCTGGAATAATGTACCTTTCAAATAGTGAAAGAATTTTTCAAATAGGTGCAGTGGTTCCGGAGATTACCCTCCACGTACAAAATCCGCTCTCTCTTTATATATTAGTATAGATAGTGCATGTATTATTCTACCGTCAGGTAGCAGTAATGAAGCTAAGGGCATCATGCTTTTGGGGAGAACAGCGTAAAATGTCAAACCTTGCATACCTTGTGAAAAGGGCAAATTGTTGGAGCACGTTTAAATTGGATATCTGTAACTGCAACCCCCAGGCTAATGAGTGTTTTTCGAGCTATGGTATCGAAAGTCATGATGGCATACAGAGTGCAAGGAAAAACATCCTTTGCCAAACAGAATAATGGACAAAAGTGAGAGCTGAGAGAAAGAGACGGACGGGGTATTGAAGCGGATTGTGACAAGAAGAAAGAAAACAATTGCAACCAAAATGACCGAAGAGCTCAATCGGCATCTGCATGTTCTGGTATCAACCATTAGCGGTAGAAGGGTACGTCACAAACAAAGCATTTACGGAAAAGTAGTTATTCCCTAGCCACTTGTAATAGATGCCAATACAAAATATCGTCCACAATGGTGCCATGTGCGCAAATCCTGGTCGAGAAATATGTCGAAAAATGGCATTTGGTCCGACGAATCATTATTCACATTGTTCCTCGCAACAGGACGTGCGTGTGTCTGGAGAACACCTACACAAGCGTTAGATTCTGGCTGTCTCATCTCAACTGTCAATCATGGAGGTAGATATATCAGGGTTTGGGATGGCATCTCATGGTTTTCTTCAGGCCCTGTGGTAACCCTAAAAGGGAGATTGAATGAGGGGGGCTATGTCGAAATTTTAGCTCACTAGTCCATCCTATGGTGCAAACATTGTTTCTTGCAGGAGATGGCGTTCTCCGGTATGATAATCCCCGTATACATACAGCTAAATCTGTCAAGTATTGGTTTGAAGAGCATGAAAAAGAAATCAAATATCTTATCTTGCCCTGTACAATCCCCCCGACTTTAAATCATCCAACCACTGTGATCTATATAAGCGGATAGATAAAGGTATTGATATCCACCACAGCATCTCTACAGGATACTTTCAAGATTTTCCCCTGAAGAATAGTATAATATATTCTAAACCACTATTTATGACTTGTATAATCCAATTTCAAGGTGAATCAAGTGGTATTGCATGACAAAGGTGATCTTGCCCGTATTAATAAAGGTATTCATGATGTTTCTCAGTGTTTCCATTATTTTGATAACCACCTGTATATAAATAATAAAAAAAATGGAGATATAAATCAACAGGACAGCGAACCCACCGAGTGTAGTTTTAAGTAAAAAGTTTGAGACCTCCTTCTTCTTTTTTTTTTTTTCTTCTTTTTTTTTGGGGGGGGGGAGGGAAGGGTGTCGAAGAGTTAAATCCCCCCCCCCCAAAAAAAAAAAAATTCTTAAACGTTTTACTTATATCTACAGTACAGCAGAAAAGTTTGTCATTTTCAGTAGTGTTGGTATATATGGGGTTCAATCTCTCCTCAGACCAGGATTCCGGCTGCGCCGTTGTTACAAATATATTCATACTAGGTGGCCCGTGCGAAATTTTCGCATGCGAATAAAATACGATTAGTTTTATAGCGAGGTTGTTGGTTTGTAGTAGGATGAAAAAAGAACCGGTTCATTTGTAGCCATAGTTTATTTGTCAAATAACAATGGTGCGTAAGAATAATACAAAACCGATTACAAAACACCTTTGGACACAATACTGGAGGTGAAGCATAACACAAAACAGGGGAACACGGGATATATACATGTCTAAACTTTGTAGACAATATTAAAACTTAAGATTGACACAAACTCGTG
>OU015490.1:158481524-158562544 GCA_907164885.2 Dolomedes plantarius | reverse complement strand
AAAGGCCTCTAGTGGAAAAAATTAAATGGCTGCCTGTTTTAAATGATAACTAAACTGGCGTAGCGTGGGCAGAAAATTAAACGCTGTAGCGCATTTGTCACGCCTTTCCTTAACTTTTAACCAATTAAACCCTACTACGATCACATGACGAGATGAGTTTATATAAGGTTTGGGATCACGTACATGTACGCTTTTTTGATCATGTAACTGACTTGGAAAGACGTATTCTCCGTCTAATAAAGATGTAATTAAATTAACGTTGTGGTGTTTTATGTGTCCGAGGGTGAGATGAAAAGCGGGAAAGGAAATTAAACATATGTGATGCACGGCCGGGCGACAAGTCATCCATCTTTACCTCAAAAAGAAATACCACTCGGGCCTTCCTTCGTCGGCCCGCGCCCGTGCTATTACATATATATATATATATATATATATATATATATATATATATATATATATATATATATATATATATATTGAACACTTTTTCTCTCCCTATCAGGGAATTATGTTTCTTTGTCACTTTCAACATAGTGATGTCTTTTATTACTTCATAACTGAATAATCTTTTGGTTTTTGTATTTTCTATCTTTTTTAAAGCAATTCAAAAAATAAAAATACTTGATAATATCCTGTGTAAGAAAAAAACAATACATGTATATGCATACTACTTGCAGTCATTAAACAATCAAAATGAAAATTGCATTTCATCCACTTATATCTGCACTTTTACTTTAATGCCATATTATGTGAGCCAGAATTACAGCACTGTATGATATCCAACAATCAATGCATTGAGGATAAATACATAAAATCAGTAATTATGATGTAAATTAATTATATTTTAGTGAAAATGTATGCAAGAATGTACCATTAAACATTTTTTAAAAATGTTAAATGGTGTTTCAGAAGAAAAAAATTTACCCAAGTTTTGAGTGGAAAGGAAGAAAAAATGGATTGATCATCTGCTATCTTGGGCAATTTTATTTGCTTTCATCAGATAGCATAGTAAACTAACTCTACCAAAAATCTCATAGAAATTAAAGCAAATGTTAAGTAAAATTTTTTTTAAAAATTAAAGAAAAAATTAACATCAATAATAAACAATTGAGTTTTTTCATATTACAGGTATAAATTTTATTTATTTATTATCTAGCAGGTGTAGTTAGAAATTGACCTATAGTACTGATTAATGTTTTTAAACAAAAAATGTCAGTATTCCTGGTGATAAATGGTACTTTGGTAGAAATTCGGGGTGTTGCTATGTTCAGGAATCATTTAATAGTAAATTAGTGTTGTTTTAACTTTGCTAAAATAATGTTTAGGGAGTTAACAGTTTCTAGCTACTCATCAGGCATAATTTTTATTTATTTATTTATTAATTATTAACTAGATAGAAATTGACCTATAGAACTGACTAATGTTTTTAAACAAAAATGTCAGTATTCCAGGTGATCAATGGTACTTTGGTAGAAATTCGGGCTGTAGCTAGGTTCTGGAATTATTTAATAGTAAAATAGTGTTGTTTTAACTTTGCTAAAATAATGTTAGGGGCTTAACAGTTTCTAGCTAGTCATATGGGATTTGTCACTGTATTTGATTTTAATTTTTTCCTTTTTTCCTCTTATTTTTTCCCATGTTTACTGTTATGTTATGCAGTTATATATCTCTGAAAAACTTTTATGCATTCATACATTTTTGTTCACTTCAGATCATGATTCAAAGTTTTCCGCCAATTGCATCTGGTCGTGTATCGATGTTACCGAATACAGAATTTCCTAATATTGCTGAGCAACCTTCTGAGACATCTGAATATCAGTCTCAGTTTGCTTGGCCTAAAAAAGTTACAGAAGATGCACCCTGCATGGCTAGAAAATCTGTCTCGATGAGCATCATTAAAGGTTCTGATGAAACAGGTTTGTTATTATTTAAAACTTCTATTTATTTATCTTGTTGAAGTGCTTGACATTTCGCTTGTTAAAAGATAAAATGTAAGGTCAGAACATTTGGGAGGTCTTATCCCTTTCTCTCTGAAGAGTTATGGATTTCTATGAAAAGGATTGTTGAGAGGGAAGTTGTTTAGCTCATGAAACTAAAATGAATGTCACAAAATTGTATAATTATCTTAATCTTAAATTATCATCTATATCAGGGGTTTCCAACTTACAAGTGTACAAGGGCCGCAATGGAAAACACCTGTCTAGTGGCGGGCCGCAATTTAATCAGGACCATAGCCAGGACTTTTTTCTTTAGGGAGGAGGGATTTGGAGGATTTGTGTGTAGTATCTACTATGAAATTTTTAAAAATTCGAGGATGAACCTCCAACAACGACCTTGATTATAACTGGCCAACTTTCGTTAAATTACTCAGACACACACACACAAAAAGTCAAATAAGAAGTGGGTATTTAAATAAGAAGTGGGTCAAATAAGAAGTGAGGGGGGTATGAAATAGAACATGAGTGGACACCCTACTTTTCATGGAATTTGAGGAAAATCAATCTTTTTTGTAAATGAACAGCATTTGAAAACAATATAGAATTTTACAAAAACATTTTTCGTTAACTAAGAATATCTAAATTGATGCTGCAAATTATTTTCCTAGAAGTCTTCGCGGGCCGCTAAAAAGGCACCGTGGGCCGCCAGTTGGAAACCCCTGATCTATATATATAAAACAGTTCCGTAACTGACTGACATATAATGCACAGACCAAACCGCTAGATCTAAAGGGCTGAAATTTTGCATGGCGATTCCTCTTATAGTGTAGGGGTACATTAAGAGAGATTTTTGAAGAATTCTTCTTCGAATTTTTTATATTAAATTAAGCTGTTTTTGTAACATTCTTTTAAAGTTTGCATTTAAAATAATAATCCAAGGGTTATAAAATGTATATCACGAGAAAGATCATAAAAATTCCTTTAAAATGAAATCTTTATGTTCATTTTTTGGTGAATTGATTAAATTTTTTAAATGCTGATCACAGGGTTTATATTCTTTTTGTGATACTTTAAATTAATTTTGGACCACGTACATAACAATGGAATAAATTGACAAAAAAAAATTTTTTTTTTTTTTCCTTTCTATTGCAGCAGACGATTGGACATTATCCAAATAGATATTAAAATATAGTAAAAGAAATATTCCGCAAACTGTACTATATTCTTTAGTATGTTCTATGAGATTTAATTTGAGTATTTTCTTCATTATTTCGTCTATAAAAATTAGGGTTTGACGGTTTTTCAAACCCGGTTTTTAAAATAAATTTGTCACATTTGAAAACCGGTTTTTTAATTAAGAAAACTGGTTTTTAAAGAATTCAAATTATTATGTAAAAATTAATTTTTAACTTATTTGATTTGCTATTCCTTCTATACAACGGGCAGCAGACACATTTTTTCAACATTGCGAGTTTCGTTGGGCAGTGCTTGTGCATTGTGCACTGCGCAAGTGGGAAAGACGTGCCTAACCAACTTATTTTATGTTAGTACATATGTGCAATCTGTCACGAGTCACGACAGGTTCGTTTAATCTTGTAAAGTGAAAACTGGAAACAAAAATATAAAGTTGTTATAGTTATCTGGAAAGATATTGTCTAGAATATTTCCAAATTCTTTTGTGGAAACCGATTCTGATGAAGAGCAAATCGAAGAAACTACTCATCAGAGTAATGGTTTTTTAAAGGAAGCCATGGAAAAAATAAATTCATAAGATTCTTGAAGATCCTGAAGAAAAACTTACAAATCCAAAGACCCTGAAAGCTGAATTTTCATTATTTGAGGCAACGAATAAAAGAACCAAAAACTTAGATTTGTTATTTGATGCACTGAAAACTATAAAACCAAGCTCAGTAGCTAGTGAACGAGTATTTTCAATTTCAGGCAATATTATGTCCAAAATAAGAACAAGACTTAGCCACAGTTCAGTGGATATTTTATGTTTTTTAAAATCCTATTTTCTTAGGAGAAATTAAAATTAGTGAAATAAATATAAATATTATTTGAAATTTTTGTTTGAGTTTTCATTTTGTGTAAGTAATGTATAATCCTTAATTTTTTTAATATTTTGACTGATATTGATTTTGTTTTTTTTGCTATTTTATATAAATTGAATAAAATATTTTCCCTATTCTATTGTTTTGACAAAAATTCGAAAACCGGCTAAAACCGTGTTTTTTTTTTTTTTTTTTTTTTTTTTTTTTTTTTTTTTTTTTTTTTTTTTTTTTTATCTGTAATTCGAAAACCGGTTTTTCAAAAAGTCGGTTTTTGTATAAACCCTAATAAAAATATCCGTTACGATTTTTTTATAAATATATATATATATACAGTCGGACCTCTATTTAACTAAGTCGCTAAATCCCGAAAAAAAGTTTGTTATATGGAAAATTCGTTAAGTAGAGATTTACCTTTTAAAATACTTTAAACTACACAAGACAGATTTTAAATTCATAAACACTAAATATTATTAATAAAAGTAATTAATCACATCTTTATTTTGTAAATTAATGTCTATTTGTTTTATATATCTTACCCATCAAACAGAAATCTTCAAGGAACAAGAATAAAACAAAACATTGTCCGGGAATGCACTGTATTTTCAATTAAAAAAATTATATTAAAATTAATGAATTTTAATGGCATTATCGCATTTATTATACCAAGAAATTTTAAGCTTACATTACCACATGCGTCCTTAAATTTAATTACTGATAAAGTTTGTTAATTTTGTCTGAGTTTTTTGTTTGAAAAAGTGTTTTCTCTCATAATACGTCTCGCATATTTGCAATACACCAAAAACCCCTTCAGGCATATTTTCTTCAAACTGTAATCCGCCTCGGAACGTGTTAAAAGAAAGTATTAGTTTGAAATGTTCAGAAATATTTTGAGAAATATGGAGAAAAAAATATTGGATCACAAGAAAAAGTTCGTTAAATGGAGAATGCACTTCGCTATTTAGAGGTTATTTTACGAAGAAATTCGCAAAATGTTCTTGGTTCCAAGGAAAAGTTCGTTAAATAGAGGTCCGACTGTATGTATGTATATATATATATTACATCAATTGCATACATTGATCATGGTATTTATTATAAATATATATATATGGCATTAATTGCATATATTGACCATTGTATTTAATTTGAATGTACTCTGTAGCAAAGTATGGGTTTTTAGCTAGTTTATTATATAAAGTGAAACCTTGATCTATCATTTTCAAAGAGACCAATTGCACTAAATGATAAATGTGGGAAAATTATAGATTCAAGAACATAATGAAGAAATATTATCGTCTGGATTGGATGAAATAAATGACACATACAGGAAAATGATTATTCAGGGAATGATTGATTGAGGTTCCACTGTACATTTTATGATTATAAATGCTTCTAGATTCTTAAAATATGTTTAGACAAACATTTCCTTTTACTTGAATAAGTTTATTTGAAATTTTATAACTGATATATCCTTGAATAAAAATCCTAATAGTGCAATTTTTCTTAATATTTTAGACATGCTTGTGCCCAAATCAAAGCTAGCGGCTGTGCACAGACCATGTGTCAAACATAAAGAGGAAATAAAGTTGGAGAAGTCTACAAAAGATGTTAGGTAAAATTTTTGGGTGTACAAAATCTTTCTATTTTCATCATTTCTTTGTATTAAATAAAATATGTTCTTTGATCAGGAGTATCCAGATCCTAGGTATTTTGTCTATTTGTGTGAACTGGGAAGAAACAAATAGTGTTGTATACTTTTTGCCCTTGTGATAATCTCCACTTAGCTGGGAAGGGTAGCCACTAAATTTGATCACTTCTGTGGAAATTTTATCTTCACTCTTCCAAAAGCTAATTCACTTATTCACTAACTTATGTAGGGCATTGTGGCCTAACTTGCAGGTTCTTTCTAGTTTATCTGAAATATGCTCAGTTTTATTGAGATTATGTCTATGCCCTCGAATTCCTGGGTATTAATGTCATTAAACTAATAGAGCTGGAATTGCATTTATGGACAGCTGTCTCTAAATTGTTGCCTCAGTGTTAGGAGTATTGAAGTATATCTGAAATCAATATGTACCTTAGAGACTATTAACATTTTTATGCATAGTACTAAGATGTAATGACAACCATGATTCAAGGCTTCCTTATACCATTTAGCCATCTCTATTAGACTTGATAGTTTACACAATATAAGTAGATAGTACTGTTTTTATTTCTATCTTCAGACCCAGATTCATTTGTCAGATTACCGAATGGTTTAGCAAGGTTTGTCTTTATTTAAAACACTCCATTGCTGAGAGGTTTATTGTTGATGAGATAATCTCTCTAATTGATGCATGACATTGATCATGTTCAATATGTTGATGACTACTCTCCACTGGAAGTCCTTTTCTGTAGCTTGAGAGAGATAATCATTGTGGTAATGTTTCATCCTGAAGCAGTACGAACATTGGCTTGCAGCATTCAAGTAGAATAATCTTGTATTCCTTAATACTCTAAGTAATTTTCGGTGGGTTGGTGTAATATGCCAGTTTATGATTGTTTGGCTGTAGCTCTTATATGTTTCCACCTCACACTATTATAGGGATGAGTTTTTCCCCTTTTTGGTGAATTTCTGATTTTTTATATTTTCTGCAAAAGAAAAATTCTGCTTTTTAAAATTTTTTTGAAAAAGATCAACTTTTTCCGATTTAGCTAATACTTTGTTCGCACCGGCAGTTTCAAGCGTGATCGAAGTGAAAGAAGTGGATTGGCGGAAGGATACATGTTGCCATGTCGTCATTGTGACGTCACAACAAAGTCAGAGAAACTCTTTCATTTGCGGGTCCCGATGTGCCTCTCTTTCCAGGAACTTGTTCCGTATCACCTGTGTTGCTTATTGCTCACATGGCATTGTATACTTTTGATTTTGTATGTGTTTTGCTTTAGTTTAATACATGGTATAAGAAAATAGATTGGTTTTATTTTTTTTTAATATTGTCGTTATGGCGACTGTTAGAAAAGATAGTATGTCAATCGGATAAAACTTTCGTGCGATCGACTTCAGCATTAAAAATTCATGGTGCTGGGAATGGCTAGAGAAAAGTGTAGCAAACACATATTTAGGAGACGTTTTCCGATTTTTTGCTTTTTTGCCAAACTCATCCCAAGTATTATCATTCACAGTCAGTTAGGTTGATCTCAGCATTTAAATATCAAATATCCTCTGTAAAATTGTTGAAGAGGTCAGTTTCAATAAATTTTCATTCTTCGGTCATTAAGCACTCTTCCATGCACCATTCTGCAACTTCATATTTACTACATATTATTTTAAATATTATTACTACATATTATTACAGCTTTACTACATATTATTTTAAAAACTCATCTGCATGTTATAATAGCTCAGTATCTGCAGGCGACATCTATGTGTTATTTAATTCACTTATTTACTTCAGTGTGACAAAACTATGATTATATTTTGTGCTTACTTAAAACCATAAAAAAATTGTGTTCTTTAAAAAAATTTTGCAGGAAGTTTAAGACAGAATATAAATCTAAATACAAACCCTTTACATCATATGTTTACGTGGAAGGTCAGTGGAAAAAGACATCTAGACTTGTTAAAGTAAGAAATATTTTGACAGTTATGTATAATTAATTTTTCTTTAAAATTATCTCACAAAGTTTTTGACAAATAATTTGTGCTAACTCTTTAAACTATTATTTCTTCATATTTTATGCATGTTTAGAGAATTAAAAAATACATTCTGCTATTAAACTTATTTTACTAATATTTGATATTGTGTAAGTTAGAAATTAAAATAATTAAATACTGGCTTTATATGTGTTTGTCATCATTGCTACATCCTGTTAGTGGAAGTTTTTTAAATTCATGTAGGTTCCTGAAAAACCTATTGAAAATTCTGAAGAACCTTGGTTTCTTGAGGTTGTTGAGAGATTGCAGAAGGCCAATGAATATAGATGGAGGGGTCATGGACATCCTGTATATGGGGAGTTGATACCAGAAATTTATAAAAAATCCCCTGAGGTACCAGCCTCTCGACCTAAAGTTGTTGCTCCTGAACATCTCGTCAGTCAACCTAAGTAAGATGTATTACTGTTTTTCTTATAATATCCAATCTCTGTTTAAAAGTATGTATATGACTTCATCTCTTATATATAGAGTTAACCCCTTAACCAGTTTGCCCGTACAGCATACTGGCATCAATATTCTCTCCTTTCCTCTTTTTGTTTGTAAAGACTAATACTAATACAAAGCCTAGTACAAATTTTTTTAACAGATGTCATAGCTTGTCCATTTCATTTAAAATTTTTTTAACCTGCTTTTTCTTTATTAAATGGAAGCGCAGGAATTTTTGCTTTGTGGAATTTTGTTCTACTGCTTGCAATGCTTGTGAAATCGAACCACTACATTTTTAAAAATTATGAATGAAATAAAGAATGAAAATACTTAGGCAAATTGATGATGATGAATTTGAGATAATGCTAGAGTCAGATCCACATATCACCAGTAAGGAAATAGCTGAGAGGCTTCATTTTGCACGGTGAACATCAATGGAACATTCAAAACAAATAGGCAAGTCTTGTACTGGTTTATGGGTCCTAAGTGACCTCTTGGCTCAATACCATCAGTACTGAGTATGTATAACTTTGCACTTCACTGGTCACATGAAATGAAGTAGAGCCCTTTTTTAAGGCAAATTGGGAGGGATAATGAAAAGTGGATCCTTTATGTTAATGTTATACAAAAAAAACAATGGCTGAGCCCAAAAGAGAAGGCTATTCCCACACCAAAGCCAGGATTACATCAAAAGATTTTGCTCTGTATATGGTGAGATAAGGAAGGTATAGTCTATTCTGAGTTGTTAGGAAATAACCCAACCATTACTGCAGACATCTATTGTGGTCAGTTTTTATAATTTGAAAGAGGTTTTAACCACCCAACGACCTGCACTAGTCAGTAGGCAGAATATGATAACTTCAGCACAATAATGCTCGACTGCACATGGCACAAATGACTCAACAGAAACTTTTGTATGGGAATTTTTTTCTTGTCCACCTTACAGTCCTGATATAGCACCTTCAGATTATTACCTGTTTAGATCACTGCACCATTTACTCGAAAGAAAAAATTTCATAGTAAATAGGATGTAGAAACTGCAATAAATGGATATTTTGAGTCAAAGCCAAAAGAACACACGTTATAGAAAATGATGGAGACTATATTAATGATTAATTGTATGCATCATTGAAGTTTTAAATTCTTATTTTAATCTTAAGTATTTGTGAATTATTCACAATATGTAATTTAAAAAATTCTAAATCTGTGTTTTGCTGGTTTTTATGAATTTTTAAAATGCAAATGAAATTGAATACATAAATCAATGATAGCCAATGAAAACTTTTTAAAAAAAGAGTTGGATTTTCTTATATATTGTGTTTCAGAAGGTGCTTATTTTTTCTTTCGGAAATTTAAGTAATTCAATATTTTTGTTCTCCTTTCCTGAGGTCTAAAAGAGATTAATTGAACACCTTTAATAACAGTACTTTTGAATATGATCAAAAATGAGTAACTATTAAATTCATAGTTTGTATTAAATAATTTTGATTAAATGTATACTACCCCCCAAAAAAATGAGGAAAAAATCTTTAGTGGTACTTGGAAGTGGCTTGAATCTACTGGTATCTGCTTGTTTCGGCCCTTGTGTTTAAAAAGAAAGTTATACTGAGTGTTAAATAGTTTTTAAAATATAAAACTATTTATCAATTGTAATATCAGTTGAAAATTAAACTAAACACATCTGTAAATGTGATTCCACATTATCATTTTTAGGTGTCATCAAACCTCTTCAAAGCGAAGTGATGTTCCCAAGAAAGAAATGGTATTAGAAACAATTGTTGAGAAAAAGAAAGAGAGGAAAACATCTCCACAGTTAAGTATGTACAATTTGTAATGAAACCTAACCTTTATTGTTATTTCTCAGAAAAATAATCAATAAATTTTTTTTAAACTTTGTAAGCTTATATAATATATAATTTCATCCTTAAATTACAAAATGTAAATTATTATGTTCGATGTAGCTTTAAAAGTTGTGTTTTAAACATTCTCCTGTAATTTATTCTCCAGACTTAAAAAATTGTTAGGATTATAAAAAGAATCTTTAAAGTCTTAAGTAGGATTTTTAAATCAGCATTCTGTTCCCCCACTTTTTTTTCAATGATTTTAATATTAAGTAAGTTTGACTTGAAAATTTAAATTGCTAAAGAGGGTATACTAATAAATTATTAAATTTGTTTCTTCATGAAACCAAAAAAAAAATCATCAATAATTTACATAAATTTTTAAGATAAATCTATGATTAATGATTAATTTTATTAACATTTTGTTCTTTGTATGTAATCAGTTTACTATATACGAAGAATTTTAATTCTTCTCATTAGGAAGACCAAAGTCTGCTGAACCTGCTAAAGCAAAAGAAACAGTCAAACAGAAACGCCCTGCTACAACACCTCCTGCTAAACCTACAACCCGGGCTTCATCTACCCGAAGACGAATGCCTAAGGATGAAGAGGGTGATAAAGTACCTAAAGGTAAATTTAACATATTCTAAATACTTAATATTTTAATATCTGTATGATACTTTTAGACAGGTAAACAAAATTACTACACATTCTATTATGTTTTACCCATTTAAAAAAAAAATTGTAGACTATCAGATGGTAATGATATATAGGAAATTATTAAGATTAATGCAGAGAAGGATCTACCTGATGGATTCGATTGAAAATTGGTAGAAATCTCTATCAGATAGGTCAAGAGAATTAGTTCTTTTTAATGCCATGTAGCAGTGGTATTTCTTGTAATGTGTCAGTTAATTGTACATGATAGTTGCTAGAGGCTCAATGTAAATTGCAATGTCTTCGTATTTGGCAGGAGGAACCTTAGGTATCATCAAGAACTGACCTTTGAAAGTAAAACCAAGGTTTTCTACAATCATTAGAAGTCCTCAGAGACTCTTGATTTTTAATTTCCCAAAAAATCCTTTTCCTGATCCTTTGATAAACTTTCAATGAAATTAAGTTTTTGAGTTATGATAGGCTGCACCCTGAAGGGTATCAAGCTTAAGAAGATAAAGCAAAAAAGCTGAAGAGTAAACAAGGAATACTATTAAAATGGATAGACCCATCTCTTCTCCTCTAATGATCTATTTTTTAAATTATGTAGTGTTTTCTTCTTATATATTTTTGTTTTTATACTTTTTTTTCACATTGAACTGCATCCTCTCCTGCTGTAGGTTTTGGAGGTCTATATATTTTTCAGTTCTGAAGAGGAAGGCTGTGTGTGATGCATATTAAAATGAGTTAAAATTAACTCAAATAGTGATTTCCCAAAGATATTCCGTGTAATACCCATTAAAGTCAACTGAGTTTTCGACAAAATTTCAGATTGTAATGATTTTTTTTTTTCAACATAAGCCATGAAATTTTTTTTCATAAAAAATTAAAAGATGCGAAAATTCATGAGAAATTATGATATATTTTTCTATGACATTCTAAATAGCATTCTTTTCTTATATCGTTATTATCCCTAATGCTCACAGGAAAGGTTTTTAACTATTTGAATTAGCAGTATTCTGTTGGTATCTGTTTTAATTATTCTGTGTTTTTGCCTTCATTTGAAAGTACAGTACAACCTCCCAAATCCGGAATCGTTCAGGACACGGCAATTCCGGATTTGAGAGGTTTTTAAATAACACGACAAAGTTTTAGGAGAAAAAAATAAACACTAAAAAAAAGTAAAATGGTTTAATTATTAAATAAACCTAAATACAGAACATGTAATTACATTATAATTTAAACATTTCAGTCAAAAATATCTGTTGTTTTAGTTTCAGCATATTGGAAATTTTTACTCGAATCCTATATAGTGACATAATTTCATATTCCGAGATAAAATTCCGGTGTTCTAAGCCTAATATTGCTTAATCAAATGATTTTATCAGGTCTTCCGTTGTCATTCTTTTGTTTTCGGGGCATTCTGAATCAATTTCACGATCGCTGTCATCATAACCTTTGTTATTTACCACACGATCAATAATTTCAGAATCAGTCATGCCGCATTTACACATTCGCAGTCGCGCCACCCGTAACTGTTAGGGAAAAATGCCGATAAGCATTCCACTTCTTCCCCTAACCTTCCAGCCACGTAGAAAGAGCGATGTGTTTACATCATTTTCCACCTCCACAGCAATGGGTAATCATCGTCAGACGCCAGTTGCGTCATGCCAACCTAGTGACGTCATTCACCCAACGATGACACCATACCATCAGCCAATAATGACGTCAACTAACCTCAAGTAAATTAGCATAATTGACTTTGCTATTCTCCTGCCACAAGGGAGCGCGGCGGTCGACGCTGGTATATATATCTAGCCCGACATCGTGTGAGAGACGGGTGAGGTGGTTTAGCACGACTTAGCGCAGGTCGTTCGTGAGCCAGTCCAGGCTTTGCCGAAGCCCGTATTTTCCGGAAGCGACCAACTTACCAGCAAAGCACCGCTACCGATGCCATGGTCGTCTCGGCCTCGCATGCCCGCAGGCAGCTAATAAGTGTTTTGTGCCAGGGAGGCACTGTCTACTTTACGTTTTTATGCGGTGGTAAAAGAGTTTGCCTCGACCAGCTGTGAGTTATTTTTATTTTCTCTTCACCACGGTACAAATACTTTAACGACATAATTGATTCATGCTACGAGCTGTGTAGTGCATCTGTAAAACAAAACATTTTAATGTCATATTATTATTTTTTTCCAACTAAATAAATGTATTTTTATCTTACTTAAAACTTCGTACGTTTTTTGAAATCTCGCATATCACACCACAAGCTAGCTAGTGTTGCTCTGACTATATCAAAGTATTAAGAGTCCAACCTTCCCTGCTATTCAGTATGACTCTGCACTTTCAGCTATCAGTCAAGTTTGGGGCATTCCTGCCCTCAAATCTTAACTTTTTTGGTTGTGGGAGCCGCCAGGTTCTAGCGGCTCGGTAACATTTTGGTTATGGGCAGCAGGCCCTAAAGTTAATTTATCGTAACTACTTATTTAACTTAAGGGTAACTTTCTTTTTAAAATAGCAGAGTACAACGCGAAAGCTTTGTGATATGTGAGCTAATAAGCAACGAAGGTATAAATAAAAGGTAAAGGCCCTGAATTTATGAAATTCTATATTGGGGGGGGCCTATTTTGTATATATATAGTATTTAGTGTTTTTACATACTGTCTTGCATTTTTTAATACTTATATATATATATATATTTTGTACTTGTAACTCAAAACATGGCCACTTTACAACCTTATATGGCTATAGGTAAATTGACCTAGGAAAATTTCCATACCTGGGTAGCCGATATTAAATATGTGCTAATATCTCTTAATGCGTGGGACATTGTCAATAACCGCGAAACTAAACCGATAGCAAGTGCGGAAAATTTAGCTGAAGTAAGGGACTTTGAGAGAAGAACCCGACTCGCTTTATCTACAATCTTTTTAAACTTATCCCCTGCTTTTAAGTCGGTCGTGGAACATTGTACCACCCCCCAGGACACATGGTCAACCCTAAATAGGCACTTTCAACCTGATAGTCGTAGCCGGCATATGCAGTTATTTACTGAACTAGTTAATTGTAAGCCCTACGCTAGCGAAAAAATTAACATGTTTGCGGCAAGAATCCGCAAGTTAAACGAAAGCCTAAAGGGAATAAATCAAGAAATAAACGAGACTTACCTCTGTTTCCAGCTAATCCGGTACTTACCATCGGAGTTTGATCACTTAGTGCGAACTATACTTCGTTGGAAAGATGCGGAATTTAAATTTGAGAACATTCTAACTGAACTTGTCGCTGAAGAAACCCGAATTAGCGTACAGAAACAAGATAAGCATGAAAACGCTACTTACGAAACGCAGAACACCTTTTCGGGTTGGCATAATTCTCGAAGTTGGAATAAAGGCAGTTTACGACGGAACACTCCATCGAGAAGCCCTTTTCCTAGCAAACAAGTTCATTTTGGTAGATACCCAAGTGGGAAATCACCGGGGCGTAGAAAATCTAAACACTCGTTCCGGCGAAAGTCACCAAGTAATGACAAACCCGAGAGCTATTATACTGTAGAAGCCCTATTTACATCTCACAGTAATCCAGGCGACTGGGTCGTCGACTCTGCGGCAACCCATCACTTTTGTAAGGATAAATTCCTATTTGATGGACCCCTTGAGGATGTAAATGATAGGAGCCTAGCAGTAGCTATTAGGCAAAAGCCTATCCCTATCAAACAAAGAGGGCCAGTTGACCTACTTTGTAAGGGCGAAAAACACGCCATTACTCTTATGCTTGCAGTGTATGTACCATCTTTAAGGCTCAATATAATTTCATTACCTTTACTTGATGAAGATGGATTTACTTTTGAGGGGGGAGATGGACAACTCCACGTTTACGATAAAGAAGGAAGAGGTTATTTTACAGCTCGCAAACAGGGGGGGAATATTTTATGCGAAACAACAGCTAACCCCAGAACAAGCTGCAAGAAAGAAAGCTTACCAACAGGAGAAAGAAACTCAATCAAAGAAAAGTAAGGCTTACGAAACTGCAGCTAAAAAGAAACAAAAGTAAGGAAAAACCTGCCAGTTCATTGAGCAGATGGCACCGAAGAATGGGCCATATGAACCCTGAACTAATCAGCCAGTCCTTTTCAAATAATAGTGTCAGGGGTGCTCAGGAGGTAAAATCATCCAAACTTTTTTGCGAGGATTGCAGGTTAAATAAAGCTAAACGGGTGACATTTAAACCAATAGGCCAGACTAGGTCATCAAAACCACTAGAACTTTTACATCTAGATTTGTGGGGACCTGCTTCAACGACGGGATATGCAGGAGAGAGCTATTTTTTGAGTATCACAGATGATCACTCAAGGAAAATCGTCCTGTATCCGATTAAAGATAAGACAGCTACTTTTCCTACCTATTTAAATCATATAAAGCGCGCCGAAAGATTCCTTTCAACTAAGCTCAAAGCTATCAGAACTGACAACGGTAAGGAGTTTGACAACTCACAATTCCAAGAGTATTGCCGTACGAATGGTGTGGCCCACGAATTTACAGATATTTATTCGTCTGAAATGAATGGCGTAGCAGAGAGGTTGAACTTGTTTGAACCAAACAATTGTTTCCTATTGTTTGAACCAAACAATAGGAAACACCCTCCGCACGATCCTAAATTCAAGTAAGGTTCAGTAGAATTTTGGCCAGAAGCCGTCCGTTATGCGGCCTACAATTGGAATAGAGTGTGTCGTAGAAACCAGACGAAAACACCGTTTGAAAAATACGGAAAGTTCAAACCCTCCGTTAGTCACCTTAAACCATTCGGGTCAGTTTGTTTTGTAGGTGTGCCGCAGCAACACCGAACCAAATTTGATCCCAGAGCTAATAAGGGAGTTCTTGTAGGCTCCACTCTAATTTTTTTGATGTTGCAATACAAGTTTAATTTCTGAGCCATTACCAAATTTAAGATAAAAAATTAAAGTAGTTTATTTAAATTAAAAACTAAAAAAGAAATACATCAACCGATTACATTTCCAGTAAAAAAGAAACAAGTAATAAAATACGATACAAGACTATAATATGTCAAGTATCACAAAAATAATTTAATGCAACAGCGATACACCACCGCTGAACTACAGTTTCACTCGTTATATATAGTGCTGAAACAAGGTTAACAAGCTGCAGTTAGATTTCTGGCAGCCAATCACAAAACAATGAAAAAATTTGAATAATGACAGAAAATTTGCATTTAGCGAATCAAAATACAATGAGAGTATCTTTCGCCGGAAAATGACGGTGACGTCATTTTCAACATGGCGTTGTTTACAAATAAAAGTTCGAAACCCCCGCACTCCGCGGCAAAGCCAACATGAGAGGACACATAAATTAAAAGGAAATAATAGGCGTTTTTATATGTTTAGGTGCATTTATTTGCGCATTAATCAAAGTTAAGGAGAGCGATCTTTATAAGTAAAATATGTCGATAAATGGCGCTTACTTCTAACAAGGTCGCCCCATCGCGGCAACTCTACGCAAATAGCATCTAAACGTTTTTTAAACTATGCTTTATAGCTAAACTTATGCTAAAAGAAAAACCTTATTTAAACTCGCATTGCATGATATTCAACAAAACAATTGACATAAAAGCATGACACTGTACATACTTAGGCATTTTAGCAATGTACACTCATGGACAAAAAAAAAAAAGCGCCCCAAGAAGGAGTCGTCAAAATGAAACGAAATTTTACATACGTAATGACTACTTTGATATAAGTAAATGATAAGAAAATCAAAGAAAAAGGATAATTTATTTCAGAGAAAAAGGCAAAAGAACGGAGGAGTTCATACTCCGTTGGACCCCCTCTAGCGCGAATGCACGATGCGATACGATCGGGCATTGAGTCATACAAGTTCTATATGATGTCTTAAGACATTTCGTTCCATATTTGCTGTAACCTTGCCTCTAGTTCGTTCAAACTCGTGGGATGCCCAACTCGTCGTCCCAAATGATCCCAGATATGCTCGATTGGAGACAAATATGGGGATCGGGCAGGCCAAGGAAGGGTAGTAATAGTGCGGAGACAGTCTTGTGACACCCTTGCCGTATGAGGCCGAGCATTGTCTTGTTGAAAAATGGCTCCTGGGAGCCGTTGCATGAGTGGCAACACATGTGGTTGCAGGATTTCATGAACATACCGCTGGGCTGTCATGGTGCCACGGAACAATACTAGGGGTGACCGTGTATTGTAGGCAACGGCACCCCATACCATCACACCAGCTGTGGGAGCGATGTGTCGCTGTACAGCAAAGGCAGGATTGAAGCGTTCACCACGGGCTCTCCACACACGAACACGATTGTCATCACTGCCGAGATTGAATCTGGATTCGTCGCTAAAGACGACCTGGTTCCATTCCGCTGCAGTCCAGTTTCCTCGTGCGCGGCAAAACTCCAAACGGAGGCGTCGATGGGTGGGCGTCAAGGGCAGCACACGTAATGGGCGCCACGATACCAACTGTTCTTCAGCCAGGCACCTTCGTATGGTTCGAGAAGACACAGAGGCCCCTAGTGAAGGTGCTACCTGTGCCTGGATGGCGGCCGATGAAGCAGTTGGCTGTACGCGTGCATTTCTTACAATGTGGCGGTCTTCTCGACAACTCGTCTGTCGAGGGCGTCCTGAGCCTGGTCTTCGTGTACATGACATCTCTCGGGTCCACTGGTCCCAACACCTCCTCACAACACAATCAGAGCGGCCTGATTGACGAGCTACTCGCCTAGCTGACCACCCAGCTTCCATCATCCCGACGATTCTCCCCCTCTCAAACTGCGACAACTGCTTATATTGTCTTCGAACATGGCGTAATGGCATGTCTATCTCAGCTCTTCCTTTGTCAATGATTCAGCACACTCAAACAAGCTTTGGTTACCTGTTTTATACTCCACAGCGTACGATGTTCAACGTCCACTACCGGCCATACGTAATGCGCAATCACGCTGCATTTCTAATCATTTGCATATCTCCCCGACATGTACCTTCATTGCAAGTTTCGTTACGATCCCGCAATTATTTCTTGGTGCGCTAATTTTTTTGTCCGTGAGTGTATATAAAAAAACGACGTGATTTCACACATTATAGCATACAAATGAAAAATACATTTAAACATTTTATCATACAGTATAACACTACATTTTTTTCGATAATTTTTAATACAATAAAAAATACTGTGTATAATTACTAATACACGTGATACATTGAAAAAATTGCACATTCTAAAAATCTGAACGCGTATAAAAGTCCTTTATAAACATAATAAACAATTATATTCTAAATTGGCACTCATATTGTCATTCTTTCACGAACACATGCTCATTAAACCTTTTCAAATTATTTTTCGTTTGTGGTTTAGTAAAAATATCGGCCAAATTTGCTTTAGTGGGTATATACTGAATTTTAAAAAAATTCTTATATATAAAATCGCGCACAAAAAATAATTTCACATCGATGTGTTTAGTGCGATGATTTTCATGTGGATTTTTTACAAATTCTATACTTGCTTGGTTATCTGCTAACAAAATTGGATTAGTGTCTGCGTCTTTAAAAATTTTTAGCTTCTGACACTCCAATACGATTTGTTGCAACCAAATCAACTCCTTTGCCGTTTCTGTTAGGGCGACGAATTCACTTTCCATGTTACTTAAACAAACAGATTTTTGTTTAAAACTTCGCCATACTATGGGGGATTTGTCAGCAAATATTATTAATCCACTCATTGAAACGCGATCATCGCGATTATTAGCGAAATCGGCATCAGAATATGCATTTAAGTTTAGAACCTGTATTTGTCAAATTTATTTTCAAACTCTTTGTATATTTTAAATAACCCAAAATTTTTAACAACCCTTCCAGGGTTTTCTTGGAATTGGGAAAAAATATTAAGGGCATAGCAAATATCTGGACGAGTTCTATTAGCAATGAACGCTAAACTTCCTATTAAATTCCTATAAGGAATTTTCGACATTTCTAACGCTTCGTCATTAGTTTTAGGACATTGCTCTTTCGAATAAATTTTTCCCACTGGTATAGGTAATGAGGCAATAGGATAATTGTATTCCTCGTAGTCTAAACAAATTTTTGATATATAATTACTTTGGTGAATAAATAGTTCCCCGTTTTTGTCCTCAAAATTCACCCCCAAAAGTTTTGTAGTTTTTCCCAAAACTTTATTCTCAAATTTCTGGCTAATTAAATTTATCGCTTTTTCTAAATGTTTAGGTTTTTTTCCAAATATAACGATATCATCCACATAAAGTAACAAAACTATTTTTCTTCCATAAATATAACAGCAGTTACACCAATCGAGTTTTATGAAACCTAATTCATTTAAAACTTCGTGGATTTCAAAATACCACTTTCCTGAACTTTGGTGTAAACCGTAAATTGCCCTTTTAAGTAGGCATACCTTGTTTGAATTTTCAAAACCGGGAGGCTGTTTCATATAAATAGTTTGTTCTAGTGGGGCGTAAAGGTAAGCACATGTGATATCTAATTGAACATGGGACCATTTGTAAAAACAGACTAGAATAGAAAAAAAGAATCGAATAAGGCCGAAATTCACTACGGGTGAAAACGTTTCTTCGTACGTTTCTCCTTTCCTCTGTAGATGACCTTGGGCAACTAAACGAGCCATGTAACGGGAAATATCCCCTTTGTCATCGAGTTTAAGGGTATACACCCAACGGCAGCCGAGTACTTTCGTATTTTCCGGCAAATCGACTAATTTCCACACTTTACGTTTTTTCATTACTTCGAGTTCGGTTTTCATGGCTTTTATCCAATGTTCAGAATCTTTAGTATTAAGTGCTTGTTTCAGGCTATTTGGGACAAAATGGGGCAAATCTAGTCATTCAACATGTGTGCTACTACTTGCGGTTTGATCCGCGGAAACTATACCTTCGAAAGGATTTTTAGATGAAAAATCAAATAGGTTTTCATCGTAAACTAGATTTTTATAATTACAATATCCTTTTATTTTTTAAGGTTATTTAACCTTTTCGACGTACCTTCAGGATAGTAATAAATATCAATTCTAGAGCTATTTGAACGGGGTATACACTCTCGCGTCCAGCTAATATTTTTGGGAGGCTCCCTCTGAGGTGTCTTCTGAATCCGTCTGATATTCTATTTCGGAATCCGCTTGAGATTCAATTTCCGAATCCGTTTTAGGTATTTCCTCAACTATGGTGTTAACCTTATTAGTCGTGATCCGACAAATCATTATCGTGTATGAGGAATTATAATTGTAGACTCAACTCTTATTTACATCTGGGTTTATTAATACATAACAATCTTGGTTAAATACGTTATTTACAAAGTTTCGTTCCGACGAACGTTAAAAATACTCGTGAGAGCTGGGCTCATTATTTCAAAGTCCGACGAGCTCCCCGTCTCCCGTAAGCGTGTTGACCCTTCAACAGTCCGAATCTATTCTCCTCTCTTCGTTCCCCGCGTCCTGTCTTTATCCATTCTTCTCAGCGCCTTCTCCAACCATCCATGACGAATTTCCTTTCCTGCCGACTTTTCTAAAGTAGAAACGTGCCGCTAATGGTTTCACAAATCTTTCTAAATGACTTGCGTCCTTTTCAACTATTGCCGCACTTCCCCAAAGGTGTATATCGTTCGACACCTGTTTATGTTTCATTTGGGCACATTGAAGACGCTATTACACACGTTCATCAATTCCACTTAGGAATGGAAGACGAGAGTCTGACATATGGGAATTTCTTTTTTCGGGCTGGTTTCTCTACTTTTGGGAATAGTCTTGGTTTCACTAGAATTTGGTTCTTCGGGAGTACTACAAATAAATTGACGGTTAGGAAACAAAACTTCGGGATCGATATCATGATTTTCCGTTTGGTTTTCAGTTTTTCCCGACTCATCAATTCGAACATTGATAGTTTCAATTATTTTGTGTTCGTTTGGAACCCAAACTCTATATCCTTTAGTTTGAAGGGCATAACCAACAAGAATTCCTTGTTGTGCACGCATGTCGAGTTTATTACGGACTTGCTTTGGTACTCCAAAAAATACTTTTGTCCCAAAAGGTTTAAGATACTGTACTGAGGGTTTGTATCCGCTATACATTTCGCAAGGGGTTTTAGTTTCACTGTGCACTACTCGGTTCCATGTATGGGTAAAGTGCCTCAATGCTTCGACCCAGAAACCCTGACTTAGGCCACTGTCTCTTAATAACACATTAATGCCGTTTACGGCAGTATAATTAAATCTTTCAACACAACTGTTGTGTTCTGGAGTGTAAATGTTTGATTTCTGATGAGTTATTCCGAGGTTTTCACAGAATTCACGGAAATCATTATTAATAAACTCTGTACCATTATCGGTACGAATGGCCTTTACTTGTTTTTCGGTAAATCTTTCCGCGTTACTTAACCCTATCACTGTATCGATTCGAAATATACCCTGTTGTAACCTGGGGTCCACGCGGACCCCATATTGTAATTTACATATTTTATACGATTTACATCACATTAAAGTTAATTTTGCATTTATTTAATTATCTTATAAGTAATTAACGATTATTCAGATATTTTCTTAAACAATTTTATTTATAAAACTAAGAACATAATAATTTACAGTTAATTTTACAGTTAATTACATGTTAATTTTACAGTCATATTAACAGATTCATTCTGCATTTCTAAATGTACGCTGAACATACCTCACAAAATGGTCTTCTGATGTTCCGGGCAACACGGTATATGGCAATTAGTACATCGGGTCTTTACTTTTCTATCCAAAGAAGGTGGACATAGCTGGCATCGTATATCTTTACTTTGCTCTTGAATTCCGGGTCCTGACGGAATTTCAACCCCCAAAGATTTCAATGAATAACGAACTCCAGGCTGCAGCGACTGAACGTTCTGAAGTCTTCTCTGAATGAGGTTATTGAGCAGCTCTCTCCCAAGGTCTTTCAGGAACAATCGACATCGATGGCGCTTCCCAGATTCCCAGTCTGGATATTTCAAAATCCAAATTATGTATCCAGCAACAGCTGCGCAGTCTAGCATGTTGAACCAGAAGACCATAGGCCAACGGCATATTTTTCGCTTGCATGAGTACAATCTGCATAAATTGTCAATGTTGTCAACTCCAGATTTTGTTGCGTTGTAATGAGTAATAATATCTGGCTTATTGTCTTTCTCCTAAATGACGTTTTTGTCATGATGCATGGAAGATAGCAAAATGATTGCCTTCCCTTTCTTTGGAGTGTAGCAAACTAAAGTCAGTTATTTATCAAAAGAAAAGCTAGAAGACTTCTCTTCACGCTGACGATTTGGTAGCAACTCTTTTGGGACTTCTTTTCGAATTGTTCCAACCACTCTGGTTTTCACAGCTAGTAGGTCCTCTGGTAACTGAGCGCTGGTGAAGTAATTGTCCATGGTAACGTTGCGTCCTTTGTTCTTCCAAGGGTCATCTAATCGCCTGACGAGATCAAAAACATTGTTTGCTCCAACTGCAGTACCAGGTTATCGTCCAACATACACTTCTCCTTTCAAAGGAAACGAAGTGGTGGAATCACAGCACCAAAATATTTGGAATCTATACTTTCCGGGCTTGCTCGGTATGTACTGTCAAAATCTGCATCGACCACGAGTTGCCACTAATTGCTCATCGACTGTCAGATCTTTTCCGGGCTTGTAATATTTCGCCAGATTTTCGAGAAGCATTTGGCAGACATCCCGACAGGCAGCTAGTTTTATCTACCTCCAGTCTTTGTTTTCTTGTTGCATCATTGTGAAACCGACAGAAACGAAGCAAATTTTGGAAACGTCGCATAGACATTGTAGCATGAAATATCGGCTTTCCACTGTCCAAAGACCACATTTCTTCTAAACTTTCGTTTGCAGATTTCTATACACCACCGAGTAAGAGTAATCGAATAAAAGCGTAGAGTTCTATTTCATCTGTTTCAGTCCACTTATCCTCACTTATCCACTTATTGGCTCCACTTATCCACTTATTGGCTTGATTCCAAGTTGCAATCACTTTTTTTAGCCCTTCTATTAGTCTCTCGGACAATAACATTGATAATTTCAGATGTATAAACATTTTTAGTGAATCTAATTTGTCAGATACATTCTTGGCATCTCCTGCTAATCCACTATTCTCTCGTAAAATATTAGCTGCCAAAGTTTGTACCGAACTATGTTTTTATATGGTCCACTTACATCCTGACGGCGATTCAAAAGTATGTGCTTGATTCAACAAATGGGTGAATACTCGTCAGTATACTCGTCACTTTCCGATTCCCTATCGGTTTCAATATTCGAATCTTGAATATTTGCGTCACTCACTTCAGACTCAGATAATTCACCGAAGCTATCTATATCTACATCGTTTTCACTATCACTTTCTTGTATCATGTGTAAAGCATCGTCTATCGAAACTCTTTGTCGCGACATGCTGCAGCTTCAAATAACAGCTCTCAACTGAAAGGCGCGCAACGAGAAAAATTCAAACACACCTGTCGCATCATCTAGCGCCATCTGTCGAATTCTGGGAATAACATTGTTGTGAAACAAAAACTTTCGGTCCTTGTTATTAATACTCGTTATCAAAAACACGTCATTGTTCCTAGATATTTTTCATTCTTTTTAATGTGTCCAATAGTTCTCAGACACCCGACATAACGCTGGGGTCCGTACGGACCCCATGTTACAGAAATGTGACATATATGTTTCAAATTTAAAAAAAAACCAAAAAACCCTAATATTTATGCAATTCAATTTTTACCCTGTGTTACACACATGTTAAGATGAGACGTCACTGGCTTAGACCCCTCAAAGTACGATATATATTTTTTGGCAACTAGTTAAAAGTGCCTGGGGTCCGCGTGGACCCCAGGTTACAGTGATAGGGTTAAGAAAATTTTAAATGTTTTAAAAGTATCTGCTTTAGTTTTTAAAGGATAGCTCCAGACTTTACGCGAAAAATTGTCCACTATTGCTAGAAAATATTTATGGCCTTCTATAGACGTTGTTGGAAATGGACCACAGAGGTCAAGGTAAAGAAGTTGTAAAGGTTTAGTTGACTTAATTTCGCCTTTCCCTTTAAAACTTACGCGTCGCGATTTGGCCTCTCGGCACGCGTCGCAAGGTTTTAGTTCACCTTTTAATTTAGGAAGACCTTTAACGGCTTCGTTTCTAGCTGTGTTTTTAATATATTCCGCGTTAATGTGGGCAAATCTTCTGTGCCACACATCTAAACTATCTGTTAAAAAGGATACTCTTTTAGAATTTAAACATTCTTTAGTTTTAACATTAGTATCAATTGCATTATTCTTAAAATTCTTAGCTTTAGATTTACTTTTAATAGGTTGAGATTTCACAATATATAAACCATTTTCCCCGTGAGCAGTAAATACAGTTTCTTCATTATCTTTAACTTTAACTTTTCCATTTTTAAATAGCCCCACCTTTGTCAAGTTTAAAACATGATATTAAATTTTTAGATATATTAGGAACATACAAGACATTTTTAAGAGTAATTACAGAATTATCAAATTTTACGATAACTTCGCCCTTACCTTCAACAGCAGTGTGTGTGTCCTTGATACAACTCCCTAACCTTTCGGTTTCCAAGGGAATAAATTTGGTGAAAAGTTCCTTCGACCCACAAACATGGTCGGTTGAGGCATAGTCCAGGACCCATTCACAGGAAGGTTTAATGGTGGAATAAGACACGGACAGATAAGATTTCTTACTGTGAAAGTTCTCAGAATCGGTACTTGAGTCACGCTTCGGTGGGGATCGTCTCGTCATCTGTCTCTGGTGGGGTGTTGGGGATCTAGCTCTATCCCTGCGTAATTTAGGACATCGGTTTCGTAGGTGATTCTTGCTCTTGCATTCATAACATCTCCGCGTTCTTGAGGGTGCAAATGATGAGGACGTATCACGGGCTGGTTGTTCTCGAGTAGGGGTGGACGTCCATGCTTGATGACTGCGGTCATTCTCCCGTTGCGAAAGCCTTGCTTGTTCAGCGAGAACTTCATTAAGGATTCTTGAAAAAATCAGGTCATCCTTTTTCTTCTGTAGATTGTCTGTACTAGTCCCTCCTAAGGATCCGGAAGGTAACGAAGTAATTGAAAGACCTGGTCGAGTTCTGATACAGGTTCCTTTGCATCCTTCAACTTCTCAGCTAGGGATGATAACTGGGCTGCATATTGCGAAATGTCGTCATCCTTTAACCTCGTTGACCAAAACTGGTGTTTCAGGTGCATAACACCTGCCAAGGAGTCTGGCTCAAAATGCGTTTTCAGCTTCGCCCATGCTTCACGACCATCGATGGCTTTCTCGATGATGTTTCTGTATTTAGTTGGCAGATTTAAAAATATGCAGGCCAATGCCTTCTGCCCCTTTTCGTGAAGATCTTCTGCTACGGCTGTATCCTCATCCTTGACGGTAACGGCAGGTTCCAAGACCACTTTACTAAGTCCCTGCTCTATTAGCACCATTCTCATGGCCGAAGTCCATGACGAGTAACTATTATCTGTCAGCGGCGGGACTTTACTGTAAAGGTCAAGTTGCGCCATTCTTACTCAGGAATTTTTACAGGAAACAAGATAAGCTAATTTAACGAGTCTGGGCCCATAACCATCTAATAGAGTCTCGATATAGATGATCGAAAAACCCAATCAAGCAGAATTAATTGCGCTGTGGTGCTGAGCACGGTAATGGCTCAGAAATTAAACTTGTATTGCAACATCAAAAAAATTAGAGTTGAGCCAAACCAAATTTAAGATAAAAAATTAAAGAAGTTTATTTAAATTAAAAACTAAAAAAGAAATACATCAACCGATTACATTTCCAGTAAAAAAGAAACAAGTAATAAAATACGATACAAGACTATAATATGTTAAGTATCACAAAAATAATTTAATGCAACAGCGATACACCACCGCTGAACTACAGTTTCACTCGTTATATATAGTGCTGAAACAAGGTTAACAAGCTGCAGTTAGATTTCTGGCAGCCAATCACAAAACAATGAAAAAATTTGAATAATGACAGAAAATTTGCATTTAGCGAATCAAAATACAATGAGAGTATCTTTCGCCGGAAAATGACGGTAACGTCATTTTCCAACATGGCGTTGTTTACAAATAAAAGTTCGAAACCCCCGCACTCCGCGGCAAAGCCAACATGAGAGGACACATAAATTAAAAGGAAATAATAGGCGTTTTTATATGTTTAGGTGCCTTTATTTGCGCATAGTTGCCGGGATATAATCAAAGTTAGGGATAGCGATCTTTATAAGTAAAATATGCCGATAAATGGCGCTTACTCCTAACACTAATGTCTCGGGAATGTCTTACGGGTGGCTCGATCGTGAATGTGTAAATGCGGCTGTTAGGGAATTTGGCTGGAATGCCGAATCCCTACTAGTGTAATATGGCTAAAAGTGCCAATAGCTTTACACATGTAGCTTGGGGTTACAGAGTCGTATAGGCTTGCAGTGGAAGGTGGAAAAAAATAAAAGTCTTGATTATCACATAAGGTAAAGCTCTTTGACTTCAAAGTTTGCTTAAAGTAAAATTAAACGGAGGTGAAGAAACAAAGTTAAAAGTTTGGTACAACCTGATTGATGTTTATGTACTTTATCACTGCGCGGGTAACGTACGAAGATACCAAGCTCCGATACTAGTTGCCCGGAAACGGCTCCTCAAGGTTCTGGTAAAATCTGCTGGTGCTCAGCTGGGGATCCGTCTGTGCCAGAATATCTTTCCATATCTTTCGTCTTGCTATGTGAGAGAACTCGGTGACTTCTGGAGGTACCTGGACAAGATCTGGCGGCAGGGCGTAGTTCACCAAGCGCGTTGTAAAACTATCTTGCTTTTTGTTTCTTTACATTGCGTGCAGGGAGAGTGCCTTTGCTTAGCGCATAACTGCTGGCTGTCACTTCCTGCGGGTAACTAATTTCCTACCAGTTTACCATCTACCAATGTACTCACCATACTCACAACTAACCTGCTAACAACACTCAACTCACTAAACTAACTTACTACCAACGACCAAACCAAACCACCCACTGCCTAGCTGCTGCGGCTTTTATACACGACTGGTGTGTGTGTCACCGTCTGGTGGCGCGCTCGGCTGTGGAAATATGCAAATATTTTCAAGAGGTTGAAGTTTCGGTTACAGTGTCAACCATTACGAAGGTGTACGTCACTGGGTTGGTGATCGCATCATAGCTATGGATGAATGACGTAATCGACGGTAATGGTAACGTCAAACATACGGCTCACTTAGTAAAAATAGCTTGGGGGAAAAACGGCTTTTTCTAACAGCGGCACAAGACATTCGCGAGACATTAGTCACGAACCTGCATCGACGCGAGTAACCGTTCTCAATTTCTCGCCTCATGCTGTGAACAAGACTTCCCGTCGCCATTTTCCCCTTTGACTCCCGGCGACATTCGCCCCCCCCCCCCCCACGATTCGATTCGCCGCTATCGCGATTGTGTAAATTGTTAGGGGAAAATGCCGATAAGCATTCCTCTTCTTCCCCTAACCTTCCAGCCACGTAGAAAGAGCGATGTGTTTACATCATTTTCCACCTCCACAGCAATGGGTAGTCATCGTCAGACGCGTCATGCCAACCTAGTGACGTCACTCACCCAACGATGACGCCATAACATCAGCCAATAATGACGTCAACTAACCTCAAGTAAATTAGCATAATTGACTTTGCTATTCTCCTGCCACAAGGGAGCGCAGCGGTCGACGCCGGTATATATATCTAGCCCGACATTGTGTGTGAGAGAGATGAGGTGGTTTAGAACGACTTACGCAGGTCGTTCGTGAGCCAGTCCAGGCTTTGCCGAAGCCCGTATTTTCCGGAAGCGACCAACTTACCAGCAAAGCACCGCTACCGATGCCATGGTCGTCTCAGCTTCGCATGCCCGCAGGCAGCTAATAAGTGTTTTTGTGCCAGGGAGGTACTGTCTACTTTACGTTTTTATGCGATGGTAAAAGAGTTTGTCTCGACCAGCTGTGAGTTATTTTTATTTTCGCATCACCACGGTACAAGTACTTTAACGTAATTGATTCACACTACGAGCTGTGTAGTTCATCTGTAAAACAAAACATTTTAATGTCGTATTATTATTTTTTCAACTAAATAAATGTATTTTTATTTTACTTAAACCTTCGTACGTTTTTTTGAAATCTCGCATATCACACCACAAGCTAGCTAGTGTTGGTCTGACTATATCAAAGTATTAAGAGTCCAACCTTCCCTGCTAGTCAGTACGACTCTGCACTTTCAGCTATCAGTCAAGTTTGGGGCATTCCTGCCCTCAAATCTTAACTTTTTTTTTTGGTTGTGGGAGACGCCAGGTTCTAGCGGCTCAATTCCGTAACATAAATGCGGTGTAAGAGAACAAACGATCGGCACATTTTCGTCGATGTCTAAAACTTCCTGTATGATCAATTTATCCATGTTAATGTTGCCTTTATTCGCACATTCCACTAATTCTGCTAATTCAGCTTCTTTCCCAGACACTTGAAAGCCCTCAAAATAGCTGCTGTCACTTCCTTGAGAGGAAGCGCAATTTTTTACCGATCGTTTTGGTAGCGACATCTATCGGTGAAATAGAAAAGTAAAATTGGCCATTTATTAAAGCATTCCGGATTTGGGAAGTTGTACTGTATTGTCTATGTAAATTTTTGTCATTTTTGCACTTCCCTCCTCCCCAAGTTATAAAGGAGAAGTTATAATTAGATGCACACAATTGTTTAACAGACATATATTCATCCTACATAAACTGAATGTGCAAATTTTTCTCCCAGGGGTGTCCATCAACACATTTTAATATATTTCTTTCCCCTTAATTGGTTATAAAGCATATTAGTGACAATGGTAATTAAATATTTCAATTTCACTCATTGGCACAGTTACTTTGTAATGCATGTAGAAGACATGGATCACAACTTATATTTTACAACAGGTATCACAATTTATCTCCCTTCTTATTGCCAAAAAAAGCTTTTATAAAAGAAACTAGCTGAATGCCTGTACTTCACTGCAGAGTACATTCAAATTAAATACAACGGTTAATGTATGCAATTAATGCATATATATATATATATATATATATATATATATATATATATATATATATATATATATATATATATTATATTTATAATAAATATGTATGTATTTATAATAAATATGTATGATCAATGTATGCAATTGATGTAAAAATAAATATATACAGTGGAATCTCTATCTATTGTTTTTCAAGGGACCGATTGAAATGAACGATAAATGCGGGAAAACGGTAGATGAGGAAACATAACAAAGCAATATGGTCTTTGGGACTGGGTAAAATGAACGACACATGCGGAAAAACGATCGATCGAGATTCCACTGTATATATATATTTATAAAAGAATTGTAATGGATATTTTTATTGACAAAATAATGTAGAAGAAAATATTCAAATTAAATCTAATAGAACATACGAAAGAATATAGTGCCGTTAATGTAGCACAGTTTGAGGAACATGTCTTTTACTGTATTTTAATATTTTTGTGGATAATGTCCAATTGTCTGCCGCATTAGCAAGAAGAAAAAAAAATTATTTTGTTGCTATGCAAATGATGCAAAATTAGTTTAAAGTATCACAAAAAAAAAGAAACCATGTGATCAGCATTTAATAAATTAAATTCTAAAAATTAATCTTTAAAATTTCACCGAAAATCAGAAAATGGAGGTAAAGATTCTAAAAAGATCTCATTTTAATGGAATTTTTATGATCTTTCTCGTGATATAAATTTTATAACCCTCAAATTATTATTTTAAATGCAAACTTTAAAAAAATTACTAAAACAGCTTAAAAATTTAATTTTTCAAAAATCTTTCTTAGTGCACCCCTATACTATAAGAAGAATCACCATGCAAAATTTCTGCCCTTTAGGTCCAGCGATTTGGTCTGTGCATTACATGTCAGTCAGTTGTGGAACTGTTTTATTTATATATATATATATAGATAAATTCATCATTTCTTGAGAATTTTTATGTTTGTCTCAGGTAAATTTGTAACAAGTAAAAAGCCAAAAGAGCCAACTACCAAGCCACAGTCTTCAGCATCAAGTAAAAAAACTCCAAGCCCATATTCCACTTCCCAGAGCAGTGGTGGGAAGGTCTGGCTGCAGGCCGAACAGTCTGCTGCAGAATCTAAATCGAAGGAAAAACCCTTTATTCCGGAGACTTCGGATGCTGTGAGGCCTTCCTCCTTGTCACCCATACCTGCAAAATCTCAACCTGAGGAAATTATCTCTGAAAAACTTGTTGAACTGGATGAGGGTTAGTATAATTATGTCTATTCTTGTCTGTGTGTTCTTTTACAAAAAAAAAATAATTATTAAAGTACAAAATTAACTTTTTTTAATCACTGTTAAAGTGTCAGCTTTAAGAGATTTTTATATCAGTAAACAAATCAAGTTTCTTACAAGCTTAATTTAATTTTGAAATTCTTCATTGAGCATGAAAATTATATTTTAAATTTCAGGAGTGTTTTAAGTTCCTAAATTTTGTTCAGGTGTTTAAAAGACTTCATTTTTATTCCTTTTTTTTATGTATTTAGCTATGTGTTCATTTGTTTAAATGATCAAAATCATTCTCAAATACATGAAGGTAAATTATATGGTTAGAGCAGGGGTCAGCAACCTTTTTTACCAGGCGGGCACATTTCAGGAATGCGGGAGTTCGGCGGGCACCTCTGGTTGTGGGGGGGGGGGGGGAGTAATATTTAAACATGAAAATATAAATGCGACATAAATTTTTAATATAAAATTTAAATTTTAATTTAAACAAAACTCTTAAAATTTATAATTAATGTGATATTTGACATTGGAAATCTTCAGCCAACTCGTTGTAATGTGGCACATAAGTTGAATTTCCAGTTCTGAGGCATTGGTCCAAATGAATGTCAGTGAGGCTTGATCGGTATTTTGATTTTAGGTATTTCATATTGGGAAAACAAAGATTCGTAAGCATATGTCGACGCGCAAAGAGAGTTCAATTTCAGAGCACATTTTCTCAACAATGAGAAGCTATTTCCATTCACTAAATTCCAGAATTTTTCTTCTTTATGATAGGATTTTAATTCAATGTCATTTCTTATATTTATAATTTCCAATTCTAAGTCCTCCTTATTGGAAATATCAAAATATGTAGCGATTTCATTAGTGACATCGTCCTCTGTATGAGAGAAAGGATTAATAAAAAAAAGTCAAGAATGCCTCCCAATTCGTAGAATTCTTCAAATCTAGTATTAAATTCTTCCAATAAGGAATCAAAATGTTTGGCAAATTGTTAGGTTGTAGTATTTCCATCGCAATAATTTTCTATCACCATTTTTAAATTTGGGAAATGTGATAAATTGTCTTTCTCCGTATGCGATTTCCAGAGTGCCAATTTAGCTTTAAATGCCTTAATCGCACTTATCATAGAAGCAATATGATGATTTTTACCCTGTAGTTTCAAATTTAGTTCCTTGAATTTTACAGTTAAATCAGTTAGAAAGCCAAGCTTAATTAACCAAGGTTTTTGGTCTAATTCTAAACAAATTTCATTCCTGGATAATAGGAATTCTTTCATCTGTGGTAATAAATTTAAAAACTGCTCTAGTACCTTTTCTCTACTGAGCCACCTCACCTCTGTGTGTGTGACAAGATCTTTAAATTCTGTACCATCTTGTAGAAGTAATTTAAACAATCTGTGTTGCATTGCCGCTGCTCTTATTGAATTTATCACTCTTGTAACTGTTTGTATAACATGCTGAAAAGGAATTACCTTTGAGCATAACACTTCTTGGTGAATAATGCAGTGGTAAGATGCAAATTTTGGAAATATCGGGTCTTTCTTACATAGCGCAATAAAACCATTATTTCTTCCTTTCATTGCAGGCGCGCCGTCATTTGTAATTGCAGACAATTTTTCTAATGGTATATTATTTTCCACTAGATACTTTTTAAAAGTAAAATAAATATCGCTACCTCTTGAATGTCCTTTTAAAGGTAGAACTTTCAGAAACTCTTATTTTGCAGAGAAGTCGTCAAAAACCATCTTTGCAATAATGCATAATTGAGAAGTATCTGATACATCGGTGGACTCGTCCACTTGCAATGAAAAGAATACACTTTTTTTAATATCATTATACAACTGCGATTCAATGTTAGTAGCCATCATTTCGATTCTTCGAGTTACTGTTCTTGCTGATAGTTGAATGCCATTTATTGCCGTTATTATTTCGTTTTTATTTTTATAGTCATCAAAAAGAGTTTCTGCAGTCAACAGCATGGCTTCTTTAACAATCTCACCTTCTACAAATGGTTTCATTTTCTTTGCCAATAAGTGTGCAATTTTGAAAGAAGCAGAAGTGGCTTTTGTTGATTGGGATATTGGTCTGGTAAATAAACTCTGCTGAGCAGTTAATTTAAGTTTTAGTTCAGAAATTTTTTTCTTCCTAATTTCTGAGTTTATTGGAAAATTTGTATTAAAACTTTTATGAGTAGTGATGAAATGTCTCGCCACGTTACATTTTTTAGCAATCGCTACACTTGATTTGCACAACAAACATATACCTTTTTCATTATAATAAATGAAACAAAATTGTTCTTCCCAGTCACCATTAAAATGATATGTTTTCTGCCTCTTTCCAGTTCTTTTCTCCATCGTGGCTCCGATAACAATATAATTAAATAAAAACAATAAAATTAAACAATCGCAGGTACACTTACAACTCAAAAAAAAAAAAAAATTCAAAGCTGCGCGAGGAGTGTGTTGGTCGAGTAAAGGTGCTTTAACAATTTGGACGACTGGCCTGTAATGACACTGTTTCCCTGTCATTGTTGAGATGAGCACCTGCAATTTTTACCCTTGACCCCAGCGGACGGACCGTGCGTGGGAAGAAACCGGAAGCGGTCTCACCGTGAGGAGAGGGTGACGCTGTCGAGAGACCAGGCTACTCAGTTTTTGATTTTTACGATTTTTTTTTTGGGGGGGGGGATTAAAATTATTCATTACAACTACAAGCGTTTGTTGTTCAAATATCTAAAATTTATATATTTAAATGGCGGGCACCTCGTTGCCGACCTCTGGGTTAGAGAATATTCCCTGTGGAAAAAAAGTTAAAGAGAGTGTTTAATTTATAATGTACATTTTTTGCTTAACCTTGCATAATACTTTTATATTATTAACTCAATAGTATCAGTTTTCTAATGAAATGAAATGTTTGTAGATCATTTTTTTTTGCATGTTTTTAAAGTAAATCTGTAGTGGATTTGTCTCCAGTGAGATTCCTTAATTTTATGCATGTCAGTATATGTATATACCAAACACTGTAAATATACTCAGGTGGGGGGGGGGGCTTATTCCAGATGTTATTGGTATTTAAAACAATAAGTTTATTCATCATCAAAGAAAATAAAATTTGCTAGAAATTTCTGTGTCAGTCAGTAAAATTTTTAATTTTTAAATATTTCTTGACTTTTGTTCTAATATTAAAGTGCTTTTGCTTTTATCTTTTGGGTAAGATGCAAAAATTTCTGTTAAATATCTCTTCTAAAAGCAAAATATTTTGTGTCATTTTCATAATATTCAATCCACTAGAGGACAAGTCTGCATCATCTCAGATATTTGACTTTTTCTTCTTCAATAAGTTTGAATTTCTCTATTAATTGATTCTAAGCATTTTGTAAAAAAGTTTCCAAGAAATATTTTTAGGAAAGTTAGTATTTATAAAGTTAGTATTCTCTGAACCGATTTTGGGAATTTTCTGTCTGTAGATAATTATTTTTTCATTTGCAATACTTCATTGAATTTTTCAGAGTGCCAGTAAATGTAATACAGTGGAACCTTGGTATATTGAGCCTCAAGGGGAATGAGAAAACTACGAATTATCGAGGATTTCAGTATACTGAGATATGGTTTATAGTGTTAGGCAGGTTCAAGGGGAATGGAAAAACTTTCGATTTATCAAGGAATTCGATTATATTGAGGTTCTACTGTAACTCCTTACTTGGTAAAAATATTTCTGGGACATTGTAAAATGTACACACACACAGATATACAGTGAAACTTCTCTATGGCACCAGTAATGGTTCCTAAAAAAAAGTGTGGCCGTTGAAAAAAGTATTCCTTAACATTAGCTGTTTGGAGTCTTTAATTGGCTCTGAACAAAATATGGCTATTTGAGAAGGTTGGCTGGCTAGAGAAGTTTCACTGTGTATATGTAATTTATAAAGACTATAAGAGTTATAAATTTATATTCTTTTATTTGAACAGTGAAAAATTGAAACCTGTTAATATCTTATTACAGTTAAATCATAATGAAATGTCACGAGACATTGAACAAGAGAGAGAAGACATATAATGAGAGCATTGTTAAATTTGTATGTCATTTTGTTAATTGAAAGGTATATAATATTTGTACTTGCCATTCATAATATAATTAGTGGTTATAAATTCATTTAATATATTTTAAGGAAGGGAAAAGAGCACTGAAGAGGTTAAAAGCACAGTATCTCAGTCATCTGTTGTGCCACTTACTCATGTTCGTACACCTGAAGAAGTGACTGGAGTGAAGAGTCCTGATCCAGAAAACTGGACTGTACCGATTGAGAGTAGTGAAAGGCTGCAGTGGAGTGGAGTAAATACAACTGATGATAAAGATATTTCCTCTGGTAATAATTAAAATTTTTCGTATAAAGTTATTTATTATGTATTTCAGAACATTTTGAAAGATTGTCTATGTATTTTTATATTTGTTTGAAATTAAAAATGTGATAAATGGTGATGCATTTTGCATTCAGTTCTCAAACTAGTCATGTATGCTATTTGAACTTTTTTGCTCCCCAGAAGTTGTTTTATTTCCAAGCAAAGAAAATCCCCAAATTCAGCATACCCTTCCAGAAGTTACTAAAAATGCTTATTGCTTTCTGTATGAAACTACGATGGTCTGTTAAATAAAATAAGGTTGTAAATTTTCTGAATCATGAACATTAATGTGCAGAGTACTGCAAATATGTATTGTAAATTCTGATAAAATTTATTTCATCTTTTTTTATAATTATTTTGTTACATGAAATTAAATACATTAAATCTGCAAATTTTGTTATAATGATTCTTAACATATGTATGTAAAACTATTTGTGTTGTTTATATACCCAGAATTTTTCTGAATATAAACTAGAAAACTTTGAAAAGTGAAGTTTTTTTTTTTTTTCCTCCTCACAGAGGAAACTTAGAAATTTAATTACTTTCAAACTTTCAATAAATTATTCAATATTCAGAGATTTAAACTTATTATAAATGTATAAGGCAATTGTGTTCATATATAAAAGTCATTACCAAAAATCTTTTCTTCATATATTTTATTGTTTTGCATGCATATGTATCTATAAAAACTAATTACTTTTGAAATTTTTTAAAAAAGAACCTTCAGCTGAGACTATAAAAACTGCCGAAGAAATTAGTGAGAAACTTTCAAAGCTTACTACAGCAGAAGAACCAGGTAAGGGAGATATTTACATGTATAATAGATAAATATAAATTAACCTTTGAAATAGTTTGTTGAAGGGATTTCTTCATCTCTAAATGGGCTGAAAAATCAGTTTTTAAATATTTCTATTTTCATTTGATAATGTTCATAAGATTTGATCACTGTGAAATTTTTCATAAGACCATTTTTTATGAAATGTTCTTTAAATACCATAAAATCTTTTCTAACATTCTTTTTAACTTTTTTCCCTACTAAATATCAAATTTGTGTGGTTTCATTAAATTTGGTAGTATGCTTTTGATTGCAATGGAATAAGTGAAATACTTTTTCTGCAGTTAAATGCAGTTGTTTAAAAACTCTTGCATTTTGTGATCAGCTAATAGCATATTACATATATTAATTGAAAATTCATGACTCTCGGGAAAAGGGTAGGTACTTTATAGCTGTTAAAATTTTGTAACACATATCTTAAAACAAGACCATTCTAAAATCAGAATTTTTACATTTTCTGTGTATGAAAGTTATTGTTTTTAATGTAGTTAATTTAACAGTATAGATTTGTTTTCCCATATTCTGTATTTTAAAGTTATTTAGCCTACTTTTGTTGCTAGTCCTCTTGCACCTTAAGGGATCCACTATAAAATATTTAAAAATTTCAAGAACTGTTGCAGCTGTCTTCATTGAGATCTGGACAAGCAACCAATAGCACACTGATCAAGTAATGATGGCCAAAAAAAAAATGTTAATGCTGTTTCTCAATATAATAAGTATATGTGAGTGAAAGCTAATTTTAAAACTCATATGCTGTTTTAATTCTAATTTATAACCTGTTAAAATAGTACTGTCATATAATGCTCCTCAAAATATTAAATGTAACAATTTTGGTATGTGTCTTGCACTTCTGATGACCATGTGGCGCCATAGTAGGCTTTTTAAAATTAATAAAATCGTGACCAAGAAAAACAGAATCCTAGTTGTGAATGATAAGGCCAAAGCTCGAAAACTTTAAAAAAATTTAATAACAAAGAAACAAAACAAATTAATATTAAACTAGTACAACAGAATCAAATGAATTTTAACTTAAGTGCAGAGTGATTTAACAATACACTCTGAGACCTGGTCAGCCTCCCACAGGAGCTTAAAAAACACGACCGCCTCTTTGGGCCTTTACATGGGGATCTCCAAGTCTCTGACTATATCTCGCGGTCCTTTCTTTGTCGGTGTCCATCTCTATTCCTCGAAATGTGTCTTTCTCCAGAGCGGGGGCCGGCGGATTTGTTGGTGACAGTTCTTATCGACGAATATTTCGATCATCTTTATTGCACTCCAGTGTCAAACTCACATTGAGCTATTGCTAAGAAAGACAGTTTTACGAGGTGATGGGAGATGCTTCTGTTTTTCAAAACAGATATTCCCACATCTTGCTCGGGAAACCGATATGCTTGGGCTTAACTTTCAGGGTAAAAATTCTGATGGCATTTGCTGGTATCATTTTTTTTTTAATCCGCTCGGAATCCACACACTTGAACTTTCAGGCTAAAAATTTTGATGGCGTTTGCTGGTATCATTTTTTTAATCCGCTCGGAATCCACACACTTGTTCAAAATGATGGGAACTGGAAAATGGTATTCCGATAAGCACGCAGCTATGCACCCTGTGAGGTCTTGGGAAAAATAACCCCATACTACATGATACTAAGCTCAAGCAAGTTAACATCTGCTACAACCAGTTATGTCATAAATGTGCAGTACAATATATTTTCTTTTCATACATTTATATATTTTTCCTGATAGCATTATACGAAGAGAATTCTTTCTGCAACATAAGCCTGATATAAACTTTTTTTTTTTAGCAGAACATTACTTTTTATCTTTTCTATATACAAAAGATACTGCAAAGAATCAATATTGTTTATTTTTGTAGTGCCTAGTCCTCTTGAAACTCAAGAAAGCAGTAGTAATCCACAAACAAGCTCAAGCAAGTTAACATCTGCTAGTGTTTTAGACAGAGCTCGTAGTCGACTTGATCAGTTTTGGGGAAAAAACAAGTGATCCAAAGCATCAGGAAATAGCTTTCCAAATTTGTTGCATTATTGGTATGACCTCATACCTATCTCTTACAAACTTCTTGTTTCATTTTCAACTGTCATGTTACTATATGTTTATTTTTTATTAAAATTCTCCAAGAATATATTCTATTGAAGTAAAATTGATATAAATAATATATGTGTAAATTATGATGTCCCGCATCTTAGAAATTAGAAAAAAAATTACTTAGCGCATTATTTTGAAAGATTGAAATTTACTCAACACGGAAGAACTATGTGATATATTATTAAAAGATGTCTGGAGAATATAATTCTGTATGTGACATATTTCAATTCTGTATATTGGACTCCAAGTTTGAAGTACAACTTAACATTTTTCTCTCAAATCATTTGTACTAGTATTGTTGCATTCAAAATTGCCGCTTTGCTATCAACAGTCTGTTACTTCTGTGTTGTTTAATTTTTGACATATTATTTTTTTGCAACTGTTTTTGAAAAATGTGTTGTAAAGTTTTCACATAACAAAATTTCTAAATGCACTAAATGCTATAGTGATACTGTGAATATGAAAGAGCGTGGAGTAATTTTAGCACTCTTAAAAGAGAAACAATTAAAGTAGCATTTATTGAAGACGTCTACATCTTTGTGCATTCATGTCATGGAATTGAAGTGAATATATAAATTCAAATATTCAAAGTAATTATGTTAAGATTCAATTATTTTTATATCATCTTAATTTATTATAAATTATCTATGAAAATAATAGAATTCAGGATTAATAAAAAAGTTATTTCTTTTTTTTTTTTTTTTTTTTTTTTTTTTTTCTGAAGTGAAACTTCTTTAGCTGTGGAAGTTTGCTCAGGCGAGGCGAAAAATGAAATGTTTCCCCTGTACGAGAAGCCGAGATTGGAGAGGATGGGAAACTTTCAACCTCTCGCTTTCTGTTTTGTTTTTAAATAGTAATTAACAAAATCTGTTATCCCATGTTCACACATTACTTGCTGTGCTTATAAAATGTATTTTACTCTCATCATACAAGTATTAATTAGCTCCAGATCTTATAAAGGAAGTTTTTATGGTAAATTACATAATATTTCTGTCTCAATCATAATTATAAACAAAGCTGAAGTGAACCTCTATTTGTACTCTTATCATGCTTAAATATTCTTTCAATTTACATAGTATTTAAATTATACTAGTATTATTTAACTCCAGATGTTAAAGATTTCTTGTTGAATTCTTCACTTATATTTGTCTAAATCGGAAGTAATAATTAATAAAACATCTAAACTTGTGTTAATATGCAACATATGACATATAAAACAAATTTATGTGGTGTCAAACATTGGTTGGCAAACAGAAAGCAGTTTCTCACCTTCATTACAATGCCATTGTGCCTAGTAAGAAATGATCACATGACTGGCACCGAAACTATAACTCTACAATTTAGAAACGTGTAAATCTTGTGCTTTTGCAGTGTATTATGTATATGATAAGAAGTTTCACTTCTATTGTATGAGAGTTCCAAGCACAGTTTTTATCCTATAATATCAATTTTATTGCTTAAACAAATGCTTATAGACAAAATTCACTTATTTAAGGCCTTTTTTATAAATTTTCTCGGATATTCATGGAAATGTTAGCTTTTCTTCAAACTTCTAGAACTTTTTTTCTTTTTGAGTAGAAAAATAAGCTTTTGATAATAATTTTCATTTTTCACTGTGATAGATTCTCAGTTTTGTTGATTTTGTAATTGTAGTAGATAAATGTGAATTATTATTTATCAAAACCTAACTGTGTTAACTGTGTGTTTGCACATACATGTATATGTGGCAGAATTGGCTGCTTGAATTCAGGACTTTCGTCTCAGTAGTAAGAACTTGATTTTGAGATCTGTGTGGATGTACCCTTCTTCACATAGCTGTTGTGATCTTTCATTAATTCAGAAAAAAATTGCATTATTTCATTGCATAGAGTATGATTTTGTTCCTCATTTGTTTCATAATTCTATATTACTTCGATTTCTACTTTATCAGGTATAGAACTTTGTTCTAATATTAATCAGTAATTACGTTACAAGAAAGAGACATCTGATACCAACTCTAGATTATTGCAGATTGGAAAAATACTACTAGTTATTAGTTTTTAATTTAGATAAAAAGAGGATTGAAAAATTTATCAGCATTCTTACTAACTTAAATGCAGGATCTCATTCAGTAATAGCAATTGTGTTTTTACCTCCAAATAATACCAGTTCTATTTTTTAATACATGAGATAATTACACAAGAATACTTGAAATATTTTTGACAGCAACAACAACAAATTTTTCTCTTGCAGGTAATTTGGTTAAAATAGGAATGCAAACTATGAATTGTTTGCCAAGAGTTGCTAGATATCAATCTGAAAAGTTTGGTAAGTGAAATATGGAAAATAAATGTCTTAGTTTTCTCGGATTCGTGTAATTAAATATCTACATATTTTTATTAACCATTCCCAACATTTTATACATTTGTTGGTATTTTTTTTATAATTATGTTGCATTTTCGTTGTGGCAGAAAAGGGAAATTTCTGTACATTTTATAAAATAAAAATTATGTAAACTATATAAAGCTATATATATTTTTCGTGTCAAAATTCTTTATACTAATACTTTTGAAAATTTATTTTGTACATCTTTTCTGAGGAGTATTAAAAAGTCACATGTGCACAGTTTGTAGTATATATGCTCCATATTTATAAATTTTGTTATTAATTCCACAGCATTTCAAATTGCTAGGATTTATTTATTTAAATAATGTAGGTTGGCTTCTTTCAGCTTATTTTCTTCTAATCTGTGTGTATGCTCTGGTATTTTTAATGAGAAGTTAGAATGTTACATAGAAATGTGTTGAAAATTCACCTGACAGTTGATTTGTTTAACTAAAACATCATCTCTAAATTAATTGAACCATTTCAAAAAGTTATAGCAAAAATTGGTGCTACTCATGAAAACTTTTTGTACTGTATTAAAAAGAAAACTTTTTGAGAAAGCATGAAAAATTATTTCTTTACTTGTTTTAATTTTTTTCATAAGAAAATGTAATATTTTGAAACAAATTAACGTCTGTGATTCATTAATAACATTGTATTGTGAATAATGTCCTTGTCAATATGAATGAGTTAGAACTGTTAATCACTCAATAAATAGAAATTAGTATCATGGAATAATGTTTTAACTTTTGTGTTCTGTTAATCTTCATAATGCATGCAAATTTAGGATTGTTCCTATGTCATCTTTACTATTTTGAGCTGTGGAAAAATTTATTAGAATTGGATTATGATAATTTTGTTTTCTTATTTGGTATTCTATACTTGTGTTATGACAAAATTAGAGTAATTAAAAAGAATTATAATACTCAATGCATGTGTTTATATATATGTCATCAATTAAAGGGTAAAGATGTTTGAAATTTAGTTTATTTTAGATTCTGCGATAGGGGCAAAATATTTTCTTGTTTTAAGAGAAACTTCAACACATATTCATGCACTATATAAGACTTAGCTAGATTTTTTTCTAATGATTAGTTGTTTTGTCATTCTTTTGCGGTATATTTTCTTTCCATAAGTCACAGTGCATGTGTTTAAGTATGTGTATTAATGTGAAGCTCAATAATACAGTTCTACATTAATTTATTAAAATAACCATTTCTGATCCTCTACCCAGTGATATTACTTAACAGGAATCAAGTTTTTTATTAAGTCAGACCTTTAAATAATGACATTGTTCATATTAGTGAACAGTGAGGAAATATTTAGACCTGTATTTTAAAACGGTTCTTAAATTTTATTAATATTGTAATGTATAAAATATTTGCAATAGTTACAGTTCTGAGACATTCATATGTGTTGATAGATATATATTATACAAGTTAGAGGAAATTATATGTTCATAAAATTTGAAGTATGCTGTATTTCTTGTATGTGAAAGAAATTGTTGATTATTTATTGATATCAAATATTTCAACATCCGCTGAATGTTATTTCAGCATAAAGAGAAAAAAATGTTTTTGTCTGTGATTGTTTCTTCTGTTATGTTTAGTTCTATAGAAATACTGCTAATTTATAAGTTAAAGTACTGTTAAATAATATTAATTCTGTGTTAGTTTAATTTAAAAGTTTCAGTTACTTTACAAACTAGCATCAGTAAACAAGACTAATGCAAATTATTATAATATTCCTATGCCATATTATAATAATTTGCATGGATGACGTTATAACACAGTCATTGACAATGCAAGTTATAAGTTTTGCTGTAAAGTATATGTAAAAACACAAATTATCCTTATAGAGATTCTGAATCAAAGTCATGAAGTTATTCTCTTTCCCTCTATAATAATTTGATAATGAAAGCTTGTACAAGAATATATTGTACATAATTTGTTGTGAAAATCTGTATGTAAAAAGTTTTATTGTTGTCACAATTACACAAAAAATGTCAATTAATATTATTCTTACCATAAGCATTTATGGGAAGGATGGTGTTTTGTTTCAATAGGACATTGTACAAAATATGACTTTATAGGCAATCATTTCTACCTGCTAGTAAAAAAATTATGCCTTGTTGGCGTACAAAAATCACTTTTGTCACTCTAACATGTTTCAATAGAAATAATTTCTCTTAGATAATAATTCTGCCTTAAGAAAAATCCACTAACAATTCTCCTGCATAGAAGTATTAATTTACCAAAGTTACTTAATAGTCACCTGGGGCTAGAGTTCTTAAAATATGAAATGAGCTAAATTATAGTTAAAACATATGAAAATGTACATCAGGCTTAAATATATTTGTATCGTAAATATTGATGAACATGCTTGATAATATTTTTATACCATTCTGACGTTTAAAATTGGGCACAAATATCATAATAGAATTCTGCAACTTTTTACCACCCCAAACAAAATCTATGTACATAGACAAGGCGTAAAATTTGTGTTTTGGAAAGTTACTTCAACTTTTGTTATTGCAAGGGTTATTCATGATACTCCATTATAACTTTCATGTATTATAATGGGAGAACCACTGCCAGCTCTGAATATCTATGCAATGGGAAAGTTTAGTTTATCCTTCTGTTTGAAAAGGTGTAATTTTTAACTTTTTAAAATTATAGAACTGTTACCATTTTTTTTTTTCTCCATTTGGTTAGAAGGAAGTTTACAAGTGTTTCATAAATTTTTCCAATCAATTTAATACCTCAATCACAGAACTTTTCTGTTTATATACTTCTGTATAAATTGAGTAAACTGTAACTAAAGAAAGAAACTGAACTGAAATTTAGAACTTTTGCAAAGTAACAACATTCATCAAATTTTTGCTTTGTTTTGAATATTCCCAATATCCAAATATATTGTTACATTATTTTTTAAGTTTTCTCTTTTTTTTATTCATTCAAACAAATGCCTACATGTGATTAAAAAAATACTAATATGTTAGAGTGAAATAGAAGCATAATTTGTTTGTAACTGGAATATAACTGAAACTTTGAGTGTGTGAAATAAATCTTCTATTAAATGGACCTCAGTGTTGTGCAAATTTACTGTATTTGTGTTAAAATAGACAACTATTTCAATTCTTTGTCTGGTCTAATTATATTATGTTCTATTTGTTTTAATTATATACCAATAGTAAATAATCAGTGAATATTTATAGTAAATAATTATTTCCTTGCTTTTTATATTACATTAGCTACATAGCTGAAATTTTGTTGTATACTAACTTGAATATAATATGCCTGTGTATAATTTGGTTCTTTTGAAAGTTAACATTCCTAAAATTTCAAGATGATGTTCATTCAGATGGCAAAATATTAGCCAAGATACATTCTGGAAATAACTTTCTTTCTGTGCCTACTTCCCTTAAGTACTTTTATATCCTAACTGTTCCATTTTCACATCACATTATGAGCTGTATATTCCATTTTTTTCTATACTTCTATGAAAAAGTTCCATTAAGTATGTTATTACTTCTCAATTAATCATACAAGCATATTTTTTTCTTATAGAAATAAATATTTCATATTAGTTAAGGGAAACATGGGCTGGATGTATATAAAATTGGAATTTGTATTAAATATGGAATTATTTTTTACTACAGTGTATATAGCATGCTTCATTATGCAGACATACCATTTTATACATAAATGTAAAATTGTTATAAATCCTTAAGTGGGATGTGTGTTATAATTAAATTTTTTTACAGTTTTTCTTTATACAGGTAGTTAAAACTTTTTATATAAACTACTCATTTCAAATGAAATGATTACTTCAGATTCATTTAAAATTATTACTGTTTTGAAAAAGCAAATTGATAACTATGTTACAACTTAGGCATTTTTCCTTATGATGTTATACAATTATAAAATTACAATAAAAATTTATTTTAAATATTTTATGCTACATATTATAAGCTCTTGTGTATTTTTCCCATGTTACTGTGGAAACTTTTCAGAAAGATGTGTAGTATTTTGTTTCAAATTTGAGAATAAAATTGTTTAAAGCATTGAAACTTGGATGTTATCATTAAACAATTTAGTAAGGTATCCCCAAGCCATTCAATCAATCATTAAAATGTTAAATAGAGATCTTAATATTTTTTATCATTTCAATAGTGTCATGAAAGCAACCTTGACATGAATATATAAATAAATGAATTATATATTAGTATACTGGCTGGAACTACTTTGGCATACTGCTAAAGTAGTTCTGCGATGTTGACATATCTAGGAATTGACTGAAATGTATTGCAATGTAATCTGAAGCAGCCCCCCCCCCCCCAAACAAACAAACAAACAAACAAAAAAAACTTTAGAATGATTCTGAAACTTCTGGAATTCCTTTATCTGAAATGTATTTGTTAAGTATGTCATAATGATGGCAAAATTAACACAAATGACTACTAAGTAAAGTCAATCAACTGTATAAAATTAAGGTAAACATCTGGTTCTTGCCAGAAATGCATGATTTTAGTCAAAAACTAAGAGGGAAAGCTATATTATGTATTACCAAAAATTGATCATACATCACTTACTTTTTCCCTTATCAGTTGATGCCTCCATTCTTGCTTAACAGCTCTGAATTAAGTTGGAGAAGTAAATGGACTTAAATGTTTAAACATTTGAATTCTCAGCAAGAGTATTGTTTCTTTTGTTTTTTTATAAACAAATTACTATAAGTGTATAATATAGAGAATGCACATAATTATTTAAAGGAAAATATCAACAAATTAAAATTTTATAAACTTTATTTTAATAAATTAGAATAAAGTTTTGGGGGGGGGAGAGCAACAATACAGATCGATTATCGTCCAATTTTCCAAATTACTGAATGGAGAATATTCTGTAAACCACGGAACTATTGATACATAGAAATTTCTAACAAATTCAATATACTGTGATGAGAAAAATTATTACAAAAAATGATTTTTCAATAATTTCAAGAATAAGTTCTTCACTCTAAAATATTTCCTTAAAGTATTTACAGCAAATATATGCATCCATGCAAAATACTAGCACTAAATTAAAGAATCCTACTAAGAAAATTCAATATTTAACACAAGTAAAAACATCAACAAATAAGTTATAATGTAATAATGAGTAAAATTATTTAAAACACCAATTCACCAGAAATTAATACTAATTTCAAATACCTAAAACATTTTCTGGAATAAGCAGTCCACGAAAATAAATTAGTAGTGTTTGAAGTACATATTCATGTGTATAAAATCAAAGAATCCCTGGAGAAAAATCTGCTACAGAGATTTTTCACCACAGTAAAAACTTTCTAGAACTTTAAATTTTATATGAATTTGAATCTTTCCATCAGTTTCAGAAAATTTTCTACAATGTTTCCGGAAATTGCTAGTTTAACATGCATCAAAGTTTGGCAAAATTTTAAAATCATTTTCTGTTTTGTGTGCAAGTTTTTATTTTTATGATATTCCTTCACATCTAAAAAGTAAAAATAAGGAAATCCCCATAAAGCCTATTTGTGATCTAATCATTATATAACAAGACTGTAACAACAGCAACAACAAATAAAAGGAAGAATCTTACCTATCATCACTAAAAATTACCTCAGTATCATTATTTCATGCTTTTGAAACTCAGTTTAGATTATAATTATTTGCATGTGAAATGGGATTCATTTTCATAATTTGTTAAAAATATATAGATTTATCAAATGTATAATCACATGCTCTTTTGGATACTGAAATAAAGCTGAGAGGGAAAAAAGAAAGAGATATTTAAATTTCATGCAGATTACAATTCAAAATGAAAACTGGTAACATGAGATGTATTTATAATATTTTAGTTTCCTGAAACACCTAATTAAAATCAATTCTATCACTGCCAAAGGGTTTATTGAACTTTAAGTATTGAATTACTTGAAAGATGACTTTGAGGGATTTATGTATAAAGCAACATCAGGATATTTGCTAGTAAAATTATTCAAATACTTCTACATTTATACAAATCAGAAGTATAAGATGGAAGCACCATAAGTAATCTATATATATAAAACAGTTCCGTAACTGACTGACTGACAGACAACGCACAGACCAAACTGCTGAACATAAAGGGCTGAAATTTTGTATGGCGATTCTTCGTATAGTGTAGCAGTGCACTAAGAAAGATTTTGGAAAAAATCTTAAAATTAAATTTTTTAAGTTGTTTTTGTAACTTTTTTTAAGTTTGCCTTTAAAATAATAATCAGAGGATTATAAATTTTTTATCAAGAGAAAGATCATAAAAATTTCTTTAAAATGAAATCTTTTTCGACTCTTTACCTCCATTTTCTGATTTTTGGTGAATTTTTAAAGATTAATTTTTAGAATTTTATTTATTAACCCCTTAACCAGTTTGCCCGTACAGCGTACGGGCATCGATATTCTCTTTTTTTGTTTGCACGTGTTTTTAGTTTGTAAAAACGTGCAAATGAAATAACTAATGCAAAGCCTAGTACAAATATTTTTAACAGATATCGTAGCATGTCCATTTCATTTTAATTCTTTTAACCTGGTTTTTCTTTATTAAACGGAAGTGCGGGAATTTTTGCTTTATGGAATTTTTGTCCTATTGCTTACAAAGCTTGTGAATTCAAACCACTACATTTTTAAAAAATGGATGAAATAAACGACGAAAATACTTTCCTGTTAAATGATGAACTGAATTCTGATTCAGATTCGGAACTGTCTTCTAATAATAGGGATTATTCTTCAGATCATTATTTCTGCCCTGATTGTGACGTAGGACTTCGTATTATACCATGCTACAAATTGTACCACACAAAAAAAGACTTTTGAACAATTTGCAAAAGTGTAAACTTCAAATTTTAAAGTAAGTATGAAAAAAATTTTTGTAAGATCTGTTAAACATTCTTCATTGCATGCAGAGTTTTCTTGCAAAAAGCAAACATTAAAGGGGTTTTGTCTTGCAAAAAGCAAACATTAAAGGGGTTTTGTCTCACAAAAAGCCAACATTTAAGGGTTATTGTGTTCCAAAAATTTTAAATAAAAATAATGTAAAAGCATTAAAAGTGAAATTTAATAAAAAAATTCTTTCGTTTTCTTATTCTATTAAGTATGGTGTTTAATTATAGGCAACAAAAAAATATGCCTTTTTTGGCAACATTTCTAGTAAAAAAATTGGCCAGTTAAGGGGTTAAATGCTGATCACGTGATTTCTTTTTCTGGTACTTTAAATTAATTTATTGTCAAGTGCATAACAACAAAATAGATAAAAAAAAAATTTTTTTTTCCGTGCTAATGCAGCAGACGATTGGAAATTTTCCAAAAAAAATATTAAAATACAGTAAAAGATATGTTCCTCAATGTGTACTACATTCTTTAGTATGATCTATTAGATTTAATTTGAATATTTTCTTCTACATTATTTTGTCTCTAAAAATATCCGTTACGATTTTTTTATAAATATATCTTTTCATTTTTTTTTACATCAATTGTATACATTGATTGTTGTATTTATTATAAATATATTTATACATATTTTTGGCATTAATTGCATACATTGACTGTTGTATTTAATTCGAATGTACTCCATAGCGAAGTATGGGTTTTCAGCTAGTCTATGCCTATAATTTTACATACGAATAATGTATTAAATTAAATATTTTTCAACTGTACAAAGTATTTGGATTTTATTTATTACAAATATGAAAATATCTTTAAAATAAATATTTTATTTTGGGTTATTCACTCAAAATTATATTTCTGTATATATTGTCTGTTCTGTAGTACATTAAGAACTTTGAAAAATTTAATTTTTTTTAATTGAAAAAAAATGGAATCATCATAATTTCTTTTGAAAGTTATTGTTCTGCTTTCCTAGTACTTGAATTGAAGGAAAAGAAATATGCTAAAACCTAGGTGATTGTAAGGTTTCATAAGTAGGGATAAATAACAAACTGGAGAAACATAAAGTTAAACTATTAGCTACTGCATTCTTACTCATAGGCGTAGCATGTGTTTCTAACTTTTGGAGGGGCACAATTTGAATTCAGTTAGGGCCCTCCTCAGCACACTGACTGCCAGACGGTTTTTAAAATGTGAAATATTATGATTTTTTAAATTGAATAACAATAAAATTGATGTTTGAGTACTATTTAAAAGTCATACAATGAGAAAAATAAATATAATATAAATAAAATGAGAAAAAAATATAGCATTGAATTTTTGTTATGGATCATATCATTGTTAAAAACTATGTTAAGGCTAGAGGCACAATTGGAATCTTCAGTTTCACCGCTTGAAAAAAGTGGGAAAAAAACAACTTTCTTAAAAGTTTTCTACAATTTTCTGATTTTAACTGAACTTCTATTAATGTTTTAATATATCTCAGGGGTTTCGAAGACTCCGTATGTTCTGTTATTAAGTTCTGATTATGAAATTTTCAAACAAATCCCAGTACGAAGGACCATATCCTGTGCCAGATTTTTTTAGGGTGCTAAATTTGGCAACTGCATTTTAAAGGTATTTTCTTTGTTATGTTTTGCTTATTTAAGTTTTTTAATACAATTCCAGTATTTTGAATACATTGTCTTCCCACAACATTTTCTTAAATATTTCAATTTTGGCATACTTTTCAAAATTGATTGAAAAATTTACAACATTTTGCAAATTATTAAGATGTATCATTGATTTACTCTTTATAAATACTTCACTCAATATTTTTTATACATCAAGATACATGCACTTCTTTATGATAAAATTTACATCTTTCAGAGACAGCCATTTGTTTCAGGAAGTATTCAGCATAAAATTTATGAACCTATATTTTAGCCACATTTTGAGGCAATCAATTTATGAGAAATGTAAAAAAAAGAGGGACGAGAACCATATCCTGCACCACTAGGTGACATGTCTTAGCTGCATACAGTGGCATTTCCCATATGAGAAATTTAGGAAAACATGACACAGTTTTGAACATTAATCAAGAGAAAAATACCAAATTGATTTAGTGCATACATAAACACTAGATTAAAAACCAATTTTGAAGTTTTTCCCTACTCAAAGAAAATTAATTCAAAAATCAATGTTGTTGACTATTGAAACCTTAAATTATATCAGTTTATAACAGCATCAACATAATTTAATACTACATGGTGACAGAACATACACATTTATTATTGAAAGATAATATTCATGCAATGAGAATACAACTAGGGTAAAGTGAGGTGAATGAGAATGCAAAATCATATAGTTCCACTTTGAATTTGAATAAGTTTTTAACAAGTCACTGTATTTGTATGAAAATTTGCATACATACTTTTGGTTATGTTCTACATTTATAGTTTTATTTTTATTTCTTTAAATCGATTCACAATTTTTCCCCTGAAAATATTTCAAGTGTTTTGCTTCTCACTTGCTCCTGCACCTGGGGCAAGTGAGAACACAGGTCCCAATAAATCATAGTTGCTTATAGCAAAATAAGTGGGACAAGGGAAAGAATAGATATTTCATGCAGAACAAAAGGCTATCTTTTTTTTTTATGTTCTTTCGTTGTGGCGGTTATTTGTTCAAGTTAGCAGTGTCAGCAGCGTATGTTAATAGTTCAAAACAGAAAATTCTTCTTTTTCTCTAGCCCATTAGTCAGTTTACTATTTATTTACGTCTTCTATCCTACTTGACTGTTTTTTTTTTCTTTACTTAACTGAATATTGTAACAAATGAAAACTTCTATTAAAAGTTCAAAAACAAAACAAAATCTTTTTCACTAGCTTACTACTTAAATTTTATGTTTATTTACATGATCTATACTACTTGAAGTTTTTTTTCCCTTTGCCTAGGCCCTACTGAATATTGTAGGACCAAAACGACACAGGAAAAATTAGTTCACTGCACCTTCCAGGAACATTAATAAGTCATCATCTGATACATTCGAACAATCATCGAAAACAGACAACACAAAACTAGTTGATCTTCTTTCATATATATATATATATATATATTTTTTTTTTTCTGGTAACTTTCACCGTTCTCGCATGCCCCAACACAACATTTTTATGGGGCAAGTGAAAACCATGCAGTACTGAGGTAATATTGCAAAAAAAAATGTGGTTTTTATATATTTTATCTATATTCTTCATTTCTTAATGAATAAAGGGGTATTTTCAAAATAACTCTATGTGTTGCGGTTGATTAGTTATGAATTTTTTCTTACTAGTACTTAAACTTGGGTACCTTAGTTAAAATGCAAGGGTTTGGAAAGGTATAAAATGTTTCCATTTTACAATTTTTTTTCTGTAAATAAAAAAAAAGCATAACAGTAAAACTAGGTTTTTAAGCCCGCGTTCTCACTTACCCTGCGTGATCCCCACTTCTCCCTGATTAATGTAAAAAAAAAGTTCTGCATTATTAAAAAAAAAAAACCTCCATACTGATGCTATTAATTCGCTTATAATTGTAGCCAACGTGAGAGAGATTTAATCTTTTGAAATTGCATTCTCCACTCGGAGACGATTACTCTCATTGTATACTGTCGTTTAGTGAAGGGCAGGAAAGAAATTGTATTCAAAACATATGACGTCATTGATTTGGAGCTATTCCGCAGCAAATCTTGCATTGATCTCTATGTTAACCGGAAGATGATAATCATTTACTCTCATTTCTAAATATTATGCTAACTTAAAAATTAATATGGCATAAATAAATTTCTATTAATCTTTAAAAATCATTACTAACAGATTATTGTATTTATTCCATCGGAAAAATATTTATTGTTTTTCTTTACTCAGCGAATGGTTTGAGATTAGCAGGATCGCGTCAATTCGGGATTGAGCATTGTGGGAACCAGCCAAGATGGCGTCGCCCATACTGAAGTGGAAGCGGGTGACAAGTACAACAGGACAAGCTCCAAGACCTCGACATGGACATCGAGCTGTTGCTATTAAAGATCTTATGATTGTCTTTGGCGGGGGTAATGAAGGAATCGTTGATGAACTTCATGTATATAACACAAGTAAGAAATATTTACTATTTGCGCTTGCCGCTGAATGTTTGACTGTTTGAATAAACTTCATATTTATATTAGTCGTGAATTAACTTACTTCTGTTGCAACATTTTATACAGAAAATCACATATTCATTTGTATTTTATGTATTTGTAAATGTTTTATTAGGATAAAACTTAAAATTTAAATTTTTCAATGTTGTGTTATTCCAAGATGGCGGCGCCCGTGTGTGCGTCGTGACAAATAATAACAAACACAAAATTTTGGAATTTATGCCTTTTTTTGCATTATTAAAGATTAACACAGCGATGTTAGATAACGTACATTAGTGAGGAAGGTCTAACATAGTTCTGTGAACTTTATTATGGACTCGCGGAGTGTATGCATAAATGTTCGTTTATGGATTGTCATTTACTGCCTCAGTTGGCCGCCATAATCTCAAAGCAGGTCTTCTATGTAAGGTGGCGTGCCAAATTCGCGGGCAATAATGATTTATTAAATTGTAATCCAATAATGTTTTAAGAGGTTAGAAATATTTTCTGCAACTGCTAAGCTTAAATTCTTACTAGTTCTTATAAAGATTCTAAAACTTTTCACATTACTATATGTGTTTGTAAATTTGTCCCAAATTTACATTAAATATTTCAGTTAGTTCTTCCAAAGTGGTATATTTGTAAATTATATTTCTCATTAGAATTATTTATAGCCCTTGAGTATGTGTTTAAGAGACAATTTAGAGCTCTCTTAGCTTGCAATTTTATTTTGCTTACTGTGGTTTAAGGGCCAATTATGAAAAAATTTTTAGAGTACTAGACACTATGATTTTTTAAAAGCCTCTTGTATTTAAAATGTCTGCCTCCTCTAAGTTTGAATTTTGTTTTTTAGTTATATGTGTGATTAAATTAAATGGTCTGGAGTGGTTAAAAAAATTGTTAAAGTAAAAATCTCGTGTTGTAAGCATATTAAGTCTGATTAAAATATCTGATACAGATGTGGTATTAAAATCATGTCAGCAAAAGCCTAAATTATCTAAAATGCAGCATTAAAGTTAATTATAAATTGAGATAAACACCGAATCAGTTGCTAAAGCTATAAAAACTATAGCTGTAAAAAAAGTCAATTTAAAAGATATTGTAAAGTAGTTGATTTCACTTCATCAGACTTCTGGGAAATTTCTAATATGTGATATTTTAATGAGACAATGTATCTGTGAGTAGATACCAATATCATATATAAGAGGTTCTATTCAAGCCACACAATAGCTGAATGGCTAGGGTGTTGGCATTTGGTATCAGAGTCTGTGATCGAGTCTCGGTATTGGAATGGATGCTTGTATCCATTCAGAATTAGCTTTAAGCAGTTGGTTCTTGTCTAATTAGCTCTTGTGTAATATAAAATGACCATAGGGCCCAAACAAAACAAAACCAAATCTAAAAAATTAAAGTCTGTTTTAACAGTAATGCCTGAGGAGCATCTAGTATTTTCTGTGTTCTGGTCAGATAGCTTTAGTATGTTATTAAATTTCATTTTTAAAAAGCATTTTCTTAGTAGTTATCTTTAAATATTTCAATAAATTACTGTTTCAAGTTAGTTTTCATCAAGTATTTTCAAAGCTCGAAAAAAATATATGTACAGTTGAATCTGGTTAATCGGACCAACTCCTAAAGAACCTAAACAAATCCTATTGCATAAGCCTAATAGGGCATGTTGGTATAATGGGACCAGCTGGTTGTTAGGACCAAAATGATTGCATCCTGATATGGTCCAATTAACTGGAATCGAGTGTATATACATAGAGAATCTGTCAATTTTTCTTTTTATTTGTTTTATTTATCTTTTTTAATAAATTTTATTGTGCTATAATTATTTCTAAGGTTTTCGAAAATACCTTTAGAAACTACATTTTTGCCTGTGCTCATTAACAAAATTACTTTTGTATTTCTCTAAGAAATATACTAAAATGTTCATGAAATATTGAACAAACATAAGAAAAATCAATAAAAATAAGTTCCTTAAAAGGTTTTGTAATAAAATTTATTTTAAAAGATATTAAAATATTTTTATGGGGGGGGTTTAAAAAGTTTCGTATAAATTTTTAAAAAACCACAAATTTGGTATTTTTTTATTTATATATATATATATATATATATATATATATATATATATATTATTACTTAACTTATATATATACATATAATTACTTAAGGCCACCCTAGTAGCTTAGTTTGCATATTTATTGACTACATATACCCCCTATTCATAGGAGAACACGTATAGAAGAAAGAGTTTAATGGGGGTAAGATGGGCCCGTAAGTACATAGAAATGGGCAACTGCGGTAGCTCTTTAAAAATCCTAAAATGTTTATAAACATTGGTTTTTTTGTTTGTCTGTCTGTTTTTAAATGTCATAACATGCTTATTTGGAGACATTTACCCATACATACACAATGAAATTGTTGGCTTTTTTCATAGGAGTACAATTAAAGTGAACCTACATATATAAGTGGGTGCTACCGCAGTTTAGACTGAGCACTCTTAGTTTCAACATCTGGGGAATTGTACTCTCCTCTCACTCATACAAATCACATATAGGGTCTCTCCGGTATATGGATTTAATGTGTCCATACCCAGCATAAATATGTGAATCTTCAGTAATAGTTGTCAGTACTTAAACTGAGTTCTCTCAGCCCCGAATCTCAACTTGCTAATTACTAGGATGCATGAGGCACCAAACCGAAAGTACTTGAAAGGTTGTCTTAAATGCAATTGTTCTGCTACAAAAAATTTACCTTGTAAATGCTGCTTTGTTTCTGCTACAGATGGCAAAATTAAGATTCTTAATATAAAAAGTTAAATCTGTTTAACCTTTAAACTTATGAGTATACACTCACATTTTGTATTTTCATATGTAATTATAAGAAAGAAAAAAAGTTAGTATCTATATACCCTTCCCTACTGATGAATTCGCGAAGACTTTTGATATTGAATATCTTGATACCTGAAGTAGTTTTTTATAAGAGGTTGATATCTGCTGTTTGCATAAGCTTAGTATAAATATAAAAGTAGGGAAATCTTAGTTTAAAAAAGGAAGTGTTCTGCAGTAATATGAGATAGAGAAAAAAATCAATAGCATCATTGCAACATTTTAAATTTGGATGGTTAGTTCAGTTGAAAAATGTAAAACTTCTTACATTAACAATTCTATGTATTAAAATAAACGTGAAACTGTAAACTTCAACATTTAAAACATTTATTCTCGGAAACATCTATCTGTTAAAACTTTGACTTCAAACCTTTACCAAAAAAGGGGTCATTCCGATTGGAGGGCACTGATGGCGACTTGTTTCAATCAATAGCTATTTGCTCGATATACTTGAACCCTCAGAATCAATCTGAAGCAGCTTGCATGCCGAGTATACCTCATTAAACTCTGATGAACATTCATCAACTTGATCTACCTTTAATGGAGGAAGCCACCAAGCGTCACCTTCTCACTTAAGAAAAATGGCAGACTGCCCCCTCACGCTAGATCAGTAAAGCTTTTAAACAGTTAGTGTTGCCTAGTGTTACCACCCACAACCACCAATCATAACTAAAAATTTACATAAAACACTTTAACATATAAAAACAGAAAGAAAAGAAGTATTCAAAATGTCTTCATCTCTGAACATTATTTAAAAAACAATCTAAAAGTTCGAACCAAAGTCTTAATGTAAGGAGTCTCCGAAACTCCCTAAAAGTAGGGATATCTGTTAGTCATCACTAAGTGTACTAGGCAAAATCTTCATGTTTGATAATTAGACTCCCTTCAACTTTAGATGAATTTTCAATATTACAAATTAATGAAGAGAAATTTAAAATACTATGGTTTGCCGCATGGTTGATATAAGTCAATAAAAATTCCAAATATTCAGTTTGTTTTTTAGGGCCCTTAACCTCTTAGGTGATTTGCCCAAACTCAGCTTAGTTAAACATTCTGAAAAATTAAGCAAAAATATATATCTTCAATATATTCATGTCTATTTATTTTTACCCAAATGTTATAATTTAATTGGCAAAAATGAAATGTTACAATGGCTTTGAACAAAAATATCCGTTGATACCGCACAAACTTGTTCTAACATAATTCAGGAATGGAACGTCGTAGCGGGATGAAAATAGTCACATTCATCTTGATTATCCAAGAACATTAAACCGTGTAAACTTCATCAAGGTAGTAGGGATGCGACATTGATGTCAATGTTTTCAAAACATCAATGTTTTGATAAAAAAAATCGATGTTTTAAACATCGATTTATTGAAGCCGATGTTTTACGTTGTCTCAATGTTTTTTTTTTTTTTAATGGAAAAGTACCGTTATTAAAAAAATTTGCCACGTAGCATAATTTTCACACTCAGTAAATGTAAGTCTGAATTCTGAAATGGACGAATACAAAAGGGGGAATGATTCCTTAGCAAACAGACCACTGATTGTTAATTTGGAAATTAACGACCAATGAACCAATCAGAGCGCTTGGAATGTTCCTGACACTCCAGAACCTTCCATGGGGTTTTATTTTACAAATAGTATATACACGAGTGCATCCATTTAAGTTTTTGTTTTGTTCTGGTTTTATATAAATTGACGTTAATATTATTAGTAAGATGCATCCCAAAAGTACCGTTTGGAAATATTTTTACAAAACCACTGACAAATTAGCGAAATGCAATATTTGCCTTAAGTCTCTCAAAACTTCTGGCAATACCACGAATTTATCTGGACATTTGAAGGCAAAACATGGCGGTATTTCCAACGAGAATTTTGAGTCATCAATGTAGCCCAAAGCAACCAAGTTTTTGTCATTTGTGCCTGCCCAATCATAGAGTAAAATTAAATCAGCCCCTCCCCCCTCGACTAACCGAAGTAACATTAATGTTAGAGGTTACTAAACCAGTTTTAAAAAATGGATGTTCTAAAACATCGATGTTTAAAAACATCGATGGTTTTTGGGCGATGTTTTATTAGCATCGATGTTTTAATATTGAATATCGATGTTTAAAAACATCGATGGTTTTGGGGCGATGTTTTAATATTGAATATCGATGTTTCAAAACATCGATGTCGCATCACTACAAGGTAGGGCTCACGGTTCTTGAGTTTTTGTGACACATATACAGACACAACCCATTTCCTGTTTCTGTTTTATATATAAGATTTGGCCGATCAATCTGTGTGTGTATTAACTGTTTATATACCTCATGAGCAAAATTAATAAATGCTATGATTTATAAATTTTTAGTACATATCTATAGTCTTTTCGATAAAATTTTGCATCAATGATGTTAAAAGTTTAGCTGGTCTGTTTTAATTGAAAATCTTCTCAAAAAATTTTAACATTAATTTTTTATTTTTTAGCAAGCAATCAATGGTTTGTACCTCCTGTCAAAGGAGATATACCCCCTGGATGTGCTGCTTATGGCTTTGTTTGCGAAGGCACCCGTCTGCTTGTCTTTGGTGGAATGGTGGAATACGGGAAGTACTCAAATGAACTCTACGAACTTCAGGCAAGTAAATGGGAGTGGAAAAGGTTAAAACCAAGATGCCCTAAGAACCAGCCTCCACCTTGCCCAAGACTTGGTCATAGTTTCACGTTAATAGGAAATAAAGTATACCTCTTTGGAGGTCTTGCAAATGACAGCGATGATCCAAAAAATAATATTCCAAGGTAATTATATGAATTTAAAGTATTTTGAAACAGTTTTATTTAGTTAGTTGAAGCATTATATATTTATGTATTTGTGTGTATTACTTACACACACACACACACATTATTTATATATATATATATATATATATATACATACACACACACACACACTTACACACTCAATTCTCTTTTTGCACAAGGTATAACATTCAGAGACTACAATGTAAAAAAAAATACAGTAAACATACAAAAATTGGAGGTATGTTCCATCCAAATATACTTTAAAAAATGTTAAGTTTTATATAAAATTTGGATTTGATTGTCTGAACTTGAATAAATATATAAGAGCAAATCCACGAATTTTATTTTAATTATGTTTATATGGGTTGTTTTTTAAATTGAAAAAGTGCATCAGTCACAAGTGGTTAAAAAGGAATTGAATTTGTTTTTTATTTACACATATATATATATATAGTAACCACCGCTTATAGTGATCAGTGGTTATAAGAATCAACCGTTTATAAGAATCAATATCGCGAAAACAAAAACAAATGCATTATTTCCATGTTAAAATTTTCGTTTTAAAGAATCAATCCACCGGTTATAAGAATCAGTTTACACTCTTCGTTTTCCTTTCATTTTTAAAAAAAAACCACTTAAACCCTAAAAAGGCACGAAGTTCTCTTTTTTTTTTAAAGAAAAATTGATAAGATGAGATGGAATATAGTCTTAAAATTCATTCCTTTCTTTGTTAGACATAAAGTAATAGTTTCCCCTTAAACAATTTAGCACAACACTGTCCTATTAGCTTGATCCAGGGGCATCTTTACCCGTCCATGTCCGATTTCACTTTTCTGCACTGACAAACAAAAATGGGGGCCCTTTTTTCTCCCACATTCTGGTTGCGGCTTCCTGGATCCTGAAACACATAAATCTTCGGTGAAGTGTCTACTATCACTTCGCCGATAGTAGACACAAACAAAACATGAAAACAAAAACAAATGCATTATTTCCATGTTAAAATTTTCGTTTTAAGAATCAGTTTACGCAAACGTGACATTAGTAGATTCAGCACGTTATCAAACCGTGAAACGTAAGGTAGAAGGTGAATCTTCGTCTGCGTCTATTAGTATTGAAAGAGTATTGAAACAGCCTCCTGAAAACTTCATTACGTCTAACTACCATAGAAAACTTTTTCTTGCTCCCTTCCTGTAGTTGAAATGTTAAAACTGTTAAGCTGGTATGTTGTAACAAATATTGGATTTTTTTCTTCTCTTACTATAATCATGTGTATCTACTTAATGGTCTAGAAATGAAGTTGTATTTTTAAAATTATAAAAAATAATTTTAATAAAAGATAATTAACGTAAATTAAAGAGTATTTTATGGTAAATTATCTAATTTATTTATATATATATATATATATATATATATATATATATATATATATATATATATATATATATATATATAGGTGTGTATGCCTGTCCAAAAACCTAAATTTCGGCTATAAGAATCAACCACTTATAAGAATCAAAAACAGTAATAACAAACGTGATTCTTATAAGCGTAAATCACTGTGTGTATATATATATATATATATATATAACATAATATATACAGTAACCACCGCTTATAGTGATCAGTGGTTATAAGAATCAATATCGCGAAAACAAAAACAAATGCATTATTTCCATGTTAAAATTTTCGTTTTAAAGAATCAATCCACCGGTTTTAAGAATCAGTTTACACTCTTCGCCTTCCTTACATTTTTCCAAGAAAGCCACTTAAAACCTCAAAAGGCTCGAAGTTTTTTTTTTTTTAAAGAAAGAAAGATTGATGAGATGGGATGGAATATAGTCGTAAAATTCATCCCTTTCTTTGTTAGACATAACATAATAGTTTCCCCTTAAATGCTTTAGCCCAACACTGTCCTATTAGCTTGTCCCAGGGGCATCTTTACCCGTCCGGATCCAGTTTCACTTTTCTCCACTGACAAACAGAAATAGGGACTCTTTTTCCCACATCCTGGTTGCGGCTTCCTGGACCCTGAAACACATAAATCTTCGGCAAAGTGTCCACTATCACTTAGGCAAATGTGACATTAGTAGATTCAGCACGTTATCAAACCGTGAAACGTAAGCTAGAAGGTGAATCTTCATCTGAGACTATTAGTATTGAAAGAGGTATAAACAGCCTCCTGAAAACTTCATTACGTCAAACTACCATAGAAAATTTTTTCTTTCTCCCTTCCTGTAGTTGAAATGTTAAAATTGTTAAGCAGGTATGTTGTAACAAATATTGCATTTTTTTCTTCTCTTACTATAATCATGTGTATCTACTTATAGGTCTAGAAATTAAGTTGTATTTTTAAAATTATAAAAAATAATTTTAATAAAGGATAATTAACGTAAATTAAAGAGTATTTTATGGTAAATTATCTAATATATGTATATATAGGTGTGTGTGTGTGTGTACCTGCCTATCCAATAACCTAAATTTCAGCTATAAGAATCAACCGCTTATAAGAATCAAAAACAGTAATAACAAACGTGATTCTTATAAGTGGAAATCACTGTATATATATATATATATATATATATATATAACAATATATATATATATATATATATATATAACAATATATATAAATATATATATATATATATATATAACAATATATATATATATATATATATATATATATATATATATATATATATATATATATATAACATAATCATTCAGTTATTCAATGTGACTACTGGACAATAAATGTGCCAGTTAACTGTTTTTGTTTTTTCGATGGCGAAAAATCTCACTCGTTACTGGAAATAATTAATGGTGATATATCTACAAGTGTATCTTGAATAAAATTAACTTCTTTTGTTTTACTGGTTTTGAATACGAATTTGGTTATCTGACGCTGTGATTTTGTTTTTTGTTAGTTCTGTAAACGTTTCTTCATAACATGCCATAATAATTTTTATATCATGTTGGAACTGTACATCTCGTTCAACATTGTCATCATTCGTAAGATGATTTCCACGATTATTGGCTAGTTAGCCTTCTATAATTGTACTTGCAGGTAGTGGAACCACTCCATCATCACTACTACAAACTAACGTGAAATCATCTAGACTGCTCAAAACAATTAGGGGAGCACATGGGTTTAACGAAATTATGCAAAAACTGACACCGATAAGTAACGTAAAATAAATCATCCATAATTTAAAGCCTAGCAGGAAACACAAGAAAACTTCATATGCAAATTAAAGTTCATGACGTCAAAAACCAGAAAAAGAACATAAGGGCTGAAATCGGGATGTTGCAGAAACGTCTGTTTCACTGCCTTAATTGTGAAATTTGATTGCTCAGTTATTCTTTTTGAGAAAAGGTGACTTGAAAATGTCTCAACAACGTGATTTACCGGAATCCATGGCATGGCGTATTATAGGCAGACTTGAATCCAGGCAAACACAACGTAGTGTCGCGGACGCTGTTGGAGTCACCAGAAGTGACGTTACAAGGCTGTGGAATCGATTCCAAGAAACGGGGAATGTTAGACGTTGACCAGGGCAAGGTCGGCCACTCGCCACTACAGCAACTGATGACCGGTATATACTGTTAACAGCTCATCGAAACAGATCAGACAATGCTACTCAGCTGTTAAGACAGTTGCTCTTGGCAACAGGACGAAGGGTGTCCAGCTAAACAATACGTAATAGGCTTCATCAGGGAGGTGTCTATGCACGTATGCCAATGGTCTGCATTCCATTGACCTCACGCCACCGTGCGGCCCGAAGAAGATGAGCTGCTGAACATCGAGATTGGGAGCAACATGATTGGAACCAAGTGCTGTTTACAGACGAGTCCTGATTCAGTCTGGAGTGTGACACCCAACGTGTTTTGGTATGGAGGGAAAGGGGCACTCGAAATAACCCCACATTCATTCGTGAAAGGTCACAATACAGACGAGCTGGGTTTATGGTATGAGGTGGAATCAGTATAGGTGGACGTGCAGACCTGCATATCATTCGGAATGGTACTTTGACGGCCCGAAGGTATGCAGACGAGATATTGAGACCTCATGTCATACCTTACGATGCAGCCATTGGAGATTATTTGTTTTCCAGCATGATAATGCCAGACCGCATACAGCTCGTCTTGTGGAGGACATGCTTGAAGCTGAAACAATACAGCGTATGGAATGGCCAGTGTGCTCTCCTGACCTGAATTCAATCGAGCATGTTTGGAACATGCTCGGACGACGCATTGCTGCGAGACCAAGGCCTCCTTTTACTCTCCGAGACTTGGAGATTGCACTTCTTGAGGAGTGGAACAGTATTCCCCAAAGTCTTATCGATAACATCATCGCATCCATGAAAAACAGGTGTGCAGCAGTCTTAGCTGTTCGAGGTGACCACACGCCATATTAAAAATCTTGCATCATTTCTAAACAATACTTCTTTTTATCGTTTACATGTAACCAAATTGTTGCCCTAAATCATCTTTTCATGTTTTTTCCATATTTTTAAAGAATTAAAGCTTAATTGCAAATTTTTTTGCGTCTTTTTTTCTGTATTGCGCATTGATATGCGTGTACTATCCATTTTATGCCAATACGTGGCTGTCTCGCACGGTTTTCTTAACTTCTTTGCTTGCTCCCCTAATTTTTTTTAGCAGTGTACATTCTCTGAAATGCTCTGTAGAATTTGTTTTTCATTAAGAACTTCATCAATAGTTCTTAATGAAATGTCTCTGTTATATCATTAATTGATAGTTCTTCAAAGCCCTCCCTGCCAATCTTTTGCAACAAAGTGATGATATCAGAATATAATTTGTATTTATATTAAATACAAAAATTTTTGGCTTTTCACATTCTGGCCAAAGTGATCTCCAGCATGTATTTAGGGCAGCAAGTTCTTACCTTTATGCTACTACGCCTCCCTAAGAAAGTAAAAAATAAATAAAAATTCTGCACCTCCTTTATCTTTTAATAGATATATTAATATAGACACATTTTAAATAATAACTTTATTACAAGAAAATACTGAAAACTACAATTACCAGAATAATAGTAAGATTTTGCTATAACAATATGAACATTCATATTTTTTTTATATTAAATTACCAATTAAACTACATGTAACACATCAAAATTTAATGCGAGGGTTGTTGTTGTTTATTGGCACAAAGTTTATCAAATCTTGGAGGCAATGTGGAGAGTGCCGCTGTCTTCTTGAAATTATTTTCCTTCTATTCTCCTTTTGGAAAGTATGGTACTGCCTTTGATGGTGAAGGGGAGGCGATTTGCATTGCACTTAAACAGCTAACTTGACACCTCTGTAAATTTTAAAATGTAATATTACTGTCAGATTCACAGGCTGCCATTCAGTCTATCAGTTCTATCCAGGCTCCACTATCAAATGAGTTCTCAATGCTGCTGATTTTGAGGTCTCGGCAAAAACATGTTTTACAGTGGATCCTTGGCCATTACAATTTACATGTTAACAATCAGGCAGATTTTTTAGCCAAAAAGGGGGCTATGCTGATACACTGTACGAAACAAGAAATCTTTCCACACTCCTAAACTGTTTATAAGGCAATTTATGCAGTTTGAATACCAGGATGAAATCTTATGTAAAATGGGAACCAAAAATGGAAATAATTGCCTTTTAGATGTACCTGATAAACTAAGACGGGAGGCAGCAGCTGCTTTTCGCCTATTTACCAGACATGACTGCCTTGCTGCCCAACTGTGTCGTATTGGCATACTTACTGAAGCTGCCTGTCCCTGTGTTATAAAAACGACCCTATGGACTAACATCACTTGCGTGTCTGTGGAGCTCTCCATTGAGATACTGATGTTTCTAGATTCTGGGAGGTAAAAAGACTCTTGGGGCAATAACCTTTTTTTATCTCTTGAACTTTTTGATGTTATCGTTGCTGCTGTTTCTTTTCTTTTTTTTTTTTTTTTTTTTTCCCCATATTTACTACTTGTTTGTATATTATGTTCATGTGTCCCAGCCATTGAAAATAATTTTTTTTTTTAAATGTGGAGAGTGCGACTTGTAACTCTTTTCCGAATATTAACCTGGTTTAATATTTGGTTTTCATTATAGCCAGTGCCGAAAAGCCCGTTTTGTATAAATAAGAAGTTACAAACGGTAGAAGCACTTGCATTGCTTTGCAATACGAAGATTCATTCTCTCCACTAATATTCATCCAAAATTAAATTATGGTTTCATCTTGAAACTTTTGTTTCAGTGAGCTACCACTTGACAATTCTATCAATTTTTCTCTTTCAATGGTTGTCAACTCAAATTAGGCTTCTTCATTGTCGATAAATGGATTCTGTATCCACAAAACCTTTGAGAAATCAAGGTCTTTGAAATAATTTGAAAATTGCAGCACTAATCCAAATATTCAATAAAGAGATTTCTGCTTGCTTCAATATTGACTGTGGCCCAGAACTCTTTTAAAAGTGAAAACGTATCAAACTCATTCTTTTGTAATTTTGATTTCCATAACTTCACCTTTTTAATGAAAGCTTTTACTTTGTCTTTTTGAACAAGGGGATGCATTTGTGATCCCCTCATTGATTTATTTAACAGCTCAATTTTCCAAAAATGTCAACCAAATATGCAAGTTTAAGAATAAAATTATCATTCGTCCACAAATGTGCCTCTTCATTGTGGTTTTCTTTAAGAAAGCTTCTCTATTTCTTCTTTGAGCTCAAACACCCTTTGAATCACTTTTTCACAAGATAGCCAGTGAACTTCACTATAATACAGAAGTGAGGTATAATTAGCTTCCATATCAACACACAGCTTTGCAAACGGACGAGATCTCAAAGGACTGTTGCTGGATGATGGCCGAATGGCTAGGGTGCTGGTATTCGGTACCGGAGTCTGTGGGTTCAAATCCCACTCTTGGCGTGGACGTTTGTACCCGTTCGGAATCTGCTTTAAGTATTAGGTCCCGGTCTAATTAGCACTTGTCTAGTAAATGTTGATCATATAGCTCCAAACCAAACCAAACCTCAAAGGACTGTTAATGTAGTTTATAATTTTTATAACATTCCGAAAAATGTTCAGTTCTTTGCTCATATTTTTTTACGCTAAAGCTGCGCCGTGAAGCATACAGTATGTCCAGATAGCATGTGGTGCTTTCTTTTTGACCAATGCTTGAAGACCTGCTTTGTGTCCGGACAATGAGTGAGCTCTGTCGGTACATAGTCCAATTCAATTATTCCACATTGTCATTTTCTTTTTTTAAAAAAACCTGTATTATATTAAACATGTCAATGGATGTGGTTTTCCAGGAATGGGTTTTTAAAATAATATATCTTCTAATATATTATTTTCTGCAACATATCAAACGTATTCAATTAAATGGGCATCTTTAGCTATATAAGTTGCCTCATCTACTTGAATGGAGAATTTCAAAGTATTTGGCCGAGAAACTAATTGATCTCAAATATCTTCAGATATATCATTGATTCTCCCTCCAACTGTATTATCAGCAAGCAGAATTTGTTGCAACTGTTTTGCATACGTTTCGCCGGACATTATTCAAACCATGTCAATAGCTTTTGGTAAAATTCGGATTTCTCCTATAGTACATGGTTACATTTCACAATTTGGTAAGAGACATGGTATGAAGCCAATAATGCGTTTGGTGTAACTTAAAGTATTTTTTTAAACATTTGCTTCTGAATATTTATCTTGTCCAATTTTCTTTGAAAAATTCTATGGACTTTCTAACGTATTCAGAATAAATTTCATGGTGCCGTTTTAATTTGACTGGCATCATACTATCTGAAGCCAAAACTTTCGAAAACAGCAAACACATTGGTTTTTTCCAAGCTATCTATAATAACACTTGTGAATCCTAATGATAAAGGCGATGAACAGTATTGTCTTTTCTTGAGAGCTTTACCTCCTCCTTTTTTGCTTTTATTCCCACTTGTATTAGCATCAGGATCTTCATTATTGTCGACTTTTCTCTTGTAACCACTCAAAAATTTATCCATTGGTCTAAAAAATATTTTATTAGTATAATTTAAAATAGATAATTATTAAATATAATTATAAAAATATACTTAAGATTATTTTTAGAAAGAAATCCCGATTTAAAAACTATATCACACCCTGCCAATACGCTTTAGTTGATTTTAGCTACGAGTGACATTTAAATTTGAGGTTATTGTTTCATGCAACTAGCGGTCAATTTTTACATTAAAGACACAGAGCATTTGCAAAGGTACCATTTTTAAAATCTTCCTCTCCAGATAATGTTTTAATAAGAAATAAAGGAATGTATAAAAATGTAAGAAAAATAAACATTACTTCACTGAATTTGTAAGGTTACATTACGATAGGAAGTTTATTTATAGATATTATGGTATGAACATTAATTTTTTATTAAAGTTTTGATGTCACTCCTGACAATAGTCTGCCCCTCCCAGGTTGGAAACTGCAGATTTAGGGTGAATGGCTTTAATTTTGATGCAGCCAGGGCATCATAATTAACATAATTCATTATAGTAATTTTTTTCCATCCTTGAATGATTGAAAGTGTACCATCTTTCATAATATATTGAAATGTTCGCTGGATATAATATAATATGATTTGAATGTTGAAATTATACCTTGATCAAGCAGTTGAATCAAGAATTATGTATTAGATTGCAAGAACATAACTTTTTCTCCCGGGAATTCCAAATCTTGATGACCAGGTGCATTATCTATAAGTAAAAGGACCTTAATTTTCTATATATCTTACTTCTGGAGCGAAACAGTTGTTAAACCAGTCAGTAAATATTTCTGCTGTCATTCATTTTTTATAAACTTTCCAATGAACTGGTAATTTATTTGAGAAATACTTGTAGTGTTCAGAGGTAGATACACAATTTTATGTTAACATGTAAATGACATATGTGAAGTGGATGTCCTGGTGCATTATCCAGTAATAAAAGTATTTTAAAGGGAATGTCGTGCACTTTACAGTATTTTTCTTCACCAACAGAAACATTCGCAAACCAGTCTTCAAACATTAATTGCGTCATTCAAGCTTTTTTGTTGCAGTGTTTAATAACAGGTAACTTATTTACATCTATTTCTTTAAATGCTCGCGGATTTTGTGATCGGTGTATCATGAAAGGTTTCATTTTAAAGCCAGCAATATTTCCGTCCAATAAAAGTGACTTAATCTATTAATGCCTTGAAACCTGGCATAGAAATGTAGGTACATTCATTCATCTTATTCCATTATAGCCCGGTTTTGACTACATTAAAAATCTGTTCCTTTAGATACTTTACATCTTCAAACAGTTCATCAAATTTGGTTATAAAATCTTCTGAAGCTTTATAATCAGTACTTGCAGCCTCTCCACTTATTTTGACATTAAGGAAATTCATTCTTTTCTTAAATCTTTGGAACCATTCATGGCTGACAGTAAAAGTCTGGTCATAATCTCATACGTGCCAAGTGTTCCGTAAAAAACATATTCGTTCCATTTTTTAAGCTTTGTTACGAAAATATGTTTTCAAGCTAAAATGTCCCTTATTTTTACTTCAGCAGCACCATCGCTTTTTCCACCCTATATCGCGTTTTCGAGATTCCTCTCCTAGCAGCTTACACTATACAAGAACTTCCTGGACAGCAAGCAGCTTCTACAACATGAGAAAGAAGGAGAAAGTCAACATCATGTGCTTTACCTAAACTAATAAAAAAAGTAAAATCAACCTCATTTGCTTCACCAATACCAGTAAAAAATTTAAATTAATGTCAAGTGCTTCACCCAACTCTGTAAAACAGTTAAAAACCAACCTCATGTGCTTCTCAAAACTCAGCGTAAAAAAAGTAAAATCACTTGCAGGGTTACCATCATCTACCAATAATAAATGCATATTGCAGCGGGAAGAAAGAAATTTTCTTACATTAAGGTTGATCATGCTTTCGTATTTTTTGTGAAAAATGTGATGTTTCAAAGTGAAGAGCCGAAAATTCGCAAGATGAGAAGAGAGTTATCGATTTTATTTTTAATTGTTGGTGAGATTTGGGGAAATATCTGTCATAACTAGCTCTAAATGTGTATTTAATGTGAAATTTGATGTATTTAAAAATCAGAAGGATGATAAAGATTTAGTTATAGGATCCAAAACATCAGAATTTGTCAAAAAATTGTCTGAAAGCGAACTTTTACAATTCTATTCTTGTGTTAGAAAATATTATACAACATCTTGTTGCTCTTGTTTTTTTTTTTTTTCCCCCGATTCTGTCAGCGCTGTGTTCCTTATTTTTTTCTTAAGAGGTTGGCAGCTATGTAATCTTCCCTTTTCTGTAGTTACAACTGTTTGAAAAGACTGTGTGCTTTTGTATGAATGTTCATTAGATACAGTAAAGGAATTCTTTTTTTAATTAAATCCTCCATCCAAATCACCAGCAGTTTTCCCATTTCCTGGATGGGTCTTTGCCATTTTGCTATTATAATTGTTGATTGCCGACTGCTTCACTACTTCCAAAATTAACACTTCTTTAAGAAGATCCACAATTCTATGATTCTCCAATATTTTTTTAAATATTGGTCTAATATTTATTAAATATTGGAGATCGTGGAATGAGGCAATCTTAACTCTGCTATATCCTTCACTTTATTATTTTAAGTTTCATTTCTAAGTTATTACATTTCGATTTTTCTTTTCTTGGCACTTTCGCGATTTCCAGCTGTACTGTGAGCAAAATTATGTTTGTACTTCACAGATAAAAATTGAACCACTACATATTTGACAATACAAAGTAGTTAGTAATATTTTAATGTAATAATAATGAGAAGCTATGATTGCACACTTTGTTTTGTTAATTCTCGAATGAAGGTTTATTTGATTTATTGTGTGGATATCGAAACTATTATATCATACATTTTTATTATTGTCATAAATTTTTCAGTATTACAGAATATTGCATCAAATTTTTTAATAATTATGTAATATATATATAGGTATATACTGTACATTCAAGGAACAGTATTTTTGAGAAGAAAACAAAATTAAAATAAGTAAAAAAATTATTTGGGTCATAAGTTGAGGAATACCTGTATTTTCAAAAAAAAAAAAAAATTTAATACGTGCATATTTAATATTTGTAATTTTGTCAAGTTAGGCAAAATTATTTTAAATAAAGGTAAGTATTTAATTTGAGAGTATCAGAATGAGAAAAAAAAAATATGGTACCTAATTTTTTTTTCTGTAAAGAGAGTCTGAACTGTCAAAAATAAATGATAGGCAATTATAAAAAAACTGCTGAAGGTTTGGGGATAATTTATTAGGGCAAGGTGCAGTGTTCTTCAAGAAGGGCTTGACAAGAATTCTTAACTTCAAAGCTTGTAAAATTAACTATAAAAATATATACTCATATTTTAAATGCATTGAGATTAAACATTGTAAAGAGTTTTAGATTTATTTTATTTACTAAACAGTTATTAGTCTAATAAGTTAGTTGCATAAGTCAAAAGAGCATTACTTTATCAAAGCTTTTAATAACTTATATACTTTCAGTTGTGCTTATTTAAAAACATAACTTTTACTATCAAATGTGATTTCTTTTCCCAGATATCTGAATGATCTTTATACGTTAGAGTTGCGCTCATATTCAAATGCTATGATGTGGGATATTCCTCAGTACTGTGGTCAGCCACCTCCTCCAAGAGAATCTCATACTGCTGTTGCTTATACTGGAATAAATGATAAACATGCCCGGCTGATCATCTATGGAGGAATGAGTGGTTGCAGGCTTGGTGACTTATGGCAACTAGACATCGGTAAAATTTTTAATATTCAGTTTTTATCTCATATTATTTGAAGTTATAATTTTTTTGTTTTCAATACTTGATTTTTGTATTTTTGAAAATTTTGAATAATGATGAAATTAGGGTGAAGTTCCCGAAAGATGGATGCTCCAGAGGCATAAAAGATGACCAGTGACATACAATTAGTTACAATGCATGAAAACGTGAGGCCAAGCGACAGAAAAGAAACAAAAACAAAGAAATTTTGGGTATTGCAACGACTATCTAAGAACGAATTAAGCATAAACTGGTATTTGGTCAATTTTGAGAGGAAACAGTCATAACCCTTGGCCTATATCTCGCAACTCAAAGAGATCAGCATCACAAGGCATGGCCTACCCTGCAAAAAACCTTTGTAAAGTGGCATGCTCCAAAAAAATCCTTCAGGCATGAAAACATGAGACCGGACAAGGATAAAGAAATTAAAACAACTATTGGGTTATGAGACCCCCCCCCCCCATTGAATCCCCCATAAAAAATGCATATGTACCCAAACTATGTTGATGAAAATTTTCTTTTCATTTAAGTTTACATAAGGCAGATGTTTTCTTTGGTAAAAAGTGTAAACTTTTTTGTGGGTATAAAAGTGCTTATGTATGTGTATATTAGTGTTAAGTCATCGTGTGTTATTCGATCTGAATAGGCATTATTGACGTATCATTTATTTACTGCAAATTCCTATTAATATTGTGGGATATAAAAGTGTTATGTGTGTAAGTGTTAAGTCATCTTGCAATATTCCATCTAAATAGACATAACTGATGTGCTATTCATTTGCTGCAAATTCCTATTTGGGCTCAGTAAGTTTTTTCTACTTTACATGAGGGTTAAAAATGGCACAACTGTGCTGCATGTTTATTCAAATCACTTGAGTAATGATCAACTGTCTATCAAAAATCTGTTCATCTTCTTAATAACGTATGTGTATATGGATGCATGTATTAAAGATTCATTCTCAACATTTAAATGTGTGTTAACTCAAAATTTAAAAGTATTTCTTAATGTAGCATGATGTTTAAAATAAACATGCTAGTTTTTATTTTTCTTTCAAAGATCTTCATCTGTGAAAATTTTGGTGATCAAAACATGGATTAAGGAGCCCATAATCATGTAAATTATTATAAAATATTTACGTGACAATACTTTGATGCTTATTTTGTCCTTTTTTCTTTCATTAGGCTTCAGGTTTAATGTAAGCAGGAACTCTTTTATTCTTTGTGATCTGATTTTAACCAAGAATTTTTGTTTTTTGATTATTATGCGACTTTTTATAATTTTTTTTTTGTTGTTGTTGTTGTTATTTATTTAGAAACAATGACTTGGTCTAAACCAGCTGTTCAAGGGCTTTCTCCTCTTCCTCGGAGTCTTCACTCAGCAACTTTAATTGGACATAGAATGTTGGTATTTGGAGGATGGGTTCCATTAGTTATGGATGATAACAAAGCTACTACTCATGAGAAAGAATGGAAATGCACTAATACTCTAGCATCTTTGAATTTAGGTATTTCTTTTTACTGCTCTGAATATTTTATTGATCCTTAGCTTTTATTATCTAATACAGGCGTGGCAAACTCAACAGTCCAGGGGCCACTTGAGAAAAATACAAATGATGGCAGACCAACTGTAATTTTGGAGCGAATTTTCAAGTTTGTTGTGCTAAAGACAAAATTTAAATTGCCTTTATCAGATATCAGATTTTTATCTTAAAATAATTTTCAATATTTAAATTTAAATTATTTGAGATATAAATAAATACAAACTCCTCAAAAAAGACCCCATTATAAATATAGAAAAAAATTATATTTCACTTTTTTAGAAAATTGCTTTTTTATAAAAATGTTTGCTTGGTGAAAAATAAATTTTGGTGTGTGTATATGTTTTTCAAAGAATCAGTTAACTTGATGATGAAAACGTAGAAAAAAATTTAATGATGCTTGAAGATGGGCATTGATGCAGACTCCTAAATTTCTAGTTACTCTTGGTATTATATTTGTTACTAGCTGAATACCCGTATTTCGCTATGGAGTATATTGAAATTAAATACAGCGGTCAATGTATGCATTTAATGCCAGAAAAAAAAAATATATATATATATATAAGAAAATCGTAACGGATATTTTTATAGACAAAATAATGTAGAAGAAAATATTCAAATTAAATACAACAGTCAATCTATGCAATTAATTTGTATGTTTAATATCCATAAAATATACTAATTTGAAAGTATCACAAAAGAAATGAAACCACGTAATCAGCATTTAACAAATGAAATTCTAAAAATGAATCTTTAAAATTTCACCAAAAATTGGAAAATGGAAGTAAAGATTCGAAAAAGATTTCATTTTAAAGAAATTTTTATGATCTTTCTCATGATAAAAATTTTATAACCCTCGGATTATTATTTTAAAGGCAAACTTAAAAAAAGTTAAAGAAACACCTTTAAAAATTTAATTTTAAAAAATCCAAGATTTTTTTTAAAAATCTTTTAGTGCTCCCCTACACTATAAGAAGAATCGCCATGCAAAATTTCAGCCCTTTAGGTCCAGTGGTTTGGACTATGTGTTATCTGTCAGTCAGTCAGTCAATCAGTCACTGAACTGTTTTATATATATATAGATAATCATCAGTTTTATTTCTATATTTGACTTATCTTGTTTATATTGACCTATATTGATATCTTTACTTTCAGAGACAATGGCATGGGAACCGTTAGCTATGGATGGTTTTGATGATACTGTGCCACGTGCTCGAGCAGGACACTGCTCAGTAGCAATTAACTCACGACTGTATATTTGGAGCGGGAGAGATGGATATAGAAAAGCGTGGAATAACCAGGTGGTGTACTTTTAAACAATTTACATGAAATATACTAAATTTTATGTTGGGTAAGACTAGATATATGTCATAGTGCCTTGGCATTTTAAAAATCAAAAACATGAGTACAAATATTGCCCTACAGTTTGAAGGTCCATAAACATTTTTAATCTTGTATTCTAGATATTTTTTACAATATTAAGGAAATAAAAAAATGTATAAAGCTACATTTATTTATCCTGTGTGGGATGCAGGATTTCATATCAAACTCCTACTGATCTTAAAGAAGACTTAATTTTCAAAATTATTTTGGGTGGCCATAAATAAAGTCTTGTATTGTTAAACTTATTAAAAGCCCTTTTATTCCAAAACTTTAAAAAGACCTTATTTTTGTAAGGATTAGCGATTTATCTTTCTTTATTTTTGGTCATAGAACTCGTATTGTAAAAGCCATTGAACATTTGGATTATAAATATGTGCATTCTTTTTTCTTATCTTTCTTTTTTAGCTTTATGCTTAAGATAGTTACTGTTTAGTTCATTAAATAATAACCATCTAAATTTGATAACACCTCAATAGAAAAATGTTCGATCATATTAGTTTAGCTTTATAATTCTTAGATAACATATTATTCTAGTTGTTATAGTGTACTCCAATATGAGAGAGCTAATCTACATCCTATAAAAAAATCCTGAAAATATCACCTTTTGTTATTTTTAATATTTTTATATTAGCATTTTGTTTTTAAGAAGCACTTTGTTTTTTTATTAGCATTTTATTTTTTAGAAGCACTTTGTTTTTGTATTAGCCTTTTATCTTACATAATATGAACTCAAGCTGCTGTTGTAATTTATTGACACATATAATTTCAAAAATCATTTAATCATCCCATGCTCAGTCTTTGAAACATGGCACAAAATGCCATAGAATGGGTATGATAGTTTTAGTGTTAATGAATGATTAAGCCGATTTTTTTTTCAGTATCATCTGTTCTATAGCCTTAGAAAACTAGATGTAACCTGAAAAATTCCTTTTTAAAAAAACCTTATCTCTGTTTCCAGCATCTGAGGTTAAACACTGTTCATAGATCTGTATCATATTGTCATTTTGAAAATGATACAAATAGAATATTAAAATTAAATTGGTGCCTAATCCAATTCTTCATTTGTATGATGTCGAAATTATTGAGCTATTAGCTTAAGTACCTGCCATTGCCCGGGATTTTAAGAATGTTTGTTTACAGATGCCATATATAATAAACTTTGTTAGCTATTAGGACTATGGTTTAACAATATAGTTAGAGTTCAAATTAATAATCTTAACTAATCAGACAAAATTAACACAGTTAGGTAAATTTATTTTATTCCTCATTTAATACTATAAGTTATAAATGCTATTTCTATCGCAAACTTAACTACCCTACAGTACAGTTCTTCTAAAATGTGCTTGTGAGGGAGTTGCATTTAAAAAAGGCAAATTTGGAATGTCATGGAAAAACAGCATTAATCAGTATCCTCCTAGACTTTTCAAGCCGTTTGAAAAGTTTTGTAAACCATGGAAGTACAGTAAATAAATATTTTAACAAAAGTATGAATGTCAAAAGAAGCAGCATGTCAGTTTTTAAATGATTCATGTTGCCAGAAGCCTGATTTTTTTTTTCTCCCCATTTCATTTCATAAATGAGAATTATTGTTGTCAATGGTGTTATTTTAATAGTTCACAGTGATGCCTGCTGCAAGACATGGTAGCTTAATTCATTTCTGACTTTTATTTAAAATTATTTATATATATATATATATATATATATATATATATTGTAAGGGCCTATTTGGTTAACCCTTTTTGATTATGTGGTTATTTTATCTTTTTGTTTTGTTTTGCCAATTACAGAGGTCATATTATGGTAAATGATTGATAGATGGGCCACAGCAGTATTTATTGGTGTTATGTCTTACAAATTTTGGAGTTTTTTCATTGCATTACAATCCTGTACAAATTTAATGCCATTTATTCTTTGTGTGCCCATCCCCCCCCCCCCTTTTTTTTAAGTTAGTAATTTTAAAAAATTTTTCTTTTAAAGTTAGTCTCTCTCTCTCTCTCTTATTTTTTTTTTTTTTTTTTTTTTTTTTTTTTTTTTTATCTTAAATCAAAAACATGATATATTTTAGAAATAGCATCTGATGAGGAAATGAAACATTTTTCAACTGCTTTTTTACAGGCATTCTTGATGTTTCGTGTGACTAGTTCATACAGTTTTACCCCCTTAAATTTTTCTTTCTTTTCAATGAATATTTTAAGTAATATTTTGCATCATTAGAATTTCCAAAAATTACTGACCTTACCTACCTGGGTTTTAAAAAGAAAAGTAGAATTTTTTAAGATTACAATAGGTATATCATCTCAAGCTATGAACCTTTTGAGAGAGTGCTTTAAAATTTATTAGTAGAAACATTTGCCAAGTATATTAAAATTTTCCTTGGTAGATCTTGCATTTATAGTTTTATATTAAACTTGTATCCTGAAGTTTACAGTAGGAATTACCAACTTCTATGCTAATGAATTTTGACATTGATAGGTTTGCTGTAAGGATTTATGGTTTTTAGAAACAGAAAAGCCTCCATCACCTTCTAGAGTTCAGCTCATACGTGCATCAACTCATTCACTGGAAGTACATTGGGGATCTGTACCAACTGGTAATTTTCTGACTCTTAATAGTTTATTACATTTGAATTTAAACAGTATACCCAAAGATACTTATGAAAACTAAATGAGCAATTTCAGAATCATTAAATCTAGGTTTATATTATTCTATAGGAATATTAGTACTGTACATTGATCATTTTGATTAATAAAATAGGGGGAAAATGTTTGTTTTTAGGTTCACCAGTGTGTTGCTTATTAATATGTGTGTTACTGTCAGAAAGTGTTTAAAATATCTTGAAATTTGTAAAACTTTTTATTTATTTTTTTACCTGAAATCTTATTTTTATTTTTAGTGGCTGTTTTGTATCTTCTTTTTGTTTTATTCATTTTCTTGCTTTTGTTTAATATAGTTTTCATAACAACATTAACCTTTTAACTGTCAAGTTATTTTGATGATTTTGGTACGGAAAATGTCAGTTTTTTTTTATTGCAAAAGTCAAATGTTTAATACAAAATGACATACATAAACTGCCATCTACTGAATAACGCAAAAATTCACCTCCCAAGATATGGTATAGAGCAGGGGTTCTCAACCTTTCAGGCTCTGTGCCCCCCTTTGAACACTGATGTGAGGTCACGCCCCCCCCTCCCACCATCACCACCATATGGGGTCAATACAAGTAATACAATTGGAATTTGAAACTGAATCTGGTTATTAAATGAAAATATAGAATAGATAATTTCATACACAACATTTAATAGTACTACTCGTATCTTAATTTGGAACATATTATTGTTAGAACATATGAAATTAAAGAATTAAATACAGATCAAATATATTTGAGGTAATCGAGGTGAGGTTGGCATGTAATACCAGTCACTTTCACAACATTAATGAGAGGGCTCGCACTGTTTGTCCTTGACAAGTTTTTGAATATAAGGTTGTAACTATGACAAAGCACACCTCAGGTCACTTTCAACGTCCAGACGTACGACAATTATCGTATTTTTGCAATTACAAAAATTATCGTGTACGACAATTACCGTGTTCGTGTTCGTATGTCGAAAATATGTTACGGTTACATTCTGAGTGCAAAATTGAGTACAGTAAATTAGTTAGTTTTACTTCTAATTTTGCTTTTTTTTTAAACTCACGCCTCCCCTGAAATTTCTCTACCTACCCCCCCCCCCCCAGGTTGAGAACCGCTGGTATAGAGTACTAGTGCTGCCATCTATTGAATAAAGCCCAAATCAACTTGTCCCAAGATAGATTTGGGTTTGACAAAAAGATACAAGGAAAAAAACTACCCTGAGACTATCTCGGGCATGACATTTTGGAACGCAAGTACCACGCCCGAGACTATCTTGGGCACAACAGTTAAAAGGTTAACATTGTGTTACTTGTCTGTGTTGAATATTTTCTCTTCTAACCTAAGTTGATTTTTCAGCGGATTCATATCTTTTGCAACTTCAAAAGTATGATATGCCACCAACCTCTCCGCAGTTGGGGAGCTCAGCAGCACAACCCCAACCAGTACCTCAGTCTCCTATTACCACAGCTGCTGCCCCTGTAACACCCACTACAACTCCAACTACCATATGCACTCCAAACCAAAATACTTCCACTTTGATGACTCCAGCCACTGCAGCTGCAACTACAGGTAAAAAAAATTATTAGCATTATTCTGATTTGTACAAATGTTTAGTTTAAAGGTTGTTCAGTGTATGGATTCCACTTCTAAAATTACTGAATGCAAAGAGTAACTGTCAATTAGGTAATAATATTTTAACTTCTGAAGTTTATGCGCCGAATTTTCTGGGTATGCTTTTATATTTTATGTAAGTGGAGGCACATTTGAATTTTTTGCTAAGCAAGTTTCCTTGTATTCTGTTCTAAACAGAGTTTATAGATCCTTTGTTATTTTTCTGACCGTAAAATTACAATTATTTATCACATAGCATTCATATATTTGTTTCATTATGAAGTTATATTCATTGATGAAATAAAAATAACATAGGTATATATACACTGACATATATGTATGTACTCTCTTCATGTGTATGTGTGTGTGTGTATATATATATATATATATGTATTTTTTTTCTTGTATTTTAGCTCAAGCTCAGACGTTAGTTCGATTAGGTATGAATCCAGCCAACACAGTTTCATCAGTTACAAAAGGTAAGTTATGTACACATACAATCAGGTAGGCAACATTTTTAGTTAAAATGTGCTTATCAGATGATTAAGCCACACAGTTTGTTATTTTGAAAAAAGAAATAATTTTAGAAAATCATCATATTATCATCCAATATTTAAAATATGTATATATTTTCCATTTTAATTATCCTCTAAACTACATTTTAAAGTGGAGGATTATGGTCTAGTGATATTGCATATAAAATACACGGATCTCTGATATCTATCATATCAACAGTCATTCTCAGTCTTTTTATTTTTAAACTAATATAATTATGTGAAATTGAGTAAAAAGTACTTTACTCAGAAATGAAATTAACAGCAATATATATATATATATATATATATATATATATATATATATATATGTGTGTGTGTGTGTGTGTGTGTGTGTGTGTGTGTGTGTGTGTGTGTGTGTGTGTGTGTGTGTGTGTGTGTGTGTGTGTGTGTGTGTGAGAGTGTGTATCCCCATTACATCACGTCCTTAAAAAATAACCTGAAAAAGAAAACTAGCTCATATTTACATGGCTGGAGCTAGACTCAGCCTGAAAGGAATAAAAAGTAGATTTAAATTCAGTTGGCCAAACATTTTAGTACATCATTTATTAGAGCGACAAATACTTCTGTTCATTCCAGAAGAACAGCTCGGAATAATATCACCTTTCAATATTAAACGTGAGAGGGCAAGGTAGACATGTGACTACTATTTGTAGTGCCAGCAGATTTAGGGGCTCACGATGCTAACCCACTCCAGAATTCCATAAACGTATAGAAATGCAAAGCATGCGATTCATGGGAAGTTCTGTCTCTAAGGGTTTAAAAGCGATAAATAATATTACTGGGGATTGGATTTGGGAAAGGTAATTTAATTGCTTATATATATTTATATGTATGTATATATATATATATACTAGCTGAAAACCCGTACTTCGCTACGGAGTACATTCAAATTAAATACAACGGTCAATGTATGCAATTCATGCCAAATAAATATATATATATATATATATCTTATGTGATAAATACGACAATCAATGTATACAATTGATGTAAAATATATATATATATTTATAAGAAAATCGTAAAGGATAATTTTATAGATAAAATAATGTAGAAGAAAATATTCAAATTAAATCTAATATAAAGAATATAGTACAGTTTGTAGAACATTTCTTTTACTGTATTTTAATATTTTTTTGGATAATGTCCAATCGTCTGCCGCATTATCAAGAAAAAAAGAAATTTTTGTCTATTTAGTTGTTATGCACATGACGATAAATTTATTTAAAGTACCAGAAAAAGAAATCACGTGATCAGCATTTAATAAATTAAATTCTAAAATTTAATCTTTAAAAATTCACCAAAAATCAGGAAATGGAGGTAAAAATTCGAAAAAAATTTCATTTTGAAGGAATTTTTATGATCTTTCTCGTGATATAAATTTTATAACCCTCAATGTATTATTCTAAATACAAACATAAAAAAAGTTTAAAAAACAGCTAAAAATTTAATTTAAAAAAATCTTAAGAAGAATTTTTGAAAATCTTTCTTAGTGCACCCCTACACTATTAGAAGAATCGCCATGCAAAATTTCTGCCCTTTAGGTCCAGCGGTTTGGTCTGTGCTTTGTATGTCAGTCAGTCAGTGAATGAATGAATGAGTCAGTTACGGAACTGTTTTATATATATATAGATATGTATGTATGTGTATTGTAACGCGTTGATCGAGGTAGCAATCGACTCAACAAAAAATCACAGCCAAATAAATTAAAATCGACGAATTTATTTCAATTCGGAGGAGAAAATTTGGAGATTGAAGATCCGTTATACAGTTAATGAAAGTCCTCTAAAATGACGACTGAGTCCGTTAGGAGGAGTTACCACTTGGAGTTTCGCTAATTCAATATCATCGAATAGTTCGTTGAAATTAGAGCAAGTCCCTCGATTTTCACTCTCTGCAGGGCGGATGACTGCGAGGCACTTTATAGAATCAGGATGATCCGGCCTTGATGATTTCGTTGAACTGTACCCAAGCTTCCTAGCCGAAGCTAAAAATTATCTTCGTGAGAAATAAGCCGCCGACTACGCACTTCCGCGTATAGCCGTTTTCTTTCGACCCTGGATGGTCGGAGGAGTCTACCACAGCTTAGCCGGTCGCTAACTAACTTTTTTCTCGCCCCGTCTAATTTTGGACTCTCTCGCTCCGTCCAGAGAACTCGTCTCCTATTGGCTCTGCTAATCGTGATGTCATTCTAGACTTTTCGATTTGCTGGCAGGCAAGGTTAAAATTCTAGTGCTTCATGGTGGTCCACGTCATTAATCTGGAGCACCGTGGCGAATTTCTGTTCCGCCAAGATGTCACGTTTTTCCCACCGCTTTGTGTTCCTTTCGTTCCAGCTCGCTGTCACCTGTTATACGTTAAAGGGGGGGCGTGTCGGTCAGTTGCGACATATTCCAGCCATGTGCTGCGTATATTTTAATTGTGATAATTATTTTAATTCGTCACAATCCCTCCCCCGTTGGGGAGATTTTGTCTTGCAGGCAAAATCTGGAAACAAGGGTTAACATGGCTCACCTGACAACATCATTAGAGGCAATCATAAATTAATATTTAAAATTACAAAATTAAGTACTTAAAAATTTTCAAAACAAAAATTATTTGCAACACTATTATACAATTACACACTACTAAATTAGGCAATTAATTACCAATTCTTAATTTATTCAGTTGATTACACATTATTAAATTACTCTTTTATTCTGACAGCATCCTGCTCAAACAGTCTGCGTTCAATTTCCTTTTCAGAGAATTATAGCAAAATACAAATCCTTTTAACTAATTTCCGTTGAAGAAATCTATCACTAAACAAAATTCTTGTATGTTTCTTTTCTAGTAAAACATACCATATACTCATTAAAGTCATTTAAACTAAATTCCTTTCGGAAAGCCTAGCGGCGTTCACAAAAACCGTCTCATTATTTTTAACAAAAACAGAACATTTATACAATTGGACACATTAGTAAGTAACTTCCCTACATAGAAATAAGCAATTTAAAATTCAATTAACAACACAAAAAATCAACACAGTAATACGATTAAATTCCTAGGTTTCCTATTCACACGGATTACCTAGATTATTATCTACATTTGAGCCTAAGAATTTCGTTTGAAAGGTTCGAATTTCTCGAATCTACACCATTTAAATTTGGATGTAACTTTCTGACTCACATCCCACTTGTTGTGAAGTGCCCAAGAAAACTTTTCACTGGGTCTCATTAAGTCTACCGTTCCCTTTATCTTAGAAAATTTCCTCAACTTTCTCTTTTGCCTAAGTCTTAGAAAAATCTGCGCCTTCTTGGCTAATTTACTTTCATTTCCATATTTTGAGCTTTCATAAGCCCAGAACAAATTTTTCTCACGCATTTCGCGTCGCCCTCGAGTTCTTAATAATAGCTTATTGAGTTCCTCTTTCGGTTTCTCATTTACTCCTGGGGACTCAACATTTTTGGCTGTCTCAGTCTTATGCAACCCCCCTTTTAGAGCGTCACTACTGAAACATCTGGTCATTTTATTCTCCTGGGGAGATATACCACGTTCGACCCTATTGTTCGCGTTTCCCTTAACCTCCGTCGAAACCTGACAATCAAGGGTGGGCGGATTAGCGCTCCTCCTCTGGCTTGGAGGTTCAACAATGACTTTTCCTAAACCTCCCACTTGGAATGAAATGTCCACAAAAGACTCTGAACTCGCCTTCGTCAAAAGTGAGTGCGGTTTCACGAAACCAGTTTCCCTCTGGTCAGAATTAGATCCCTGAAAAATGGTTGCAGGGGGACTTCCCTCAATACCTGTTTCAATCCTGTCACAAAACGCAAGTTCCGGCCTTTCGCCTGACCGAAATTCCTCTCTATTCTTACAGAGTAATTTATTTGATTCCCTCAAAGTTTCGGCTCCTACGAATTCCCTAAGGATACCCTCGCTAAATTTTGACTCAGTCTCTTGACTCGTTTCCTTTTTGCGTCGACTTTCTCGCGTCACTACCGCATTAATTTTCTGAGAATTATTTTCACGGGAGTCAATTAATTTTTGGGTGGTATTCCCCAATAAATAATGGTTCATCTCTACGGATTTCCCTACGATAGCTGCTTTCGTCAAAATGGTTCCAAATTCGGGGCTCTCTAATTTTATCCGAGCTAGCGGTAAGCACCTCAATTCATTTTCTAGGGGCTGCCTTACCCATATTTTTTCCCCTGTAAAATCCTCGGGTTTAGTCACGAGTAATGGAGCTAAATCAAGACTACTTCCTGTATCTAGTAAAATAGTCATTTCCCTAGAATTTACCTTGGCCTGGCTTAAATAGGGTTTAAAAGAAGGATCAAAATTATTCGTCACGGCCAGATAATTTATAATTCCCACCTCCTTCCTGGGTTCGGGACAATTTGGTTTAAGATGGCCTGGCTGATTACAATTATAGCATACGATTTCCTTCTTACGTTCAAACTCCCTCGTTCGCCATTCAGGATCAATATTCCTAGCATTATGCCCTTTGTTTTGCCCGCTCTCGCTAGTTTCAACCCTTTTCTCAACATGGGGTTTTTCAGTTTTCGGGCGGTCTACGACTCTCTTTTCCGTAGGTTTAAAACTTTGGTATATTTTTAAGAAGCGTCTAGATGCTTCATAATGGTCTAGTTTCTTTGCTAGATCATCCGGATCATTTAAGTTTCCCCAGTCATCTATGAAATGTTCTTTCATTTCATTAGGGGCGCGTTTTTTCAACTGATCCGCTATCATCAGGTCTTTCAAAGTCTCATAATCTATGACCTGGATTCCCTCTAACCAACCGTCTAGGTAGCTACGCAACTCAAAGATGAGATCTTGCCATAGCGTCCCTTCTTGTTTCCCGTGTGTCTGAAATTTCGTTCTAAATGCCTCTGAGCTAAGCTTAAATCTTTCTAACAACACGGATTTAACATGGTCATAATCATCCCATTTGTCGTCCGGCACTTTAACAATTATCTGCGCGATCTCTAGGGGTAGCAACTCAATTAATTCGCTCACCCAATCAACCTGATCAATATCTATTTTCCGAGCTTGACGCTCAAATAA